>JALGBA010002335.1:0-228357 GCA_023970755.1 Azemiops feae | reverse complement strand
GAACAACCTGCCTCCAGAAGCGGTGAATGCTCCAACACTGGAAGTTTTTAAGAAGAGACTGGACAGCCATTTGTCCAAAATGGTATAGGGTTTCCTGCCTGAGCAGGGGGTTGGACCCGATGACCTCCAAGGTCCCTTCCAACTTTATTATTATTATTATTATTACCCCTGGGTTAGGGGCTCACCAACATGCCTTGTCAACATTACATGACAAGGCTTGGTTCTTGCCAATTCCTTTAACAGCTTTATGCTCCATAGTTAACAACTTGGAAATTTACTAGCAAACAATAAAGATATTTCAACACACGCTAATGTAGAATCCCCAGGAGAGCCTGCTATACCATCTTCACCTCAACATTGTAATCCAGATTTCAGGATTTTATTCAGAAAACTACACTATGACAAGGGAGCTGTATCGCCCTTGGGATTATGCGTGTATAACACACAGGTCTCTCTCTTCCACATAGGAATGCATTTGATTTATCTGATACTGAAACATTGCCACAGACACTATGTGGCTATCCAGTGTCAATATCAAAGATAGGAGACTCTTAACTGCCAGATTTGACTTTTGGGGAGTTCAACTCCACAAAGAATAGAAATATTTCCTTATCTTGAAGTCTAACTCCCAGAATTATTAATGATTCCATCTTGTTTGATTTCACCTTTGAATGCCTCTTCAATGTGCAATCTATTGTAACCTGGACACATGTAGAGGCACTACCCAAAACTTTCAGGAAAGTTTCCTAAAGGCGTGTGTACTGTGTGAGCAATGAGAAGTGAGATTTGTCTGAGGGTTTTGTTGCAAAGGAAACTCTTGCATATGTAACAGAAAATGGGTAATGTGATACCTCTTCCATTAGCCATTGAATGCCCTGGCAGCATTCCAAAATTATGAATCAGTTGAAAGATGAGGAGCATGAATGAATGAAATATTGTAGCTAGGTGTCTAAAGTTATGGATGGAGTTTATGCTTTGATTTTCATATCAAAAGCCTTGCATTTAAAAAGTTTTGATACTTAAATTTTGTACCTGAAATAAGACAATATTATTTAAAATCAAGATCAAGTTCTATATACTGTAAATATTTTAAGTCATGCCTGAAACATGATTCATGCCTTTGTGCTATTTGAGTGTATCAAAATGTTTTTATTCTTGAATGTTTCAATCAAATTAAATGACTGAATATGAAATTAGAATATTTCCTTTATAAAGCAGAATTTTAATATAACTTTTTTAAAATTTACATATCCCAATTATATATTTATTGTGTAGAAGTGAATACTGTATAAACATAAAGTTAGAAAATTGTTCTGTTCTTGGTTATCAATTTTTACAAAGGTCGTAACTTTTTTAAAATAGATGGTACAAAAATTAATTTACCTCAGATTATATAACTTTCATACATTTTATGTTTTTACAGTGAGAGAAAAACGGAAGAGCCTCTACATAAACCATGTAAGTGAAAAAAATGAATCAGCTAAGTGGCATGTTTAAAATATACAGTAAAATATACTGATCTCCGAATCTCCATTATGTAGATTTGAAAAAAATGAACTAAACTATACTTAAGACTTCATAAGCAAACAGTGTACAAAGCTTGTTCCTTCCAGAGGGATTTGAAATTTAATGTTATTTGTTTCATTATATAATTGGTTTTTTACATCATCAATGTTATATAAATCATTTATATAATTATTCAAATGACATATAAAGTAATTACATAAATTAGGTCAGTTATATAAATATGGATCTAAAACCCTTACTAGTCAGAATATCAACCAAGAATGCAGTGTAACAGAATTTTTATGGATATTTGATGCCTGAAAAAGAGACATTAATTAAAGAATCAAAATTTTGGGGCTAATAGATATGTTCATTATAATGGTCTGTAAATTTCAGGTCGTGTTTTAAATACATTCAAAAATTACATCGTTCTGTTGCCCCCCCCCCCGTATTTAAGTCATTGTTTGTTAGATGCCATACATTATAAGCTTAATAAGTATTCTGTTACTGGTGGGGATTTTTGTGTTTTATTTTTGCCTGTTGGTTGTCAGTTCACAAAGGAACAAATATAGGTCCATATCAGTACGGGAATATTCAGGACCTATGGTGTTCATAGCTGAACCATTTCCACATTCCAAATGTCAATTAAAATCCCAACCTGGTAACAAGTTTATTTCAGTCCCTAAGATTCTTCCATTTGAGATAGTCTTTCCCTTTCTATAGTCAGTAGATTTTCTTGGGTTGGCCTTGAGTATGGCCTTCATTGCCATGGCAGCTAACCATTCCTGATCCTCTCCTAATATGGAAATTTTGTATGTTGTCCTTCCCAAATAATCAGCTTATGTGAAGTTAACATTCTCCCCAAAACATTCTCTGAAAAATTGGATAGAGAGATTTGTTTTGCTGATAACTATTGAACTTCAGTAGCACACAACAGCTGGCCAAAGCTGGTCCCCCCGCTTGGTCAAGGTAATGAAATCCTGAGGTTTGGCTCTTCTTGGATTGGCCTCAGCAAGGCCTTCATTGCCATGGCAGCTAACCATTTATGATCCTCTCCTAATATGGAAATGTTGTATATTGACTTCCAAAATAACAGCTTGCATGATGCATCATCCCCCAAAACAATCTCGGGAAAACCGGATAGGGAGATTTGTTTTGCTGACACCATTGAACTTCAATAGTAGACAACAGCTGGTTAAAGCTGGTTATGCCGCATGGTCAAGGTAATGATATCCTGAAGTTTGAATCTTCTTGAGATGGCCCTGAATAAAGGCCTTCATTCCCATGGCAGCTAACCATTCTTGATCCTTCTTCTATGGAACTGTTGCATTTTGACCTTCCAAATTAACGGCGTGCGTGATCATCCCAAAACAATCTCAGGAAAATCGGATATGGACATTTATTTTGCTGATACCATTGAATTTCAATAGCACACAAAAGCTGGCCAAAGGTCGGTGTGCTCATAGTCAAAGTAATGAAATCCTGAGGTTTGGATCATCTTGGGTTGGCCCTGAGTAAGGCCTTAATTGCCATGGCAGCTAACCATTCTTGTTCCTTCTTCTATGGAACTGTTGCATGTTGACCTTCCAAATTAATGGCTTGCGTGATCATCCCAAAACAATCTCAGGAAAATCGGATATGGACATTTATTTTGCTGATACCATTGAATTTTAATAGCACACAAGAACTGGCCAAAGGTCAGTGTGCTCATAGTCAAGGTAATGAAATCCCGAGGTTTGGATCATCTTGGGTTGGCCCTGAGTAAGGCCTTCATTGCCATGGCAGCTAACCATTCTTGATCCTTTTCTAATGAGCTGTTGCATGTTGACCTTCCAAATTAATGGCTTGCGTGATTATCCCCAAAACAATCTCGGGAAAATCGGATAGGGAGATTTGTTTTGCTAACACCATTGAACTTCGGTAACACATAACAGCTGGCCAAAACTGGTCGGCCCGCATGATCAAGGTAATAAAATTCTGATATTTGGAGTCTCTGAAATAATTTGATTTTAAATTAGCATTGCATGATTCTCTTCTCATATTATTTCCCTATCCTTTCTCAGTTTTTGGATCAGAATTGGGAGACCCAGGTTCAAGTCCAACTTCAGCCCTGGAAACTGACTAGATGATTTGGGGGTCAGCCGCTCTCTTTCAGTGACTTCCCAGGTTGCTGTTCTGAGGAAAACTACCAGAGGGCATGCTATGTATGAGACTTCAGCCTGCTAGAAGAGAGGCAGGATAGAAATCAAATCAAATTGTAGTCAATTTAATATCCATAATTTCCCATCAAAGTTTAGGCAGGATTGACAGTCTTTAAGTGTCTACATGTCACAAGTACCATCTTTCAGAAAATGAGGACTGCAGTCCACAGGACATGATGTAAAATGGATGGAACAGGGTCCATCTTCATGGGCAGAATTTGGATTTTAGGGTTGTTAGTCTTAAGCTTGTGTTACGTTTTACAGTGAAGCCCTTTAGTTTCAGCTGAAAATAACAAGAAAGTATTTGCTCCTTTTTGGTATCTGGTTGGTCAAGGGCTACCGCATATGGCTTAAGAGCTTCCAGTGATGCATTCCTTTTAGCAGTCTGTTGCAGACAAAGCAAGTTGGTTCTGCTGTTACGATTCCAATCCTGCTATTTCTTGTTCTTTCAAATGCAATCTGCACTTTAAAAGGAAATGTGAAAAGCATAACAGGTGCTCAGTGTTTGGCACCGTATAGGTGCATTGGGGGGGGGGGGAATCCTATTCTACTAGTGATGAAATACTATGTCATTTTTAAAATATTTTATACAGGCTTTAATTTTACTTTAAACCAGTGTTTCCCAAAGTGTGTTAAAATATAAAGTTTGGGAGAAGAAAGCACCACTCTAAGGCTGATACAACATTCTTCCGGAAGACCACAAGAAATTGTTTCCCATTCCCTTGATTCCATTTCCCAAATTTTGATTCACAACTGTAGGTCTTTTGGCAGCTTCTTTTACCATACTCTTTTGAAGTAACATTCTCACATTTTTTAGCAAGATTTATTGAGATCAAAGAGAAGAGGTTACCAGCATTTTAACAGCTGAACTATTTCCCATGTGAAGTGAATTTATCCTCTGATTCATTACACAAGAGAATTTATTTTTTTTCTAAGAGACTTCCTGAAATCCAGTCAGAAGCAGTTTTTTTCACTGATAACAGAAGAGCTTGCAGCTGGGTGTCTACGGAGATTCTCAATCATCCAGGTCATGGTAGTCCCAAAGGTGCTTTTTCCAAAAGGCAACGGGACTTTCTTGGGTTTTTTTCTTTGAAAACATTTTGCTTACAAGAGAACTAAATACGTTTTTTGAATAAAAAGCAAAATGTTTTCAAAGAAAAAAACCCAAGAAAGTCCAGTTGCCTTTTGGAAAAAGAACCTTAGGATTTGCTGCTGGTTTAACAGAACAGAATAACAGAGTTGGAAGGGATCTTGGAGATCTTCTAGTCCAACCTCTGATCAAACAGGAAACTCTATACAATTTCAGACAAATTGTTGTCCAATCTCTTCTTGAAAACCTCCAATGATGGAGCACCAAAACTTCTGGAAGCAAGTCGCTCTGTGGATTAATTGTTCTAACTGTCAGGAAATTTCTCCTTAATTCTAATTGGTTCTGTCCTTGATTAGTTTCCCTTCATTGCTTCTTATTTGGATGCTTTGGAGAATATGTTGACCTCCTGTTCTTTGTGGCAACCCCCTTATATATTGGAAGATTGCTATCGTATCACCTCTGGTCCTTCTTTTCATTAAACTAGACATACTCAATTCTTCTTGATTGATATATGGATTATGTGCCACCAAGTCTTTGTCAACTTGCTGCTGTTCTTCCTCTTCCTCTCCTTCCTACATCTTTTCCAAGCTCGGAGCCTTCTCTAGACAATTAGGTCTTTGCATAATGTGTCTGCGGGAAGGTGTACCCATAACCATCTTCTAAATCTTTATCAGTCATGCCATCTTTCCCCAGTCTCATGGCCCCCAGATGTATTGTGCAAATTAGGTATGAGCCAGCAGTTTAGAAAGATCTAAACATGAAATAAAGAGGAAGTTACTGGACCTGGAAGTTATTAACCCTAGAGTCATACAAGTTCCATCACTGAAGGTTTCCAAGCAAAAGGTGAACAGCAGCAGGTTCTGAGCTATGGTTAGAGAATGCCTGCCTTAGGCAGGGTTGAAGTAAAACAACTTCCCTATGATTGGCAAAGTAGAATGTTGGGCCCTAGGACGTGTAATGGGTCCAAATTCATGTAATGATTAAGATGGCACATCACAGTAAAGTTGACTTAAGCATGTCTTATTGGGTAAGCCAGAAACTTGATTCAAATTGCACAACCTGGTAAGTCATTAAGCCATTGTTTATACACCACAATGACTCAATTCACACACAACATGCTAAGCCTCAAATTACACTAGTGTTGTATGTACCTAAGTCATAATGTCCCTTTTTGGTCCTATCTTTTGTCATTATAACTTAAGTAAGCCCCCCCCCCCAAAAGCGCCAAATTAAAATCTTGTTCAGAATATTTCTATCCAATGATATTTTTTTCACCTTCTGAATATAGGATATACAAAGATGAACCCTGTTAAGCTAGCATCATGTTGGTGAGAAAAAATTATGATGGTTTCATATCTCCCTTTCTTTTATCTGATGGCAGAAGCCTGTGTTGTGCTGCTAAATTAAAAAGCATTAATTCCAGATTCTCATCAGCCATATGCAAGCGTACGGTATATTTTCTGTTTTATCTTCCATTATGAACCCTCCATTATGTAAGAATGTACATCTTCTTTCATTCATATATGGGGGCTCTACCCAACTATTTCACTTTGAAGAATAAACTGATATATTGCAAATAATCTTTTCATTTGAACAAAGAGCAAAGAAAGAGTAACTACTGTGTAATTCTCTCTGATTTTTGCCAGGTTATGTTGACTTGAATGTATCTATGCATCTGCTAGAGACCAAGAAAAGCTATTTATTGAATTACTGTTTTCTAGGAATAAATAATGTTGGCATTACGTGACTGATACTGTTTTTTTGTATGCTTTCTTTTTTTTTCTAGCATCCTCCTGGTCAATTGAGAAGGAAATACAGTTCCTGTTCCACTATTTTTCTGGATGACAGCACAGTCAGTCAGCCGAACCTCAAGTATACAATTAAATGGTAAGTGTGGCAGCATTCCATTGTATATATACATACACAGATGTACATATACATATACACATACATACATACATTGTTTTGCATTGTTTCTGAATATTGTTTCCAACAAATAGAAAATAGAACTCCTAATATGGATTGTCCTTGCTTAATGACCATTGTTCAGTGGCCGTATGAAGTTATGACAATGCCAAATGAATGGTACTTATGACAAAGCCCATGGAGTTATGGCCATGGCAGCATGCCCACAGTCATGTGATCAAAATTCAGGTGCTTGGCAGTTTACCTACACTTACAGTTGCAGGGACACTTTAACTCCTCTTCCTGTTTCTCTCCCCCCCCTCCTCTCTGCCATTTGGCCATCTTAAACTCTATGACTTCTCTGTCTTCCTTGGACAAGGGTGCTCATGGCTTCTGGAAGAAGGTCTGACATGACCAGGATCTGCCTTGTGAAAAGTCGGGGACATTGTCAGCAGTGGGGGAAAGGAAATAATAGTCAGATGGGCAAAAGCATGGCCACCAAAGAGCAGGGCAACAGGGTTAGTGAAGTACGGGCATGCCAAAGGGGCAGAGATAGCAGGGAGGTAATTAGATGGGGGAGTTGAAGAGGAGGCTTACCTTACCTTACCAAAGTTTGGGGCTGGGAGAAACCAAGCCACAAATGGCATGGATTGGGGTGGATCCTCACACCAATCCTGTTGGGTGGGATTAATTTAAGGACCAAAGTGGGGATTGCCAGCCTTTAGCATTACAGTCACATGACATCACGCTTTATAACCATATTGCTTAATCATGGAAATTCTGGTCCCAATTAGCATTGTTAATCAAGGATTACTTGTAAATGGTTGTAGAAATACTCTGGGGTTTATCTACAGATCTGATGTAGTGGAAAAGAGTGGAATGATTAGGATTGGGGGAAAAATAATAAAACACATTTTTCTCACTTTTCCTTCAGTTTCAAATATAAGTAAGGATATAGAGGGCACTAAATGTGTTGCCACACAAATCCTTATAGTTTAAATTAGAAAAGCTCTGAAACACGTACCTCTTCTTGAAAGTTTGCCTATTGTGCTAAGGTTGCAGTTGAATTTTTAAAATATGTAAGTTTAAAATTGGCAATTTTCTTAGGAAGACAGTATTTGGAGGTCTGTTAATGAGTTCAAACATATTTTCTTCTTGCCTTCCTTCCTGTTTGTTAATGCCACAGCTGCAAATATATTTTTGTTTTCAGTTAACAATCCCAAAACAATTTTGTGTCCTTGAATTAATCTTTAAGATTCTACTTTTGAGTTTGTTCTGATGCATTTTTTGTCTTTTTTTTAAAAAATTTCAAATGCTGAGATACTTTTGGAACTGCCTGGTTGTTATGATAACCGTTTCTTTTTATACTGCAGCTTTGAAGGTCATTATTATGACTGCCTTGATAGATACAAATGTACCACCAAGGCGTAGTTCTCATCGTTTTTAGTTGTGCTTGTGTGTGGCACAGATATCACCAACAGCAGTCAATGCTTTGATAATTGGCTCAGAGTTTCAATCTTTATGTGAATGCAGATGTATTCCAGGCAAAAACTGCAAAATCAGATTAAAATTCTCTATATTTTTTTATTTTGCACAATTGTGTCTCACAGTTTTCCTAGCATTCAAATTTTAACATATTGCTTTTTAAAACAATGGTATGAATTTTCAGAAGGGCCACAAATATTTCTACCAGTGATTTTTGAAATCCCATGAAAGATAAATTATTATATAATTGGAACTTGCTTTTCTCTTTATTTATATGTCATAGAATTATGATTATGAATTATGATTTTCTTCTGAAGAAAACTCTACAACCATTCTTTTATGGTTATTTATTAGTTGGAAGTTAGAAATCTAAAAAAAAATCTGGACACTGAATAATTGATAAGGCACTGTAGCAAATAGACATAATGAAAATCTCTTTGATTATTAAAATTGTCAATTTTCACCACACTATTTATGTAGTCACGTACTTTTTCTCAAAATATTAATATCTTTCCTGGTATATCTCTGTTACTATTGTCTTGCCATTCTCACTGTTCTGACACCCAGTGGACTTTATCAACAAAGTCCCTTATTTCATATCCTTGTTGCCTTATCTCTTTTATCCGTTCAGAATTTGTTCTTATATCTATTGATTCCTTTAGTTTTAGAGCTTCCTCACTTTCAGAACTTGCTGTTTTGTCATCCTACTTCTTTAGTTTCCTGCAAAACAATCTACTATTGCTCTACTTTGTTACTTTTCTTGTTTCCAATTTTGGGTTCTTTTTGCATCCTCCAAACCTACTCTGTTAGTTTTTATAATCTATCCAACTGCATTTAAGTTGCAGAGCTATAGATAAATGTGGCAACTGTTTTGCCACAATGATGCTCCTAAAAAGTTCTTACATTTTTGATGGTCTCAATGTCCTTCTCTCCTTTGAGTTCTTCCTTTAAAACTCTACTTTTTTATAGATATGATTGGCCTGAATTTTTATAGATATAATAATATAATAATAGCCTGAATTTTTCTAGTTGTAATAATAGTCTGAAAAGGCTATTTATATGGTATTATGTAGGGGCAGGACCAGCCTCAAAGGAGGATTATCTTAGGCAATGAACACTAATGCTCAACAATGTCAGCCACCTCTGTTTTATCAGCACGACAGCTCATAAAGTCAGCTACTTAACTTCCTTGCTCCCTATGGTGTATATATTGTACTATTATCAACATCAAACTAAGATAGTTCAGTCATCTATCTATGGCAGTGATGGCGAACCTTTTAGAGACTTGAGTGCCCAAAATGCAACCCAAAACCCACTTATGCATCGTCGAGTGCCGGGTAGGTGTGGCCCATTGGCTGGGTGTGGCCAATTGGGTGGGCGTGGCTGCGGTGGTAACGGCAGACAGGGTGGGACTAAAAAGTTCAATCAATCAATTCCAACTTTGCAAGATCTTTTTTTTTCCAGCAAGAAGTTGAAATTGACTGATTGAACTTTTTTTTTTTTTTGGCACACGGCGGCGGAGGCCTAAAGCGAAAAGGTTTTATAAAACCCAGCTGAAGGCCTAGGACTGGGGTGACAGCACGCGTGCCCACAGAGAGGGCTCTGAGTTCCGCCTCTGGCACCCGTGCCATAGGTTCGCCACCACTGATCTATGGAATGACAAAAAGAAATATCCATTTAAAACGTTTTTTTTGTTTATTTAATCTAATTTATAAAGCCACCCATCTTAAGAGAAATGATTGGATGGAATAATTATTCTTGTTTTCAGGCAATAAAATGCCTTGATCTTGTCCTGTATAGTTGAATGTATTCAGGACAGTTTGTTACAGATTATTATTTTCTGTTGTTGATCCTCATTCTCTCTTTTGGTAAGAAAATTGATTGAATTTGTTCCTCAGAAATATGACTTAGTCATAAAGCTTAATATTAAGATTCACTATGTTCAATATGTATTAAGACACTAACTCTGCATTTTCTTTTACAGCGTAGCTCTTGCAATATACTACCATATCAAAAACAGGTAAGTTTGAATTTGAAAATGGTTCAAATACTAATTTCTTGTTTTTTTTCTATTTTTTAATTTCACTGCCTTATAAGATAGTTTGCAAAGCAGGGCTTCTTGATGAATATTCAGTGTTATTGCATATGTTGCCTTGAATATGTTGTAATCGGAACTCAAACAGTACATACCCTTTCCACACAAGGGTGTTCTGGGTGACCAGTGATAGTCAGTGATGAAGAAAGACCCATATAATGGATCATGCCCATTTGGTTCCATAATCCCAAATCCCAGAAGAAATTAGAGGAACTGTTCTAATGGCCTCATGGATGAAGACCTTAAAGTATAGCTGATCTATATTAAAACTCAACATTGATATAAAATATTTTTTTAAAAAAAATAAACCTTCATGCTTCCTTGCATAGGTCTTATTGTACCTTTTATTTTATTTTAAAGAATCTTGACAAAATCAGTAGATAGAATACAGAGGTGCAAAGGAGATATAGACAAGACTCTAAGCAGTAAGTTACATGGATGTAACTCAAAACCAACATCCTTATCCCATATTGCCATTCATGTAGTAAGTCTAAGATGCATAGATCTCTCCAATGTTTGGGTACTGATGATCAGATTTGCAGTGTTGACACATGCACATACAGTTGTGCAAAGCTTTTAATTAGATATGTAATTTTATTTTAATGTCTTTACTATTTTTTACCTGATAATTAATTGTTGCATTGGTGTCCACCAAACATCAACTGAGCAAAAAACAAATTGCTTGAGGTTACCCCTTCTAGTCCATTGGGATGGCTCCTGCTGGAACATGTCCTGTTTCTTTTGTTGTTTGTCTTGGTCAGATGACCACATTTTCAATCAAAACCGTAGAGTACAACTATCCATTTAATTTGTTAAAAAATCAAATGCATTGTGGAGCCTAATGGGCAGCATAGATGTTGTTTGTAGACACATCGATGCTCATAGTCACCACAGCTATAACTGGTAGCCATGGGAAAATATAGAACACTAATATCCTTTGGTTCCCCAAGCCACTTCTGTCCTTCTGTCATGAAATTATATGGACTCTCCAGGTGATCACCACTTAGCTCATGTCAAAGGAGTACCTTTTTAAATTCATTTGAAGCCCATCTCTAAATGGAACATAATATTACTGAACTAGCATTCATGGAGTGTGAACAGAAGATACAGTTACACTGCCTAGAATCTTTCCGTCATTTCAAGATTCTTCTGCCCCATTTACTGCATTATGTAGGACGCAAAGCGCGACCTAAAGACAGGTGTTGTGACCCTAATTTTGAGGACTCAGGAGAAAAGCTGGACATAAGTAGTCAACAAAGAAGACTAGTATTTTTTTTTTAAAAAAGCTGCCGTTTTCTGAATCTGATTATTGGTGTCCCAGCATGATGTGCATGTGCCCTCTACTGTTATCTTGAAAGTATTGTAACATTCCCTAATCAGTAACCATCTAGCCATGTAGATAGATCCATCTAAGTTCAACCAAAAGTCTAATTTACATTCTTTCTCTGGAATCATCAACCACATGCCTATTGAAAGCTCACCAGCAGTCTATGAAGGCAACCATTGCTGCTAAGCAATTATTTTGTGTGATGGAACAAATCGCTGACCCCAGTAATTATATTTTAGTGATACTACTTACATTGGTATCTAATGAAAGCAATGGATGGCAGAAAGTTTAAAAGCTAGTGGTTTTTTTGGATAAATTATTCTTTAAAGTGCATTCTTGTTCCTATCCTCCATCCCTCCCATCCCCTAGTTGATAGGGGAGCTATATGTAAGTAAAGTAAAATGATATATTCAGTGATGGGTCCAAGCTAGTTTAGGGTCCTAGGGATGGGTTGGAAATGGCCTTGGATTCCAAAAAAGGGTATAGACCAATCTATAAAAAACACCATTGAGTTGAAAGAAAGGAAAAGCTGTACTGTGTTGCACCTATCCAGTCAGTAAGATGGCATTGAGACTCACTCTTTCATTCCATCAAGGATTGATCTTGTTAATTTTATATTAAAAATTCAAAACAACTTTCATTTTTGGAATAAAGAGATTTCACTCTTTTGTATTCTGTGTAGAGTGAGCTTAACTAAGTGCCATACTTCTGTGCTTGACTGGCTGTCACATCTGGAGAGTTTAGCTCTATATGTCCTTCAAGTCTAAATAGTTTGGTATATGAGTAAGGGCTGATTCATTTTTTTCTGGCATGGCACCCCCCCAGTAGTTTTCTAAGGACAAATATAGACAATCTAGTTTTCAATATAGTCATTACTCCCCTACCAAGATAGTAGATCCTGTTAGTGTGGCTCCTTTTTACATGCCACAGGATGGGACTGTGTCCTAGATCAGCCATTTTTGTAAGCCTTTGATAAGTGTTTCTATCCATTTCTGCTTGTTCAGTAACATTACTATTGATTCTCTTCTTTTCTTTCCCCCTTTCTAGGGACGTAAATGGAACTATGCTCCTAGATATTTTTGATGAAAATCTCCACCCCCTTTCGGTAAAGCTCAGTTACACAAGGACAGTAACGAAAATTTGGAATTCATGATATGGATTCTGCTACTTCTCCGCCCTTTACATCTGCCACTTCTTCCCAAATTATGTGTAACATATTCTCATTTTTAATAATATTATTTCCCCAGAAATCTGAAGTGCCACCAGATTATGACAAACATGAACCTGAACAGAAGCAGATTTATCGCTTTGTTCGGACGTTGTTCAGTGCTGCTCAACTAACTGCCGAATGTGCAATTGTCACCCTGGTGAGTATACAAAGGATCATGATTGGTCCTTAAAATACAACTAATTTTAGATCATCAGTTTAAGATTTGTATTTGGAGTTAAGATCACATATCAGATTCACCTACCTATGACTTCATGTATAAAAGAGGAAAGACAAGATACATATAAATACTTACTATTGGTGGGTAGATTCAACAGTTCTTTCTTTTCCACTATCTACTGCGGACTAAAAATTTTCAGCAATCTTTCTGAGGCTCACCTGCCTTATTTCAAGCTGTCTTATTGTGAAATATATATATTATTTGCCCTGATCTCCTCAATTAATCTCTAAGACTGAGGGTCATACTGATACATTTTATGTTTACTAATTTTTAAGGGATTCTAGCTCTATTCTCATATACCAGGTGGCCAATTATCTTAATATAATTAAGTCATACAGCTGTGCAAAGTTTGTAATTGTATATGTTATTTTATTTTATTGCCTTTATTGTTTTTTCCTTGATAATTAATTGTTGCATTAAACTATTTTTGGTGTTTTTTTTTATTATAAAGGCTTGTCAAAGACTGTAATATTGATATTTAAGCTTATTTGATTTTGTAATATAGCATTGTAGTTCAATTCTTAAATTTCATATTTTTCCCTTCATAAAATGTACCATTTAAATGATCCTTTCCTTTCTTTTTTCTCCTGAATGATGGTAATGATGCTATCTGGAAAAATGATTGATTTTGAAGGTTCTCAAGTTAAATAATAACTTTATTTTTAAGAAAGTTTGGTAAATATGTTATATGATTTATATAAGTTATTTCCAAAATAACTTACAAGCTCAGTAATTGGTAAGCTTTTCATTTGGAGGTATATTTCACCCTTATAGCACTTCTTTAAATAAAGAGCTAGGAAAAAAGAGAGCAGATTGGAATGATGGTACATGAGAAAAAGGAATGCTAAATCATTGAAACTGAAACTGCTACATCCCTTTCCACATTTGCAGTTACTATTTATGAGGGGACTTCATTTTTGTTGAGATAATTGGGGTCGCAAAAGGTTAAATCAATGGCTCCAATCTAGCTTACAGCCTCTATCTTCATGTCTATTTAGTTAAAAAAAGAAAAAAACAGGTGTGCTTTCAAACTCTGTGACAAGCATTATGTCGCCTTTGGGCTTTTGCTAACATTTAACAGAGAGCCCCCTTTAATTAAAATAACAAATCTAAGCATTGATTTTCTAGATCTATTTTGATCTAGTCCGGGGCTGGATCATAACATGAAGACCACATTTATTGTTCTGATAGATAAACTCTTAAGAAGGGTGAATAGGAAATGCTTGCTTTTGCTTGGTGATATCATAGCAATTTTGGATAACATCAACCATACTAGTCTTCTGGATCACGTTAGAGAATTAAAGTTGGAGACACTATCTTGCCATGATTCTATTCCTACATTAAGGGTTCCCTTTGGTACCCCATTTTATTTAACTGGGAGTGTTTGTCAGAAGCTATGAAACTAGATGTCCCCTCCATTCTACTTCTCTTTTCCACCACCATCAAAGATGCCAAGCTTTGAAATTGGTTCTTGCTTGGACAAAATCGCAGACCTAGAACTTAGTCCTGAGAAGTCAAAGGGGTTGATGGTCTGAGAAGATTGTGGCCAACCAGTAGGGGCTTTGCTACTCCAGAGTGGGGCATTTCTTCCCATGAATGAACAAGTGCCTACTTTGACCCTACTTTGTTTTGAGAGCTGTGCAGTAGTAAGCTTTAAATTATATATCCCTAATTTGTCAATGATGTCCCTTTTTGGGGAGGTCTAATCTGACCACAGTGATCCATGTGCTCTTTAGTACATATTTATATTATACATTCTTTAACCTCTAGTCTTCTTTCCATAGAAGCTGTTTTAGACAGCTGTCTAAATTTTATCTTGATGTCATGTTTTATATTTTTTTATTTATTATCTATTTATCAAATTTAAAAACCACCCATCTCCTTCACAGAGGGATTCTGGGCAGGTCACAATTTTATATAATATTTGACTTCATCTTGTTTTTGAAGTTTGTTTTATGATATTAATTCATGTCATTGACTGTGATGTATTAAATATTGTAATCTCAAGCTGGACATGCTACAATATAGAATATTGCATATAGATGTGTCATATAGTAATTACAAATAACTAAAATTCTAATCCTAATCTTATTACAGGGGTATTGGAAGAATAAATGAATGGGGAATGAAATGATATTGTTTTTACCATCTTCTACTTGACCAAAGTTTAATTAAAATAAAAAAGGAACTTGAACTATAGGGGGGGGGGAGTAGAAAGTATAAGATTTATTTTGGGTTAGGGAACTTTCGCACACAACTGTTGCTACCATTAAAAAAAAATAGGTTTTACTTTGCTCTTTTCCCTTCAGCCTTGATTTTTGTTGAGGACCATGATTCAATGGTGAAATACTGGCCTTAAAAGATAAGAACTCCCTGTGTGGCAGAGGCTGTAAAAAAGCCATTTTTCCCCAAAGAGAATTAAAACCATCATTGTAGATAGAATTTATTTATTTATTTATTTAAAAGCACCCTGGCTTAGATTATCTCTTGATCTGCAAAGAGATATTGTTACTGGCATGCCCTGCCTTTTGATTAAAATTCTACAAATGGGAGTGGGGTGTCAGTATGCAGGATCCTGTAGGTTGACGTTATAGGTTGAAACTTGCTTATACATCAGCATGGCTTTAAGCAGACAGTCTTGGACAACTGTCAAGGGCATTAATAATAATGATATTTATTTGAAGGACTCTTGACAAAAACTGGCCCATGTAGGAGTCTGATGTTTAAAAAATGAATCTAGGATAGAAGTTTTCAGTCATACTCCACTGTGACCAAATAGTTTGTTGCATTGGCTCCATCTTTGGAGATATGTTATGAAAGAACTGAATTTGCTGAAGCAAGACTGTTTTCCATTCTCTTCAGGCTATTCCCTTCCATCGGAAGTTTAAATGGAGAGAAAAAGGAATGGGTGTATCTGTTGTATGTAGGTAATCCATGCAGTAAGAGATGGTTTGGCCCTCTCAGTTCAGAATAAATTTCCACTATTAGATATTTAAAACCCTGGTGTCTGTTGCTGTGTTTGTAAGTTATTTGGAATTGTTTAGCATGCACATATTCCCCTACTTACTACAAAGTTAGCATTAAATCAGAGTATTTTCAAAAGGTGGCTTTCTAAATTAAGGCATCAGATTTCTCATGTATTTTTTCTTTGTTTATTCCAATTGGTGAAGATTGTTCTGACTTGCTTTAGGTTCAGGGTAAGTAGAAGAAATTGATGGAAGATTATGATTTAATTATTAAAATGAATTAGATGTTGATCCCATTCTGGCTAAGAAGTTAAAATGGTATTTTGAAAGATTTTTCTTGCAATTCAGAACTGCATTTGCACAATCTCTGTTAAAACCAGCAGAATTTGTTATAGCTTTAATGGTCAGTGAGCTTATATTGTGATGCCCTGCCGCGCCACCGGGACTTCCGCCCGGCTCGGGGAGACACCATGGCCGGCTCAGTGGCCCAGGGAGCAATGCCCCCACCGCCGTCGTGACTGCCGCCGCCGCCAGCGGGGGACTGCCGCCCGGCCCGGGGAAACACGTGGACGGCTCGGCGGCCCAGGAAGCGTGGCCGCTGCCGCCGCCGCCGCCACCGGGACTGCCGCCCGGCCCGGGGAAACACATGGCCGGCTCAGTGGCCCAGGGAGCAATGCCCCCACCGCCGCTGCTGCCGCCACCAGGACTGCCACCCGGCCCGGGGAAACACGAGGCCAGCTCGGCGGCCCAGGAATCGATGCCGCCGCCGCCACCGGGACTGCCGCCCGGCCCGGGGAGACACATGGCCGGCTTGGCGGCCCAGGAATCGATGCCACCGCTGCCGCCAGCGGGACTGCCGCCTGGCCCGGGGAGACACATGTCTGGCTCAGTGGCCAAGAGAGCAATGCCCCCGCTGCCGCCGCCAGCGGAACTGCCGCCCGGCCCGGGGAGACACATGGGCGGCTCGGCGGCCCAGGAATCGATGCCCCCGCCGCTGCCAGCGGGACTGCCCCCCGGCCCGGGGAGACACATGGGCAGCTCAGTGGCCCAGGGAGCAATGCCCCCGCTGCCGCCAGCGGGACTGCCGCCTGGCCCGGAGAGACACATGCCCGGCTCAGTGGCCAAGGGAGCAATGCCCCCACCGCCGCTGCCGCCGCCAGTGGGACTGCCGCCCGGCCCGGGGAAACACATGGCCGGCTCGGCGGCCCAGGAATCGATGCCGACGCCGCCACCGGGACTGCCGGCCGGCCCGGGGAGACACATGGCTGGCTCAGTGGCCCAGGGAGCAATGCCCCCACCGCCGCTGCCGCCGCCACCGGGACTGCCGCCCGGCCCGGGGAAACACGTGGCCGGCTCGGCGGCCCAGGAATCGATGCCGCCACCGGGACTGCCACCCGGCCCGGGGAGACACATGGCTGGCTCAGCGGCCTGGGAAGCGGCCCAGGAAGCCATGCCCCAACCGGGACTGCCGCCTGGTATAAGTAAGCCGCCTGCCCCGCGGCCGCTTTGCGGCGGTGCTCCGTGGACTCGGAGCCCCCTCCCTCCCCCCCGCCACTGACCGTCTCTGGCTCTGCTCCTGGCTGGGCATCACAGGGGCTGCTCTCCCTTGGGGCCGCGGCTTGTGGGAGGGCTGGCCCGCTCAGCGGAGGCTCCGGCGGGCCGCTCCCAGCGGGGATCCAGGAGCTTCCCCATGCGGCTCCCCGGCCACGTGCGCCTCGGACGGGGCCAGCCCGGGAAAGGGACTTCCTGGCTGCCCTTCTCCCAAGGGGCGGGGCACCCAGGCGCAGGGCCAATCAGGAGCTCTGCGAGGGGGCAAGTCCCCATGAGAGAGAGAGACAGAGAGGGGAAGCGCAAATGCCTCTCTCTGTCTCTTGTCTCTCTTTGCAAATGGCGGAGGAGCCTCCGGAGCCGCAGGAGATGGCTCAAAGAGCCGCATGTGGCTCCGGAGCCGCGGGTTGCCGACCCGTGATCTAGATCAAGCGTCTCCAACCTTAGCAACTTTAAGACTTGTGTACTTCAACTCCCAGAATTCCTCAGTCAGCCTGTCTGGCTGAGGAATTCTGGGAGTTGAAGTCTACAAGTCTTAAAATTGCTAAGGTTGGAGACCCCTGATCTAGATCATCTGAAGAAACAATGATTAATCAAACCTAATAATAAATAAAAGTCATGTCTAGTAAATCTTAATACTCTTTCCTAGGTGACTGCTACTATTAATCCAGCACATAGCCAGAGATCAAAATTCATTTTTGTTGGTGCTAATGTAATATCAGTACAATTTTTTATTTAAGCAAATAGCTTTATAGTTTGCTTGCTTGGCAATATAGTTATTTCTTTTGTAATAATACATTTCTATTAAGTTTCATTATATGATAAAAATAGACAGGAAACAAAAGTTAGAAAAACAAGAAAGAAAAAAGTGCAAAAAAACAAAAGAAAATAACTTCTGACATTCATCACTGCAGTAGATTATAAAAAAATAATACAACATCAACCTTTTGCTTTACATTTCACAACATTTCAAGCCATTTCTCTAATGATAAAACCATTCTAATCATCGAAACCTAAACTCAAAGTTTCATTTTTTTCCAGTTTTGAGCAAAACATTCAGAGTGATTTCCATGTAGAAACAAAACTAGATAAATTATTTTCTTTAATTAAAACAAGTCAATTTTGTCATCTTTGCTAACTCCCATCACCTTTCCATCTGCTCTCCCATTGTGGGAATCTGTGTGCCTTTTTTTGTGCATATAAGATTCTTGTTGCTGTCAACTAAGCAGTACAGTTATTTCTTGTGCATGGCATGGCAGAATAAAAGCATTCAGCTGTAGGGAATGCCAGTGGTAAAACAACATTATCTGTGGAGAGGCAAAGAGAAGAAGATTGATGAAAGCAGAGCTACATCATCATGGCACAAAACCTTGTCCATTTTGTATATAACACGATCGCTGTCCTTGTGATGTAATTCAGCTGCTTTTTTAAATTGCATTGTTAGATTTCTCCACTCCACCCTATATTGCCTTCTACTCTTTAATGTTGATTACATTAACATCTTTGCTGATTTTCAGATGCTTTCAATATAGGAGTTTGCAGATCAGCTAATAATCAAGCCTGCTTCAGAATGTCATCCATGGTAAACTCGTGTTAGAAAAGCTTTTAAAATGATTATCATGCTGGTTATTTTTAAACATTGTTTATTGCACCAAGTGCAATATTTACAAAGATCTGCAGTGAAAGCTATACAGTTGAATCTAAGTGAATGTTGTTAATGAACGGTGACCTATTATTTATCTGGTTGTACAATTGGAAACAATTTTCCATTTAAAGATCACTCAGGTAAGAGGCTGTAATTGTGTTTCCTCCTCCTCTTATTTCTGTTCAGCTAGAGAAATGCATGAACTCATACTTTCATATGTCTTTTCAGGTATATCTTGAAAGATTGCTAACTTATGCAGAGATAGATATTTGTCCATCAAACTGGAAAAGAATTGTGCTTGGTGCAATCCTACTTGCATCCAAAGTTTGGGATGACCAAGCTGTGTGGAATGTGGACTACTGTCAGATCCTGAAAGATATCACAGTTGAAGACATGTGAGTTGATGGTTCAGCCCCATGTTTGCTTATTTGTTTGATAACTGATGCAATGGGAAAGTTTCTAAAGAGGCTGAGAAATTTATTTATTAAATCTATTTGCTGCCCATGTCATTTTGAAGTGACTCTTGAGTGGCTTACAACATTAGAAATAAAACAGCCTCTAGACATACAGAGCAGTATGATTAATAAAAGGTACTTCAGTCTGGGAACAAAGAAAGTTGGGGAACAACAGATTCAAACTTTCAGAGAAATCCCATTTTCATCAGTGGAATGGAATACTTCATTGGCCAAGTGTGATTGGACACACAAGCAATTTGTGTCTGGTGCATAAGCTCTCAGTGTACATACAAACAACAAGGTAATATAATCAATGTACATATAAACATGTACATACAAACAATAAGTGTACATACAAACAACAAGGTAATATAAGCATAAGATACTAATAGGAGAAGGTAGTAGAAAAAATGATAAGGATAATAATAATACAGCCATACTAGTACTGCATGGGTAAAATAATTTCCTATCACAGTTTTTGTAAAAGTCTTGATATGGATCTCATTGTATAGATGCTGAAGTCCAAATCTTTCCATTACTATAATGAGCTATAAATTGAATTAATCATTGTGTTTACAGGGATTGTTAGCATGTTGAAATTATTTTTGAAGGAATTTCTTTAAATAGTGGCTTATATGGGTAATCCTCAACTTACGACCACAATTGGGAACAGAATTTTTGTTGCTAAGCAAGGCAGTTGTTAAGTGAGTCAAGCCAGATTTTATGACCTTTTTTTGCCATAGCTGTTAAGCAAATCACTGCAATTGTTAGATAAATCATGTAGTCGTTTAGAGAATCAAATTTCCCCCTTTGACCTTGCTTGTCCGGAAGCTGGCTGGAAAGACTGTGAATGATGATCACATGATCCTAAGATGCTACAACTATCATAAATACATGCCAGTTGCCAAGCACATGAATTTTGATCACATGATCAAAACTTTGAATGATAATTAAATTAATTGTCATAAATTGAAGACTACTTATAAATACAAATACATGAGATAAACAATGTTAGATTCAACCAAATTAGCTGAACCTAGATTCCTTTGGATAAACAAATTATGGTTTAGGTCATAATGAAATAAATTTAACTAACTTAGTTTATGTCTAACATTTATTTCTGATAACTAAACAAACAAAAGTTTGACGATTCCAGCAAACCATATGTAAGAAAAGGATAGGGTATGTCTCTAGTAAAGAGGGTAATATTCCATAATATTATATGGTTAGTGATTATGAAAGACATCGTTTTTATTTAAACATATAAGGAAGATAGACACAAAGTGAAGAAAGACTAACTTTCCAGGAGTTTGCTATAAAAAAAAAACCTGTTACATTTTATTTGTTCGATGTTCACTTGGCTCAGCCTCTTGTGAGTTGAGATAAATAAAAAAATTGTATTTTTTCTGTTCTTTATTTCTCAGGAATGAATTGGAGCGCCAGTTCCTTGAGTTGCTGCAGTTCAACATCAACGTTCCCTCAAGTGTTTATGCTAAGTATTATTTTGATTTGCGCTCCTTAGCAGAAGCCAACAACCTGAGTTTTCCTTTAGAACCCCTCAGCAGGGAAAGAGCATGTAAACTTGAGGTGAGACTCATGATCATCTTACTTTTTGAGCATTACAATAAGCCCTCCTTTTATTTTACGCCAATTCCCAAATGCATCAAACTATAATTTTGTTTGTTACCATCAGAAAGTATTGATCTGTGCTAATTTGCTACCTTGAGAGTCTTTTCAAAAATGATTATCCATTATTCTCTACTCCAGCCTCATTTCCCAAATGATGTAGAGTTTATTGGGAACAGTTTATTGATTCATTCATGTCTTGGATTACTAAGCAGATTATTTAAAAGTGCATCTATAAAGTTTAAACAACCATGATGTATTCAGGCAGTAGGGTGAAGAGAGTTGGGATCCTCAGCTTTTTTTTTTTCATGATTTGGAGAAAGGAAAGATACATTTGTTTGATAGATTTGCTTCCTATCACTCCTATGGAAGCTCAAGGCAGCATCCATAGCATTCCATCCTCTGCTTCTTCCTGGTCCTGTGGAATAAATTGGACTGGAAGAGGATGAATGACCCGAAGTCATCCAATCAGCTGCCATGATTGGAGGATGTCCCAGCTCCTGGTCCAATATCTTAGCTATATCTTACTGGATTCCATGCATTTGTGTTACTAGAATATATTTGGTTCAGGCACCACAGTCTTGACACACACTTGGATGTGCTATAATGGTAAAGGAGCTACTTGGAATCTGGAGGTTTCACTAAATCAGGTAATTGTGTATGTTTGACCCTCTTCATTCTCCATTCTCTTACAGGCCATATCTCGCTTGTGTGAAGATAAATATAAGGAATTCAGGAAATCTGCAAAGAAACGATCAGTCAGTTCAGAGAATCTGGCTGAAGTTAGATGGTCTCCTGCTGTTATTTCCTAACGGTGAAATCTGTAATACAAGACTCTAGAAGTACTATTTCTATCATCAACTTTGGGTGGGGAGGGTTGGTTTTGGTGATTTTTTTATTTTATTTTTCTTATTTTTAGATCTGCCTTTACAGTGCCTCCCCTTTTGTGTAGCACACAAGAATAACTATAGGGACTCGTTAAAAAGAACTTTGAAAGAAGATTTGTTTTGTTGTTTATTACAACTCCTCTGCTTTTTGATGGGGAGAAGGCAAATACAAGTATGTGCTTAGAGGATGAAACCTCAGAAACCAATACAAGTATCATTAAAGAGGAGGAGGTGAAAGAAGAAAAGGCCCTTAACAGCAGTATGAAAACCAACATCACAAAAGAAAGTGGAAAGAAGCATAATAAGAAAGAAGTTGGGCATGTTTTGAGATCCTCTTCAATATCTCTTCTAGTGGTTTCGCATACTTTTTTTGCTTTTTAAGGTTGCTTTCTCCTCTGTAACAACCATGGAGAAGGCAGTACTGTGGTAGCACATGAGCCTCTGATTAGAGAGTCTTGTTTCTTTTGCCCTCATACTTGGATATGCTTTTGTTCATAAGCTGTTTTATTAGCTTCCCCGCCCCCCTTTAATTCTTATGGATATTGTTGTTTCTTGTGTGCTTTTACTGTATTTTTGGTAAAACTGATTGATTAACAGTGCTGAACCCAAAGTATATAAGATCAGGTGATTGATCATAATTTTATTTTCCCCTCCCCTCCCCCCCCCCCCCCCCCCTTTTTTTCTTTTTCTTTTAATTTATAGCAACCAGTTTCTTGATGTTGCCATGAGGTGCATTGTCAGTACTGGTGCTTTGTATTATATGTGGTTGCATGTGCCTTCCTACCTTTTCTCAGATAGGTTTATTTTTTCTTACTGTAAGTTGTTGAAAAGATTCAGGTGACAGTGAAGCTTGGGCCAATCTGCAGACATTGCATTAGGTAGAATAGTTCTTTTGCAAGATTTTTCTTTTTTATCATTTAATGATTGGATAGAATCAAGTGAGAGAAATGCAACGAAAGAGTGAGAATCTTCTTTTGTATGGCCCAAATAGTTGACTTTCTTCACTTCCTGGTTCAATGTTGCAAGCAATAGCCTCAAGTTTTTTATATGTTTACTTTAAATGGAAACCAATCTGTTTATATAAAAGAGAAAAAAAAATATATAAAAAAAGTTTTTCTTCTGGGATCCATAGAAGAAAAGAGAATTATATGTGTATGTGTTTGCACAGACATGCACCACATACATACACATGCGGGGGCATGAGTATGTGTGTATAATAAAAACAAGTGTTAGATTTTGGAATAAAAGCTGTTTAAAAATGAGTTTTTCAGTGTATAAGAATTTAAACAAAATGCAAACTGTGAAGAAAATTTTATTGCTTTATTGATTATCTCATCCTTCCTATCTTTTAATGGGATAAGCAAATCAAATGCCGTATATATGCATTACTTGTGCTCTATACAAATAATTGAGTTTGCACATATGAGAAAGGTGCCATGTTATCATAAAGAAAAATATAAACCAGCCAAAATCAGCTTCAGTTTCATGACTTGTGGGATTCACTTGTCATGTTCCCTGCTGCAAAAAACAAAAAGGAATGTTTTCATGATGTTGATTTTGCTTTTGGTGTATTGCTTCAGCAAAACAGAGAAAGCATATTTCACCAGGATTTTTTTTCCTGCATCTCTTTACTATCCCTTGTACTTCATATCTACCAGGCTTTTAATAAGGGCCTTGTTAAGGATAAACATTTATCTCTATATTCCAGAAGTATTCCCATTAGTTTCAGTGGCAGCACAAGCATATTGATTTGGATCCCATTAAGCCTTAAAACCATGATTACAGGTAGTTTACTTATAGACAATGAAGTACCCTTATTTTCATGAAAGAACACATTCATGTGGCTTAATTTTGGAAGAAATGAACACGTTCCTGACCTCAAAGGCCTGGAATCAAGAAGCTTGAAGCTAAGGACTCTTTGCTCTTTTTTCAAATGGATGTTTTTTAAGTGTCTTCATTTCAGGAAAATAGCAAACAGTGAGAGAAAAGAATTGCTACTTTTAAATTGAAGTGGACTAGATCTACATTGTTAAAAAGAATTGCTGTACTGAGATTTTGCAGAACAGTTTTTTTCCAGCAAAAAAAATAATTAGGCAGGTGGATTTAGGGAAAGGGATGACAGAAATATAGAAAAGTTTGCTTTATGTAAAGTTTTCAATGCATTTATTCTAATTTTGTGAAGTTTATTAAGCAACCTTAAAGATTGTATAGTCTGTTTATTGTATGTATGTACATACAGTCTGATACTAAGATTTCAAGTGGATTCCATAAAACCTTGCTCAGTCTTGTTTAGACTGTTGGATATTGTTTTAGCTTTGTGCAATGGATTCTACCTCTGCATAGGAGAATTTTCAACATTCTTCAACTAGTACTGATTCTGTGATTTAACTTGGCTATGTTTCTTGCACTACAAATTAAAAAAGAAAATATCTTAAATGTGTTTTCTTATTATTAATATTGTGTTATATAGCAAGCTACATTACTTTTAAAAATTCTTTAAAAATAGAATTATTGCCCCAGCTCCTGCCAACCTAGCAGTTTTGAAAACGTGAAAATGCATGTAGATAAATAAATATCACTTCAGGGGGAAGGTAACAGCATTTTGTGCATCTCAGCATATAGTCCTGTTGGCCATATGACCATGGAAAATATCTTTGGGATCTGCTTCAATTAATTCTCCCAAGAAAGCAGAACTCTTGAAACTGGCATTGTCTCAAAAGGAACTTTTATTAAGAGTTAATAACAGCAGGAAGGTAAGGCAGGATCTGAAGTTTTCCCGCATGAAACGTTGCATTAAAAGTGCCCTTTCAAACCCCTCCCCAATGTCCAATCGGTCGGTTTGATTTAGCCAATCCATAGGTGTTAAATTATTGTGGGAAACCAGCGATAAGGCGCCATTCTCAAGGCTGTCAGTTCCTCCACGGCTCCATCCCATCCAACTGGAGATAAGGCAGATGGCTGCAGTCACATTCCTCCCTCCTTTCACACCCCAGGAAAGATACTTCAAAGAAGATAGAACAAAGCAAAGGAAATTGTAGGCTCCCCGAACTATCTCCCCTCCCTCTTGGCACAAACCTCCCCCCTCCCACCAGAATGACAGCACTCAAAATGAAGTGAAATAGAAATGCCTTGAAAATACATTGAGGGTCTGACATGCCGCCCCCCTTAAAATGAGAGCAGGTCCACCTGGAGAAGAGAAAACAATAATAGGGATAAAATAGAAAATATCAATTAGTCGGGTTTGTCAGGATAATGTGCATGAAAACTCTTGAGCAATCTAGGGGCCCTAACGTGCTTCTTATGTACTCACTCATTCTGAGACTGGGGAAGGTCCTTCCAAGCCACTAAGTATTGTGTTGCCCTATGATGTTTTTGTGAATCTAGGATTTCTTTAATCTCAAAATGCTGCTCACCCTCGACCATGATAGGTTGTGGGGTGGGGGCTGTCGCCGGCCTTAACGGCAAACCTATTTCAGGTTTCAGCAAACTCCAATGGAATACAGGATGGATCTGCCTCAGTGTTTTGGGGAGTTCCAGTTGCACTGTGACTGGGTTGATGATGCGTTTGATAGGGAAGGGTCCCACAAATTTTGGCCCTAATTTCTTTGAGGGTTGTAGGAACTGCAGGAACCTGGTGGAAAGTATACCTGTCTCCTACACTGAAAGGCTTAGATTCCACCCTTTTCTTATCTGCTTGGGCTTTATACTGTACATACAATGTGTTTCCCTCATTCCCAAATTGAACTATTCTTTAACTCATTTGTTTAATTAAATTAGTAATAAATTAGGTTTATACATATGCCTAATTAAATATTTTGGAGCCCCAGTCTCTTTTTGGAAAAAAATACTGCAGATGGTCTTTGTGGAATAGATACTAATGGGGTAACCAATTCTTGTATGTGTTGAGCTTTCTGCCTATTAAGAGCTCATGGGGAAAAAATCATGTCATAAAATATTGCTCAATAGCAACTTTAATGGCTACAAAAAACCCACATAAAACTATGGTAAAATGTCACAAATCATTGGATAACAGATAACAATAAAATCCCCATAGGTTGAAATATGCAGATTCATATCAGGTTGGCTCTGAGTCTTCCTCCTTCATGGCAAACAAAATTAGAATATTTTTGGGTGAATAACTAAAAACGTAATCTGAAACATAGGGAAGCACAGATTCTCCCCATTTCTTTTCTACCTTAGATATTTTTATCTCAGCAACCAAGATGGAATAGAGATGGGTAGATGAAAGGCTGAGGAGTGGGAGAAGGGTTGAATCTCTGGATTTTAAAGTCAAGAATTCTTAGGAAAAGTTGCCAGCTGAGACTCAAAATGTGTACAGGAACTCCACTTTCTTTGTGAGATGATGTCAGCTTAGCAGGCAGACCAGGCATGAAATGCTGCTCAATAAGCCAATTCTACTTTATTGTAATGCTACATTAACAGAATCTTGCAAATCTGAAAGTTTGATTCTCCTGCTTTATGACCTTTATGACCAGATAATAATTTAGGGAGGGTCCTCTTGAAGGTCCTCCTGAGCCTTTTGCTCCACCCACTAGGCAATTGTGGGCTATGCTCCCAAGGTCATTCCTATATACCGTTACAGATGTTCATTCTAGAAAATTATACAGTAGGCCTTGTATTTGTGAAGAGTCTGGTGCTGTTTCAGTCATGCCACTCTGAATGTACCGATTTCATTAAGGAAATGAAAATAATCTCATTAAAAAGAAAAATAAGAAACAAGGAAAATAACTGAAATAATAAGGAAACAAGGAAAATGCCCAAACAATATGCACACACACACACACACACACACATATATATACACAAACCTTATTTCAAAGGCCTGTTAAACTTTATAAAAAGTAGAATTCTACTGCCTTGTATATTTTTAGAAAAAAGGTCCACCTGTTTTCTGGGAAAGGATAACTGCTAGTTCGTTTTTCATTCTTGCTGATCATTACAAAACACAAATTTACTAGGTATTAAATACTCAGGTTTACTCCCACCGAATGAGGAAGACATAACACTCATATCTGAAACAAATTTATCTTCTTATATTGTATTCTCTGTCTTTCGGTCTTTAACAAGAGTTAAAGAGCAGTATTGGACATTGTTTGAATTCTTTTGAGAAAAAAGCAGAGTTTCTGTACAGGCACAGTTCCCATCTATAGGAAAGACCATTTAGAGAAAAACAAAATTTTATGGCAAGCTGATTTGTTTGGGGCAACCTGTCTGTTTACCTTCATATTTCAGTGTTTGGCTTTCTGGCAAAAAAACTGAAGCTCTGTTAGGATTCCATCCTTCTATCTCTTGAATCCAGAACTAAAAAACACCAAACAGTTTCTTCACAAAGTTAAGTACCATATGCATTGAACTTCCCTCTTTTTAACAGTGCAAATGGAGGTTTCAAATGTATAAAACACTCTTATTTTACTTCTTCCTTTCAATATGTATAAACCTTGCATCATCAACAAATCAGCAAAAATCTATGGAGATTCTTAGTCATCCAGGTCATGGTTGTCCCAAAGATGCTTTTTCAAAAGGCAACTTGGCTTTCTTCGTTTTTCCTTGAAAACATTTTGCTTCTCATCCAACAAACTTCAGTTTTGAAGAAGACGTTTCTTGAATGAGAAGTGAAAAACAAAAGAAAAACAAAAGTCCAATTGCCTTTTGAAATAAACCTTTGGGAAAATCAGCAAAAAGATCATAAATCATACTTACATGAACATGGGATGCTGCTGATAATATATCTGTATATACTGTAAATGTGGGCTGGTTCCTGAGCATCTGAAATGCATCCACATGGCCATGGCAAATGCTGGTGTTTGGAACTGGATCATAAGTACTTTTAGAGGTTCCATTGTAACACTGAATGGCTGCTAAGCCATACATCATAAGTCAAGCACTGCTGAACTCAGAACCTAGACAAATTAAAACCCTCTTTGTTCTTAAAGTTTGGGTTAACCAATATTCGAAGTGTTGGGTCAGGTGATCCAGTTTTTTTTTATTTCAAAATATTTTGATTTAAATTCAGATCAGCCATTCTGATCATTCTGGAGATGTTCTGTGTTTCAAGCATCATAAAGTCTGTACTGAGAATTTGAGCTTGAAATACTTTCAGGATAGTTAGAACAACTGGAGCAGAGTATTTCAGGCTCAAATTTGGGTGCAGAGTGTTTCAGGCTCAAAATGTTTCAAATCCATAATGTTTTGCGCATTCCTAATGCTGGGCAGGTTAGGCATCATCAAGGTTAGAACCTTTTTTTGGGAAGAAAAAAAAGCCATTATGGGGAAGAAAAAAAACATGCGGCTACATCCATGAGTTCTGTGTCTCACCGCTTAATCCAAATGGCTTTGGGGAATTGCCTTTCATATCTATTTCAAAGACTTTGGCTGATACAGAGACAATATCATCAGGACCCCTGACAGCTGGTGTTGCTAAATCCTCTTTCCTTGTGATACTCATTTCTCTCACCCGGGCAAAGAAGGCTTGTTCTATTATTTCTTCTCCTCTCAATTTATCTTTCACCGCTGAACTATCCCAGTAATTTTAGGAACCTGGAATGCCCTCAAGAGGGTAAGGAAAGCTGACAATAGGCAGGATAATCCCTGTTGCCTTTTGTCTTTGTGCAGTTGTTGGGGCAGAGGTGAGGGCAACAAATGTCCTTAGCTAACAAATGTCCTAAAGAAGGCTGGCTCCGCTCTGCAAAGTTGTGTAGCTCTGTTTCATTCCACTCTCTGGCCATCTTTTCAGTGTTTCTCATTTGCTCTCTCTGTTTAAATTTCTGTGGGTTGTGAGAATGCAGAGATTTTTGTTATAGATTCAATAACTGGGCAATCACGTTTCAGCATGGAGAATTCAGATGCATTCAGTTTTCTGCTCATTGCTCTAAACTACAATGTGACGATTATAGGTGAGTACATAAGACTATGTTATTTGTAAGGTATATACTTGTGTTTAGCTGTTTAAAGGATTAGTTAGTTAACTTTTCAACCATTACTTGTTATAGTGAAGTTGTCTGAAGGACAGAGTCTTAATACGTCATGCATGATAGCTTGTTTAAACCTGGGTTAACCTAATAGGAATGGTGCAGAATAATGATTGAAATAGTAAGTCATCTGAATAAATGAGTGGGTATTTTTCCTCTATTTTCTTTATAGGTTTGGTGATCTACTAGTTAATGCCTTATTTTTTTGAAAAATGGCAACAAGTACACTTAAAACTCAAGTATTCTATCTACAATCAATAAATCTATATATTGTTATTATAGTCACAGACCAGCAAATAAAAACATTAACATAATAATAATAGTAAAAAAATATTGTGAATGGTGATGGATTAACAGTGGGCTGTTAAAGTTTGCCTAATTTCACATACAGCATAGCAGAATTTGGCCACATTCAGAGAAACTACTTCATACTGATCTGATAACAATAGTTGCACGTAAAAATGATCAGCATTTCCCACATATTTTATTTGGTTAAGATGTTATAAATTGAATCTGTGAGTCCTTACAGGATATGCAGTACGGTATGACGTGAGCTATAGTTTCAATGGCCCCCTGTCCATAGGGACACAGTCTCAGCTCATATGGGTTTTTTTTTTATTGGCCCTCCAAAACTGCTGTGTAATAAACATTCTGAAGAGGTCCAGATTAATTTTGGGGGCAGATAACTAATGTATACCTTTCCTTTTCAAGAAAAAAATTATACCAGAATTTGTGCCAGGCCAAATGATTGACCATTTCATATCTTCTCCAAGAAAATGCACCTTTTTAAAATTAAACATGAGTATTCTTATTCATGTTTGGGACATAGAAATATTTCAAAGACATTTCTAAACTAATCACAAACTTGTTTTACCAACAAGTTTGTTGGAGGTTCTCAAATATCCAGGTCATGGTTGTCCCAAAGGTGTTTTTTTTTAATCAAAAGGCAACCTTAACATTTTATTCATTTTTTAAAATTTATGTCCAATAAACATTTTCATCTGCTCCTTCCATCCAGCAATTAAACTTGCTAGATCAGAAACCAAAGAATATTAAGACGTGAGCATGTACTAAAATCTTGCCTTAAATATCTCTCCAATATTCCTTCCATGGGCTTGATAACTATCAATTTTAGAGCTGACTCAAACTTTCTCTTGGAGATGTTCACACATATTTGATATTTTCATACCAAACTCTTATAAGAAAACTGCTGCCCTGTTATTAACAATCCCCCCGTTTTTTTTCTTCCTTTCTAGGAAAGATTTGGTTAGCAATTGTGATCCTCTTAAGATTTATGGTGGTATTCTTAGCAGCCTATCCTCTCTATCAAGATGAGCAAGAACGCTTCATCTGCAACACATTACAACCAGGATGCTCCAATGTGTGTTATGATCTCTTTGCTCCAGTATCACACCTTCGTTTCTGGCTGATTCAGAGTTTGTCTGTCCTCCTTCCTTATGTTGTTTTTGGTGTCTGTGTATTGCACAGTGTGGTCAGGCATATTGTAAAGGCCTCTTCCTCCCCTTATTCTCCGTTCAAAGAAAGTAAGACTTTAACTGGTTGCAAAATTACGAAGAACTTCAAAAGTGCAGCAAGAAAGAGAAAAATTGGCAGGAGAAATGAAACGGCTGTCCTGGATTTTTCCAGGGCTTACATAGTTCATCTTATTCTGAGAATATTGATAGAGTCTGGCTTTGGAACTGGTCATTACTATCTCTTTGGATTTTTTGTTCCGAAGCGTTTTTCATGTGACCGCTTTCCTTGCACGAGTTTTGTTGATTGCTACATCTCAAGGCCAACTGAAAAATCCATCATGATGCTTTTCATTTGGGGACTTGGTGGCTTCTCCTTTCTTCTTAGTCTTGTTGACCTAATCTTTGCTTTGCGAACCAACGGTGTAAGAAATCATAGAAATAAGCTTCTGTTGCAAAAGTTCAACTCAGAAGAGGAAGGTAGTCCTGACCAGCAGCAAGATGACAATCCAGGCAGTATTCAACATGGAAGCATGGCCATCCCTGATGGTGGTGGAAAATGCTTGCTTGCTTGTGAGGCTACAGAGGACTGTCCTTTTCCAGCTACCATGACCCTTCAGCAGACAATTGGCTGTCATCTCAACTGCAATCATAATAAGCTATGTAATGAATCTGCCAATCAAGATTTGCTTTTCAATGAAGCTAAACCACAGGAGAGCCCATCTGAGCAATCAAGAAATGAGCACCAGTCCTACTTTGTCAAAGAACCCTTGGCTTTTAAATCCCAAGAGATATGCCATCATAGGTCTCATTCATTTGCAAGTTATGACAAGCCCTCAGTTCATTATTCTACTCTGAAGAGAAAGACCTCTGATATTCCGTCTGTCTGTGATAGTTCTCCTTGCTCAAAATCCAAAAAATCTGAGTGGGTATAGAACGCCAGGAACCAATATCGTAGTTTAAACAAAATCTCATGGATCACAAAATTAAAAGTGTCATCATTACGCTTACATTATAATTAACTGGAATTCTTTAGTTGAAAGAAGAGCTTTGAAAGAGCGTACTTTCATATTAAATGAGCTTTTGGAATGGGATAAAACAACTACTCTCAGAAACTTGTAGAAATTCTGAGTGACACTAGGGTCACTATTTCTGTTGTTTGTATTTATCAAATGCTATAGAATTTAAGCGGTACATTTCCTCATTATTGGATGAGAAACTGCTTAAATTCATTGTTTTAAAGATATAAAATAATAGGAAAAAAATGAAAAATATTGGTGTTCACTTTTGTATCATGGTATGTGTGACCTGCTGCAATCATAATCCCACCTTTTATGATATAACTGTCCTGTCATTATGGCCTTTGTATGAAGAAAAGGTCCTAGTTGCAACTCTCGCTGAAAATGCAACATTAACTACCATTGAAAATCCTGTTCTGTGTGTTCTCACCTTGTTAAGAGTTATAAATGGGGGGGGAGAAGGAGCTGTCTATTTATTATAATAATAATAATAATAATAATAATAATAATAATAATAATAATAATAATAATAATAATAATAATAATAATAATAATAATAATAATAATAATAATAATAATAATAATAATAATAATAATAATAATAATAATAATAATAATAATAATAATAATAATAAAGTTGGACCTTGGAGGTCATCGAGTCCAACCCCCTGCTCAGGCAGGAAACCCTATACCATTTCGGACAAATGGCTGTCCAGTCTCTTCTTAAAAACTTCCAGTGTTGGAGCATTCACCGCTCTGGAGGCAGGTTGTTCCACTGGTTAATTGTTCTAACTGTCAGGAAGTTTCTCCTCAGTTCTAGGTTGCTTCTCTCCTTGATCAGTTTCCATCCATTACTTCTTGTCCTGCCCTCAGGCGCCTTGGAGAATAGCTTGACTCCCTCTTCTTTGTGGCAGCCCCTGAGATATTGGAACACTGCTATCATGTCACCCCTAGTCCTTCTTTTCATTATTGCACTATCCATATATAATCATTGAATAGTTTGCCTTGTTTCATACCAAATCTCAATTTTGAATCCAGAAAATCTGTATGCTAATAGCGGGGTGAAAATTTGGAGAGGATACTGGTCTTCATATTGTGTAATTGAGACACAAGAGTCTGTACACCTCTTTATTTGGTACCTGAAAGAAAGCTTTTTGCAGCTGTTGATTTCCGAAAGCTAATTTATCATTCCACAATGTTTACATTTTACATGAAATGTTTTATCTGTGGTATTCTCTACATCAGTGTTTCTCATCCTTGGCAATTTTAAGATGTCTGGAGTCCAGACATCTGAAAGTTGTCAAGATTGACAATCACTGATCTAGAGGTATTGGCCTTCGACTCTAAGCCAAAAGATATAAAGCATGGGGAGAACACCAGGATGTGGAAGCTAGTCTAACCCTTGAAATACCATAATCCAAAAGTTGAGCCAGACAGCTTAAAATCTTCAGTGCTTTATAGTATCTTCTATCTTTGGCCTTGAAACAGAAATGATTCAAATGTTTGCAAAATAACAAATAAGTGCAGGCTTAATTATATTGCAAAATGTATTGAAAACAATCTATTTTTTGTTGTTGTTCTCTTTTCAGTTCTGCTACTGAGACATAGCTTTGGGCAATACAGATCCAATTGAATAATGAAACATTTGCTCAGGTGTTTATTGGATGGCGTGTTCCATAGTCATTAGCCAAAAGACACGGAGGATGGAAAGTCTCCTTCTATTATTAAGTTCTTATATGTACATATTGATGCATTTATCTTAAGATCTGGATTGCAGGAGAGAGAGTCCCCGACTTATATCCAGTCATGTAGTGCCATTTGAAGTTACAGCAGCACTGAAAAAAAAATTAGCTTACAAACAGTCCTTGCAGTTATGAGCATTATAGCATCCCCAGAGTCACATTAAGATTCAGGCACTTATCAACCAGCATGTATATATGATGGTTGCAGCATCCCATGGTTACATGATTGCCATTTGCAACTTTCCCAGCCAGCTTCTGGCAAGCAAAGTCAATGGGGGAAGCAGATTTGCTTAACACTCGCTTAATGACTATGGCAGAAAAGGTCATACAGTTGGGCATGACTCCCTAAACAACTGCTTTGCTTGGCAATGGTAATTCTTGTCTCAGTTGTGGTTGTAAGTTGAGGACTACCTATACACACAGATTTTACGATCCTCAGGAATGAGGCTTGAAATGTCCTCCATTTTAAAAAAGGGGGGGTCAACCCCCCCCCAAAGGATCCAAATGCAGACTTGATTTCTATATTTTCCCATATAATTCTGTGATAATTATTTGTTTTTCCCTTTCAAGCAAAGATTATGTACAAGTGATACATAATGTACCGGAAAAAGAATTTGCACCCTTTTTAACAGTATAATTTAATTCCTAACCCTAAAAGCCTACTTCCAAAATGGAAAATATTATTAAATTCTACTTTCCCAGAACACACAAAGTGCAAACAAAGTGTGTTTGGTGTGATGGCAAAGAATGACTCTTTTTAACCACTTGTCTTGTTCAAAAGCAGGATTTTAAAACCATTCTAGTCACATTTGCAGAAAGATTGGGAAAGTATATGTTGTATATGTTGGTTCTGCCTATGGAATATGCATGGTCTATGCTGTGTGGAATTTTGCTTAATGGTTGAGAAGTCACTGCAAGCATGCTAGTTTGAATACTTTCTTCAGCAGTGGCATATTTATTTGCACAATGAAAAATTGCATTAACGATGTGATCATTATTTTTTAGAAGTGTTTAGCTTATGCTTATATCTGTTCATCATCTTTCATTAATGATTAAAGTCTGAATGGCTAATACATAGCAAGAAATAGTTCCTTTTTTGAGATATATCTTGTCAATAGTTCTGATTCATTTGAGGTGATGAAGTATTAAAAATACTTGCATAATTCACAGATTTTGCAATTTGATAGAGGAGAATATTTGTAGTTCAGTGTTGAAATTGATGATGGGTAACAAACTGTCTGAAAGAAAACAACCAAACTCAGAGAGCACAAAGGATCCTTCATTTTGCAGTTGTCATGGTATATAGAAAAAAGTAGAGTTTCCAGGAATTCAGCTTGCAGTGAACAATATTTCACCAAAAAAAACTTCTGTATTATAACAGTGTTGTCATGTTTCAATGTGCTCATTATGAGATCTTTGTGTAGTATGTGTGTGTGTGTGTGTGTACATGTGTAATTTCATGAAGGATTTTAAAAATCCTTATTAAATAATAGTAATATTATTAATATTAAAAATCTAATACAAGCTAACAAAAGAAGAATAGACAGAAAGTGAAAGGTGCAAAGGAGAAGAAAAAAACCCAGAAAATAAAAAAGAAAAAGAAAGAAAAGAAACTTGGGTGTTGGAAAAGACTAGAGAATACTATATTATGGGTAGCCAGAAAATGAATTATTGAACAAACCAAACCAAACTTCTGACTTGAGGCACAAATGAAGAGGTTCAAACCCTAATATTTTTGTGGGATCCTTAATGCTCTCTGAGCTTGATTGTTCTAGACCAGGGGTAGGCAACCTTGGCTCTTTTATGGTGGACTTCAACTCCCAGAATTCCTGAGCCAGCCCTGTTCTAGACATTTCATTACCAAACTAGGTAATTTTATCAGTGCAGTGCTATTACTTAGTTTGATAATATGAAATATCTGCAAGAAAACAACTAAGCTCAGGAAACATTAAGGACCCCGCAGTTCAACTCTGAGCTATAAATATTCTCTTCTGTCTAATATTTTTGGATGCATTATATGAAGATGCAATTCCCATGAGAGGATGATAATGCTGGGAAGAAGGAAGGAAGGAGAAGAGGGCAACAAGGAGCAGGGTGGATGACTTGATTACAACTTCAATAAATGTACCACTGAATCCTAAAAGGCTAAGCTGAGGACAAATCATTATGGAGAAAGACTATGCCGTTACTAAAGAATTGACATTGATTTGATATCACATAACCAAACAATCACACATTCTCACATTTTTGAATGCATAATTTTTCAGAAATATAAGAAAGCTTACTTTCAAGGCATCCACTGAGTAAAAAAGGATGGCTGCAACCATCTTTTCATTAAAAGTCATTAAAACCTGAGTGAAGTAAAAATTCAATGAATGCTGAATGAATAAATAAGATGTCCTTTATGTGTGATGTACATAACATCTTCAATTATTTTGAATACCCCTTTTTTACTGCAGGATAACGTGGGGAATTTTGCGAGTTGATGTCCACACATCTTAAAGTTTGAGTAATCTATTAGCTATTGCATATCCTTGTTAGTGTCATGATAACCACTGGGTAGCCACTTCAGCATATGCTAGAATGAAAATTTATATGCTACCCATCTCACAATTGAGTAACTCTTAATATCATTCAAATGAAATGCCATTAGTCTCCTTTTCTTCTATTTCAGAAGAATATATTCACTGGGGATGAAAAGAGAATGAGCAAGAAAAGCAGCTTATGGGGAAAGTACTAAATTGCTACAATATTTTCTCTTAAATGGCTGCTTCTCAACTTTATACCATCCTCTTTAAAAACATTTCTAACTAAATAAAAGCAGACATCTGTTTTTTGTAACGACTTGATGTCTTACATTTGGTTGTCCTTCGACTGCCTCACCAAAGACCAAAGACATTTGTTTACTTCTATTAACTGAAAAATAATTTCCTTTTACCATTTTATAGCCTGGATTGATTTGCTGCCAAATCTTTTATTCAGAGAATCAAACTACTGCTACTAAAAAACTAAGCTTTTCTCTTAAATATAAAAGTTGACTGGCAGAAGAACACAGAGATTTTTCAGTTCTCATATTTTAGATGCCAACCCGGAATATTTGTTTAATTGAATGGATAAAGTCAACGTGCAGCTCCACCAAATTCTAAAGGGTGGTCTTTCATATTTTCTCAGTCTTATTATTCAGACTTATTCTACTCTATGGAAGTTCCTGCAAACACTGTCTTTCAAAGTGTTCCTTTAATTTCCTGGTCTATCAGAGTTCTAATACAGATTTATATTTCCTAAACCAAACTATTTCTATAGATTTTATAATTTTATTTTCTTTACCAGGCCAAGTTTTGTTTTCACTTGCTTTTTAATATATTTTTTCTTGGTTTCCATATTGGAATATGAAGTGCTAGAGTTCATTTGGCTTTTATTCTTTTGTTACAAACATGATTATTTTAGGAACATTTATAGAAATAGGTATCTTAACTTTCAGTTGAGATTTGTTTAATCCTAGGAACTACATCATAGAATTTTGTCACTTTGTCACTTTCCCTAACTCCATTATAGTAACACTTTCTGATTAAAAATATGATTGATATTGAACACTGGTTATTGTTTATTTGAAGGAACAGGATTTTTTTTATCTTTTATCCACAATTGTTTAATGTACTTCTTACTAAACTGATAGATAATGAAAGATCACAAATTCCTTATGCCATTCTAGTAACACTTTGTTAAAACCATAATTTAAACCATGTAAGTAACACATGAATATATAAAGGCTATTTTGTGAAGTTACTTGCTAAGTATTTTCCAGTGCAAATAATTAATTCTTTAAAAACAAATATTTATCCAGGATCATATTTAGTGAGACCAAGAAGGGCCTTCTCTGCAGTGGCTCCTTCCCTGTGGATCATCATCCCTATGGAGATAAGATTAGCTCCCACCTTGGTACCCTTTTAAAAAACCCTGAAGATATGGTTTTGCCAGTGGGCTGGTTGGTGGACCCCAAGGTAATACAAAACCCATCAAATGGTTTGTTTGACTGTTGTTGCCAGGAATGTATAGGTTTAACTGGGTTTTATATTTGGGGTTTTATTTCTGTAAGCCTCACGGAGTCTCCATGAGTGAGTTGGGTGGCCAGATAAATTTTCATGATCATCATCTTGATCATAATCATCTTTGGTTTCTCTATTGCTAAAGTAGTTTTACAGATCACTGCACAATTCCATTTGGGGTAAATATTGCTGTATACTTATTCCTGTTTAGTACATTTACTATTATATTTATACTGATCTAAATGCAATGTTAATGTTGATCATTTTGGGTAATTCTACGATGGTGGCTGGTGAAAAGAATGTCCTTACTAAATTTCTGGCTTTGTGTTCAATTTGACAAATGATTAAGAAATTGAAATGAAAATCTTGCCAAAGTTCTCAAGAAAACTCTACTAATTGCTTATATCTGCATATGTTTTAAATCAGTTTTCAGGAGCACATCTGAACTGTGGAACAGCTTCCAAGCTATGCTCATCTAATGCCATCTTTATGGTATAGTCAGTTCCATTTGAAGATCTCTTTACCTATCATGGCTAATTATGTGCAAAATGAAAGTGTTTAATATTTCATTTTCTCTTTAGAATCAGCAGGTCTGAGTCTTCCATTGATGGCTTAAGTACAAGCCAGAACAGGAAGTGAACATCTTAAAGAACTAAGGTGAATTTGATAGAAGAAAAAGAAGGAAAAAGCCACAGCATTTGTAGTGTATAAAGAATTTTCAAATAGAACTAGCTGCTTCCAAAGCCGCCTAATTTTTATTACAGAATAAATTACAATATTAAGAATTCTACATAATGCAATTCAGTTAATTTCAGTCAGATGAAAAATGAGCAGACAATGAAGGCTTTAGCATCTTCTTTACTGTGAAAAGTAGCTCAGCTTTTCTAAATATCTATCTTATGCGTCTTAGGTCTCATCTATACAGTCTTCTTGATCCACTTTGCGACTGCTTGAGGTAATGCCCTCATAATGAAGCCACCATCACTTGGCTAGCCTACTGATGAGGCAGACAGAAATTGGATCATGGTGAACTGGCAAAAAGTTTGTGTTTTCTACAGAAGAGCAGTAGAAAAGACCCATTTCATCTAACATGGACGAAAAGTCTTCAAAGGGTTAGCAACTTGCTGGATTCTAATTGACTTGTTCTATGTTTTGCTGATTGCTGTGCTCCATGCCTCTGTAGCTATTTACTCCTTTGTTGTGTGTGTATGTTTTAGTCAAGGAAATATCAACCTTGTGGAAAATCAAATGCAGATCTTCCATGAGGTTGTTATTCCCATCTCCATCCAAATTGTAAAAAAACAAAATTTGGTGGAATTGACACCAAGCATGGGGTGCTTGCCTAGGACCCCCTTCAATGGAAGGAAAGCACAATGATGAGACTTTATTGCTGAATCCTTTCTAAACATAGGCAATGACCAAGTTATTTTCTTTGCCTGTGGCATGCTACTATATAAGTAAATCTATGGGATTCCCAGTTATTGAACTGAAAGACAAATTCTGTTAAAAATGAATTATCAGTGGGATGTTCATGCAATGATCCCAGTGATCTTGAGAAAGAACATTTTAATTTCCCTGAGTGCTTCAGAGTAGCCTTCACCAACAAGGTGTCCATATCTGTTAGACGTCAGTTCATGGAAGCGATAGGAGTGGAAGGTTAATATTGCTGGAGGACATCAAGTAGATGCAGGCTGACCCAGAGTAGTCATGTTGGTGTCCTTGGAACAATATAAAAATTAACAAGGCAGGAAAAGTGTCAAAGTAGGGCTTCTGAAACCACTCATGCCGTTTCCCCTTATATTATGGGTACAAATACCCAGTGGTGGGATTCAAATATGTGAACAACTGATTCTCTGTGTGGATGCTGCTTCCGGAAGTCCATTCTGGGCCTGGGCAACAAAAAAATTAGCTACCGGTTCTGCTGAAGTGGTGCGAACCGGCTGAATCCCACCACTGCAAATACTCCACTGAGTATTTATGTATATGTGTGTGTTAGATAACATAGGAGCACTCTTCTATAGATTGTATTAGCAGGAGAAAGAAGAGAGTTTAGAACAAAGCCATAAGTAACATTCTGAGCCACTTCTCCGTAAGGATATATTGGGGAACATTTTCCTGGATTTTGTCCTTCTGCTGGCACTGCTAGATCCATACCATTTTAAAACTTGATCTTTCTCATTTTGATTTATTATTGGACTTTTTCTTAGCCCACACAAACACCAAATTGTTTCCTGTAGGGTTTCAGTTAGTCAGTATGCTGCTGGACACATATCAGGATAAATATTAGAAAAAGCCCATTAATCGGGCCTCTTAGTTGAACCAGGCAGGATGTTCATTAAAAGGACAATTCATAAGCCATCCTTGTGGCATTTGCTGTAGGTGAGATATTCATTATTTCCTAGAAGAATTGATGTCTCTGAAAATGCCCCTGAGTCCCTATATCATGGGTATCAAACTCGATTGTGTCACGTGACATATCGCAACATTTTTTGCCTTTGTGGAGCTGGGGTGTGCATGGCCTGTGTGTGACGCATCCAGCCCATGGGCCGCCAGTTGACATTTCTGTTCTACATGTTCCTAAAGGGTATTCAGATGGGAGACATATTTCTAAAAATATGTTAGGAATACACACTCTGTCAGAAGGCATCCCATCTTTGTTACCTCCACATGCAGAACTTGGATAAGATGTGAGTCCATTGAACTCAGAAAAAGATTTAAAAAAAAAACAAATTCTGCACAGGCAGAGGGACACAAATTTGGGATGGATGCAGAGGAAGCACCCCTTTAGCCCTCATGTGGGTGTTCCTCCAGATAAGACCTATGTGCGAATTGGCTCTTGGACAAGGAGGGACCCAAACTCTCACATTGCAAATAAAATTTTCCATCAAATATCTAACCATATGGTACTTGATTTCATTGCCATTCATTTGTTTTCTATTGTTCTTCCTGTTGTTTGATGGAAAGGTACAGTCTTAATGTTTTGTTACTGACTATAGAATGGAGCTCTTGGAGAAAGCCTGAGCAGAAAAAATAAATGGCTTGCAACAAAAAAATAAATTCCCTTTCCTTGGCAAGATGCCTCTCCTATATCAAATTGGATCACCTCGAAATAATGACTATCTGGTTTAATAAAATGTGTTCATACATAGCGTTGTTTTTTTTTTGTCTCTGATACAACAGATAACTGTGACATCTGTTTCCTTGCATAGTGGGAGGAGACAATTTGCTTTCAATGTTTTTTAGGCTGGACGATTTGTTGCTGAGCTTATTCTTCTGAAAGAGAGAGAAAGAGAAAGAGCTACCAAGAAGAGGCTCATTCTGAAAAGTAAAAGAAAGGTGAGCAGATAGACAAACGTAAAGCATCTCTGGCTGACCTGTTGGATTTGCTTCATTTAGGAGGAGAAATTTTTCCTAGTAAGTAATATGACTGCTGAATGTTTAACTTTTATTTTGTTCTTCAATTTCATCTTTTTTTTTTTGTTTTGTTTTTTTGCAGAAGTTTAATTACGGATATGCCTTCAATCTATGTTGTTCGCTTGATTTTCAGATTTTAATAAATTCTGCTCCCTGCAAAGAAGAATTATATTTCCCAAGAAGTCTCATTTCTCTGCCAATTTTGCTTATCTTATTTCATTATTCCTCTTAGAACGCAGCTTTAGATTTTTCTTTTTAACGTTTCTTCTCCCTTTTCTCGCTTAGATTGCTGCATTTCATTCTTCCTATAGAAAAAAAAAAAGATCCAAGAAATGAATTCAACTATGAAATACTGGAATGCGTTTGGCTTTTTCTTCATTGTTCTCAATTATAATATGACCATTGTAGGTAAGTATTTAGAAATTTGCATCTTATAGTTGGGTTTTTAATTGTTTTCATTCTGGAAAACTTTATTCAACGTTCTGAGGAAGGAGCTGATTTGAGAACCAGACAAACCACCCTGAAATGAAATTTCTAGGAACAAAACCAATCAGGCATTACACACATTTATCCAAAAATGGGCTCATAAATGATGGTGTGGAAGTGAAGCTGCAAAAGATTTTGAGCCAAACTTTTATAGCAAAAGAAAATGGGTGAATTAGTCTTGCAGGACAGACTAATATTATTCTGTTATGCAATAATTAGACACAATTACTTACAAATGAATATGATCAGAACGTCTTTTGAATTGGGCTTGATTCCTAGCAACTTTAGAGACACATCCATGAGGTTTTCTTCATGAAAAACAGAAGGAATCTATTCTTCTGATGTTTGTCTGTTTACTATCCAGTCTAGTCTATAAACTTAGATTTTCCTTTGTGTCTCCCATCCAAATACAAACCCAGTCTAACTGTGCTTAGCTTCTGAGCCCAGAAGATCTGCCAGGCACTGTCAACCCTGGATGTAATTTTTGTCCTTCTTTGATACAAAATTTGAATCCAGGGCATACAATGAAATGAATTAATGAAAGATTTTGAAAAGATGAACGGGAGTACTTGTTCATTCAATGCATACAACTGATGGAGCTGACTAGTACAAAATGTATCCAAAATCTGGGTGGTATATACAGAAATGTACTGATATATGAGATATAAATGGATGAGGATAACCAGGTTTATAAACGACTTGAAAACCAAATCCTGTAGGAAAGTAGCTGAAGCCAATTGAATATGTTCAGTTAGAAAACAGAACAGTAAGTGAAAATATAATACAGCAATCTTTGAAGATTAATTCAGAAGAAATGTATATATTGTTACTCTGATAAACAGGACTAGAACACTAGGTGGAAATGGCAATGAATTTGAGTGCAGCTAAATGTTAAAAGAAATTCCCTAACAATGTAAGGTTACCTCAGAAGGGTGTGCTTTATTTTCTTGGTGGTATTTGAATGTGCTAGGCAGCTATTTCTCATATTAGATCCAACAGCTAACATGTGGAGAGCCCCACAAGCTGTTCAGCAAGCTAGCCATTTTACTTAAAAGGTTTGAAAACAGGACTAGATGTATGTATTGAAGATCAAGTTATTTATTGTAATAATTTTATAGACATGTGTATTCCCAAGTGGCCCAAATTTTAATAAAGGCTCGAGTATAATGTTATGCAGTGTGAAAACGAAAATCATATTTATGACCATCCTTTGAAATTTGACTATTTCTACAGCTTACCAAGGCAATGGATGAACAGTGTATGTAATCTTCCTATGCATAGGACTAAAGTATGATTACTGTTAGAAACTATTCTCAACCAGGGTAGTCGATGTCCGGGTTTTAGTGACTGATTGGACTTTTTGATTGATCTCATCTCACCCTTCTTCCTTTCTAGGAAAGATTTGGCTAATCTACATGATCCTGATGAGACTGATGGTGATCTTGTTTGGGGCATACCCTGTCTATGAAGATGAATTGGCAGCTCTCGTCTGCAATACTGAACAGCCAGGATGCTCAAGCATGTGCTATGATGCTTTTATAACAGTCTCCCAAGTTCGGTTCTGGTTCTTTGAGTTTGTCTCTGTCCTGATCCCTATTGCAGTGTTTGTTATCTGTATCTTGCATAGTGTGGTGAAGCAAGTTGTGAAGATCTATTCTATCCCTTGCACTTATTGCAAACAAACCAAAATATCCACTATCTTCAGAGGTGCAGAAACAATCTTCAATGATGCAGAAAAGAGCAGAATCACTTGTGCGGCCCATGAATTGGCAATTCCTGATTTCTCACGGGCATATGCAATTCACCTCTTTGTGAGGCTAATGATAGAAGTTGGTTTCAGAATTAGCAGTTATTGTTTGTTTGGTTTCTTTGTTCAGAAATTCTACAGTTGTACTGAGGAACCTTGCCCAGGTAAAATAACCTGCTTTATCCCCAGATCAAATGAAAAATCTGCCATGATTATCTTACTGTGGGTTGTCAGTGGTTTCTCCTTAGCTCTTGGCCTTGTTGACTTGTTTGTGGCTATAAAAATTTGCAGAAGTAAGCGGAGTGGAACCAGCACAGCGGAGATATGCAGGAACCGCCTGCACCAAGAAGCGGGACCGAGCAGAGATTTGTTCAATCTGAGAAGCGTTGTCACTGAGGATTGTAGCAATTTTCCCAAGAAAAGCTACAAAAAGGAACGGCACCCTGCAAAAGATCTCGGTTGTTAAAAGTATTCCTAAGTCTGCATTGAGCTGAGAGAAAACCATGCATGTATTATCCTTTCATTTACAAACCATATAACTTTTTGTACCATTTAACGCTTGCATATTTGAAAAGGTTCATTCTATAGGAAAAAAGGACCTAACCCTAACCCTTTCTTCTCTTACACAGTGTTCTTCAACCTAGGCAACTTAAAGAAATGTAAACTTTACATTTTTCCAGCCAGCCACCCTTCCCCTTCAGACTATTTTTTTTTTTTTTTAGAAGATTGTCCCATCCCGTATAGGCAACTGATTTTGGGAAACGCTCACAGGGATGGAGAGGTAAATAATGAAAGTCTTGACTTTTGAAACCAGCATCACCTCCTGGAGCACCTATATAAACTTTTTACTTAGTTAAGATACAGAGTGAGACAGAACAGTCCAAAAACTTCATGATAAAATAAATGCAACGTTTTAAAGAAACCGTTGCCACACAACAATGAGAAAAAATATGGCATGGTCGATAAGATATACATCAAGTTATAATTTAAAGTAAAATAGGCACAACATATCCTACAGATGGTATATAGTTCCATCAATAATATTTAAGATAAACAATTTATATAGTAATACATTTTGGAAGTGCCATGAAACAGAAGGATTCTTTGTGATAGAGATGTAAAAAACCCGCAAAGCACTGGAAAGATATAATACAATGCAGAAAATTTTGGAATTTAATTTGAAATGAAACTCCTTCTTACTAGTTATAATTTCACAAAAAATTAGAAACTTAATAATATAATGAGATATATGCTTATAGCAGCAAAAGTAAATTTTGCTTAACGTTGGAAGAAATATACAATTCTGACCATATCTGACTAGGAACTTGGAAAACATGCAGCAATGGCAAATAAACCAAATTTAAGCAAGAATGGTTCCCATGCATACAATATATCATGCTGCGTGGCAAATACAATCATAGTCTGCCATCTAAGGAGTTTTAAAATCAACAATTTGGTTCATTAGCTTATCTACAAAAGAGGGAAGTTAGAAAACCAGTAATTCTTTTTCTTTTAATTTCCCCTTTTTAAGATTACTTTTTGATATTTTAATTCTTCTTATATTAATTCCGCTTGTCATATTTTTTATTAACATGCACAGATAAACATGTCTGCATGCATCTATATCTATAACATTAGAACACAATATTCAATATTCAGATAAAGTTTGAAACCTTTAACGCACAACAAATTCTTTGATAAACCTGCAGACAGATTAAGTTGCCTTTTTCACATTTTTTTCTTTTATTAACATGCACACATATATGTATGAATGTGTGTAATATAAAATATTACAAGATAGACATAATATTCAGCTCAAGTTTGAAACCTTTACTGCACAATAAATACTGTGATGCAACCTGTGGACAGATTAAATTGTGTTTGCTTATCATATTTTTTCTTTTTATTAACATACACATACATATATATCCATATCTATATTACATAGAAAACATTACAATAGAGGTTTCAATACTAAGAACTAGCTTAAGGTTAGGAACTTTATTACTCAATAAATACTCTGGTAGGATTTTTTTGCTTATTGCTATACTCCACTTCATATGAAAAAGTCAAATGATTATATCCTTGTAACATCAGTATCATAAATTGTAATCCATACTGTACAACTACTTCTTTCTTTTCATTATCTCTAATGCTCAAAGTTATCTAAACAATAGACCATCATTAATACCAATTAATACTATACTAATATCATTGTATCAAGTCAATATAATGTACTACCATTTACAAAAAAATAATAAAATACTTGCAAAAATATTTGGAGTCTCTGTTTCTCTGGGAAAACAAGGGAGCTGAGTGACCATAGTCCTTTTTTTTTTTTTTAAGAAGAGTGCTTTTCAACCTTGGCAACTTGAGTATATGTGGACTTCATTCCCAAAATTCTTCAAGGTGTTGTATGAAGAATTGTGGGAGGTGATGTTCACACCTCTTTAGGTAGTTAAGTTTGAAAAATACGGTCTTAGATTATTGGAGAGGAAGGTCTGATCAAGGAGTCATCTCCATGTCACCTGTGTCATTAACTGTCAACACCTTCAGATGCTTTGTTTAAGAAGAATCCCCTATCAGGCAGAGACCTCTGAGTCTCACATGAGTGAAGAGTTGAATAACGGAAGTCTTGTCTTCCTTGGGTGATGAAAAGAAAAAGTTTAGGTGCATCTATTACGCTTAGCCTGTGATTGTGATAGAAGTCCAAATGTTTAGACCTCTAAATCAGACAAAACTTTCATGCAGGTATCTTCAAACAATTCTATCTCAAAATAAATAAATATTTTAAAAAAAAAAACAGCATTTAAGGAGAAATGCAACAAGGACATTACTAATGACTTATCTATTTTGACATACACATCTATTCCTGGAGAGATTTGCAGTAGTTGGTTTTGTGCAAGTCTGCACTAGTAAAAATTAAACAGAGGTCTCTGGGCATCATGATTTACAAACACTGGTCAAAAACTCATAAAAATATTGTTCAGGTTAATTATATAGAATTAATTATAAGTCCATAAATTGGTAAGCATTGTGTGAGAGTTTTACCATGGCAAAATAGCTTTTTTACAAAGGGGAATGATATTCTGTCGTTTGCATTCATAAATCATTAAAATATGTGCATATATGAAATGTGGAATATAAATACTTCAAATATATCTTAAATCCTGAAAAAAAGAATCCCACCACACTTTACATCTTTAAAAGGTAGGCGTTTCTGGGTCTCTCCAAGAATGACCAGGGAAATAAATGTGCGATTCAGCTGGACTCCATAAGAGTTGTGAAAAATGTGGTAAAAAAGGGACAGTTCTCACTGGAGTTTTAAATAATGAGCATCTTAATGAATTACTGAACCATGTTCCAATATTCTGCATGCTACTTAGTATAGCCTTATAAATGTAGTACTTAATATTTCAACATTATTTAAACCATATCACTGGAAATCTGTTTCTTACGACAGCTCAGTATCATTTACTTCTTCTGTCATCGGAGTCAACCCTGTGCAATATTTTTCTTCTCATGTCCATCTTCCATACTCTTAGTTTCAGTTCAGTAAATCTGAGTCCTATTCCATTTTCATATTGCTACTGAGAGGCTGGCGTTAGCCCGCAAAAGAGAATACTGCTCTCTAGAGGATTTGGAAGAGTTTGTGGGTTGAAAAATATGCAGATACAGGAAGGCTGCAGTGGAAGAAATAGTTCAGAATTAACTAAAAGTCAGAATTGCTTTGTAATGAGTTCCCATAAGGAAATTTACCAAAGCAACACTCACCACAGCCCTCTCAGTATTTCAGAGAATTTTGCGGCCTGTATGCAAGGATCTTTTCAACATTAAAAGATCCACTGCATTCCTGGTTGCTTCCTTAATATGGGCTGGAAACTTCACAGTGCCTCAGTTTTCAGCTTTTTATCCTTTAAAGTTTTAATCGCCATGAAAACTTAAATAGGTACTGCATATCACTGGATCTAGATAGGACAGAGGCATCTGTGAGGTAGGGAACAATCAAAACAGTCAAGATGGTGTCTGTGTGATTGCAGCCCTGTCCTTTTGGGTCCACATATGGGTTCTGATCATATACCTATGCATGTTGGTTAGCTGGTGACAGCTGTCTTTTTACACATGCACACACACACATGCACACAAACCCACACAGAGGATATTAACAAAACTCAGTATTTTATACGTTTGGCCCTTCAGTTATTCAGTGTTTGCATTTTTCTGTTTTCCTGAACAACTAGAGTGATTCAGTTAACAACTAAGGCAAGAAAGGCTGTAAAATGGGGCAAAACTTGTAACAACTGCCTTGCTTAGTAACAATAATTTTGGACTCAATTGTGGTTGTAAGTTGAAACTAAGTCAAGTACAAATGGGCTTTGGTTGGGTGGACACAGCTATCTTCTTGATTTCTCTCTCTCTCTCTCACACACACACAAACACAAAAAACACACAGAGGATATTAACAAACCTCAGTATTTTATATGCATAGCCCTTCAGTTGTTCAGTTTTCCTGTTTTGCTGAATAACAGCAAAAATACAGAAAGAGAAAGCTAGAGTGGTAGAACACATGATACAATCATACAATAAGACAGTTGGAAAGGACCTTGGAGGTCTTCTAGTCCAACTTCCTGCTCAAACAGGAGATCCTACACTATTCTGGACAAATGGCCATCCAGACTCTTATTGATAAGCTCCAGTAAAGGAATATGCACTTCTTCTGGTGATGAGCCATTCCATTTATTAATTATTCTCACTATCAGGAAATTTCTCCTTAATTCTAGGTTGGATCTGCTCTTAATAATCCTCCATGTGTTTGTTCTTATTCTGTCCTCAGGTACTTTGGAGAATAGAATAGAATAGAATAGAATAGAATAGAATAGAATAGAATAGAATAGAATAGAATAGAATAGAATAGAATAGAATAGAATAGAATAGAATAGAGCTGGAAGGGACCTTGGAGATCTTCTAGTCCAGCCCCCTGCTCAAGCAGGAGAACCTATACAGTGGTGGGATTCAAATATGTGAACAACCAGTTCTCTGTGTGGATGCCATTTCCGGAAGTCCATTCTGGGCCTGGGCAACAAAAAAATTAGCTACCGGTTCTGCCGAAGTGATGCGAACTGGCTGAATCCCACCACTGAACCTATACCATCTCAGACAAGTCTCTTCTTAAAAATTTCCAGTGATGGAGCGCCCACGATTTCTGGAGGCAAGCTGTTACACTGGTTAATGGTCCTCACTGTTAGGAAGTTTCTCCTTAATTCCAAGTTGCTTCTCTCTTTGATCAGTTTCCAACCATTGTTTCTTGTCCTGCTCTCTGGTGCTTTGGTGTGGCAGCCCCTCAAATACTGGAACACTGCTATCATGTCTCCCCTATTTCTTCTTTTCTTTAGACTAGCCAAACCCAAATCCTGCAGCTGTTCTTCGTATGTTTTAATATCCAGGCCTTTGATCATCTTAGTTGCTCTTCTCTGAATTTTTTCCAAACTCTCAACATCTTTTTTTCTGATATGGTGACCAAAATTGGCTGCAGTATTCCAGGTGTGGTCTTACTAGGGTTTTATAAAGCGGTACTAATACCTCACATGATCTTGATTCTATGCCTCTGTTTATACAACCCAGGATTGTATTAGCTTTTTTGGTCATAGTCAAGTGATCATCCATTGGGACTCCAAGGTCTCTCTCACAGTTACTGTTTTTAAGCCAGGTTTTGCCCAATCTGTACTTGTACCTTGATTTTTCCTGCCTAAATGTAAAACTTTGCTTTTCTCCACATTGAAACTCATTTTGTTGGATAGGGCCCATTGTTCAAGTTTGTCAAGATCTTTTTGGATCCTTAGTTGGTCTTCTGGGGTATTGGCTACTCCTGCCAGTTTGGTGTCAACTGCAAATTTGATGAGTTCCCCTTCAATTCCCTCATCTAAGTTATTGATGAAGATATCGAAGAGTACTGGGCCTAAGACAGAACCTTGTGGTACCCCACTGCTTACTTCTCTCCATATGGAAGTAGTGCCATTGGGGACTACTTGTTGAGTTTGGTTTGCCAGCCAGTTACAGATCCATCTGGTGGCTATGTTGTCTATTCCACCTTTTTGTAGCTTACCAAGGAGTAGGTTGTTATCTACTTTATCAAATGCCTTACTGAAGTCTAAGTATACTACGTCCACAGTATTTCACTGGTCTATTAGTTTAGTCATTTTGTCGAAGAATGAAATAAGATTGGTTTGGCATGATTTGTTTTTAACAAACCCGTGCTGGCTACTAGTTATAACTTTGTTTGCTTCTAGTTGTTTGCAGATCTGTTTTTTGATTATCTTTTCTAGGATCTTCCCAGGTATTGATGTTAAACTGATTGGTCTGTAGTTTCCTGGGTCCATTTTTTTCCCTTTCTTGAAGATGGGAACCACATCAGCCCTTTTTCAATCCTCAGGTACTTCCCCTGTGCTCCAGGATTTTTGTTATCAGTGGTTCTGATAACATCTGCCAGCTCCTTCAGAACTCTGGGATGTAATCTGTCAGGCCCCGGTGATTTATATCCATCGAGGTCGGATAGGTGTTCTCTTACCATTTTCTTGCTTATTTTAATTTTTATTTCTAATTTGTCTTTGCAATGTTTTTTTGTGTGTGTGAAGACTGATATAAAGTATGAGTTAAGCAGCTCTGCTTTCTCCCTGTTGCCTGTTATTTCCTTGCCACCTTCTCTCTTTAGTGGACCTACAGTTTCCTTGACTTTTTTCTTGTTGTTAATATGTTGGAAGAAACTTTGGTAATGTCACTTTTTTCTCTTTTATATTGACCCATATGCATTCTGGAGAGATTTTATCTTTGATCATGTGCATTTCTATAGATATGTAGTGTTCTCTTACATATAGTGCAACTCCCCCGACCTGTTTCTTTTGAACAATTTGTATCCATCCATCAGTCCATTCCATTCATAGGTTTTGTCCAACCAGGTTTCTGTGATACCAACTATGTCATACCCTCCCTCGTGTACTATTGCTTCTAGTTTGCCCCGTTTGTTTCCCAAGATTTGAGCATTTGTATATAAGCATTTAAGGCTTTTGTGCCTGTGCGTGGGTATGTTTCCTGCACCTCCTGAATGTTGTTTGAGTTTTTCTTTTTTTTCATCTCTGCCCACCTCATTGTTTGATTTGTTTTCTTGGGATTTATGATTGGTTTTAGGTTCTAGAGATTCTGAAGATTGGTCACCCTTCCCCCTCAATTTTAGTTTAAAGCCCTCCTGAGTTGGGCCAGTCTTTTTCCAAGTACATTTTCCCCTGTTTTCGTGAGGTGCAGCCCATCCCTTGCCAAGAATCCTTCACGAAGGAAATGCAGTCCGTGATTCAGGAAATCAAAGTTTTCTTGGCAACACCAACCCTTTAGCCAGTAGTTTATTTCTAGAATTCTTTTTTTCCTCAATGGGTGTTGGCCTTTCTTTGGGAGTACTGATGAGAACACTACTTGTGCTCCTAGCTTCTTAACTTTATTGCTTAGTTGTTTGTAGTCACTCACTATTGTACTCAGGTTCTTTGTTGTGTCATTCGTCCCAATGTGGTGGTGGAGGAAGGGCTAGTAATCTGTAGGCCTAATTATTTTGGTTAGGTTCTCAGCCACATCTGAACCCCTCTCCTTTGTGACGGTCACTTAACTGCTGGAAGACTGCTATCATGTCATTCCCCCATCTTTGTCTCTCATAGACTGAATGTACTTTCTGATAGTTCTCACATTATAGTCTAGAATTACATCCTCATGTTGCATCCTTAAATCCTTGTTGGTCTCCCTTACAAGTAGTGTGGTATCAAAATCCTGCAGACTCTTTCCCTTTCTTCCTCCCTCCCTCCCTCCCTCCCTCAAATATTCTGGGTGACATTCTTGATTTTAATTTCTTGCATTGTTCCAGAGGAATATTTCATTGTTTGGTACTTTGTGGGAAATTAAAACTGACAGTCCCGTCCAATTAAAGATACTGTTATTGTGCTGTAATTCTGGGATATCCACATCATGAACAAAAAAAATGGCTGGAGTTTTAATTACACTATTGTCACTGCCATTTTGACTTTTTTGACCATACCTCTATTGTAACCTCTCCAATTCACCAGGGGAAAACCAGATTTACTTGGGAAGGAAAGGAGATCTGAAAACCATGCATTTTCAGTAGGCACTTTATCTACAACAAGCTGACCCAAATTTAATGCATCTCTTATTTCAGCCTTACTTCTACTGCCCTATTGAAGGCTGGATGGTGGCAATGGAAGCCTAAAGACATACAGAATGAAGGAGTCAAAATATTTCTGTATATTATACGAAAAAAATGCTGGCGCTGATCCCGGGACTCCATTAGTAATCATGGATATGCTGCATTTTGTTCTTACCCTCATCTTGAGAAGACTTTTTTTTTTTAAAAAAAATACTTTTTACGTCTGTAAGTGAACTTTTATTAAATACTTAGCTTTGTCTTATTCCAAAAAGAGCTGAGACTACCCTGAGCAATCTTATCTCTTTACAGTGGGCTGACTGAATTTGAGTTATCAAAAAGGTTGTTTTCATACAGTATTTTAAACATCCTTGGAATAACTGTGACCTTCAGTGCGAAGACAGTAAAGATAAATATGCTTCCCCAAATGCCAGCGTTGGTGGGCAATTTTTCCACCCCCCCAATATTATTGCTACTAGTTCCAACAGTTCTATATACTGTTTTGATCTATTATGCCTTATTCTGAAAATGTGCAGAAGGTAGATTAATAATTTAAGAAATTTCTATTAAATTAATTGGCTTTGGAAGTTGGTCAAAACACCACCTTAAGAAAGAGGTGGATTAAATGAGGAGGTGAAGGGAGTTGTGTAACATCTAAAAAGGACGAAAAATAAGAGTGTAATTATCTATTGAAAAGAAGGCTGCAAGTCATTCACATATTCCTTAACTTTAATTTTTTCCCCACTGCTTTTTATTGCTTGCGACTTCCCCTCTCTTTCTCTTTACTTTCAATTTGTCTTCCATTCTATAAAAAAATTTCTTAATACATATTAAAAGAAAAGAAAAGACAGTCAAAATACACAAAGTTCATCTGAACTTCCTGAAAAGGAAGCAGTACCATTGATCCTGAAATCAAGATGCTATTGATTGGAAGGTTAAAAAGAAAAATATTATCAGGATAAATATTAGAAAAAGCCCATTGGGCCTCTTAGTTGAACCAGGCAGGATGCACACTAAGAGGACGAATCATAAGCCATCCTGGTGGCATTTGATATACGTGAAATATTCATTATTTCCTAGAAGAAATGATGTCTCTGAAAATGCCCATCTCCGAGTCCTTACATGTTCCTAAAGGATATTGAGATGGGAGACATATTTCTGAAGTTGCTACAGATGCACACTCTGTCAGAAGGCACCCCATCTTTGTTACTTCTTTGTACAGAACTTGCTCAGGTGTGAGTCAAGTAAACTCAGAAAAAGATTTAAAAAAACAAATTCTGCACAGGCAGAAGGACACAGACTTTGGGATGGATGTTGAGGAAGAGAAGCACCCCCCTTTAGCCCTCATGTTGCTGTACCTCCAGATAAGACCTATGTGCAAATTGGCACTTGGACAAGGAGGGACACAAATTATCTACATGGCAAATAAAATTTTCCATCAAATACCTAACCATATGGTACTTGACTTCATTGCCATTCATTTGTTTTCTATTGTTCTTCCTGTTGCTCTTAGGCTGTTAATGGAATGGCCTTGGCCAAGGCCCATCTAAAGGTTTTGTTACTGAACTGTAGGAAAAGAATAACTGCAGATACATCGATGGGGGTCTTGGAGACTGCTTGAGTAGAAAAAATAAATGGATTGCAATAAAGAAGTAAAAGATCCCCTTTCCCAGGCGAGTTACCTCCCCCTGTATCAAATTGGATCATCCCCAAATAACTATCTGTGGTTTACTGAAATGTGTTTACATGTAGCACGTTTTTTTCTCTGAAAACAACAGATAAGTATGACATCTGCTTCCTTCCATGGTGGGAGGAACAATTGGCTTTCACTGTTTTCTACTTGTTGCTGAGATTCTCTGCCTCAGAAGGAGAGAGACCTTTCTGCTCTCAGCTCATCCTGAAAAGTAAAAGCGGAGCAGATAGACGAACCTAAAGCCTTTCTGCCTGGCTGATTACAGGTGGACTTGCAACATTCAGGAGGATAAATTTCTCCTAGTAAGTAATATGACTGCTAAATGTTTAGCTTTTGCTTTGTTCTTCAATTTCATCTATCTTTTTTGGTTCTTTCCCCCCCCCAGAAGTTTCTTTAAAAACATGCCTGAAATCAAATATGTTTTTTTTCCCAGATTTTAATAAATTCTGCTATCTGTAAGGAAGAGTTATATTTCCCTAAGAAATCTCAATTTTCTGCCAGTTTTGCTTACCTTATTTCATTATTCCTCTTAAAAGCCATCTTTAGATTTTTTTTTCCTTTTAAATGTTTCTTCTCCCTCTTTTCATTTAGGTTGCTGCACTTCATTCTTCTTGTAGAAAAAAGAAGAAATGACTTCAACTATGAAATACTGGAATGCATTTGGCTTTTCCTTCCTTGTTATCAATTATAATGTGACCATTATAGGTAAGTATTTATAAATTTGCATTTTAGATTTGGATTTTAATTATTTTTCCTTCATTTAACATTTAAAAATTTCCAGGAACAAAACCAATCAGATTTTACACACATTTTCCCAAAAATTGTGCTCATAAATGATTGTGGAAATGAAGCTGCAAAAAGTTCTGAACCAAACTTTTATAGCAAAAGAAAATGGGTGAATTAGTCTTATAGGACAGACTAACATTATCCTGAAATACTGGAATGCATTTGGCTTTTCCTTCCTTGTTATCAATCATAATGTGACCATTATAGGTAAGTATTTATAAATTTGCATTTTAGGTTTGGATTTTAATTATTTTCCTTTTTGAAAACTTCATTTAACATTTAACCCCCCTGAAATGAAATTTCCAGAAACAAAACCAATCAGACTTTATACACATTTCCCCAAAAATTGGGCTCATAAAGGATGGTGTGGAAATGAAGCTGCAAAAAGTTCTGAATCAAACTTTTATAGCAAAAGAAAATGGGTGAATTAGTCTTGTAGGACAGACTAATATTCTGTTAAGTAATAATTTAGACATTAGACATAGTATTTACACACAGTTCTCCCAAAATGGGCTTATAAATGACTGGAGTGGAAGTGAAGCTGCAAAGTGTGTTTGCCTTTTTGAGCAGAATTTTTATTTAATGCATGCAGAGACAATAGCAAAAGTAAATTGGTGAAGGCATTGCAGGACAGACTAATATTATTCTGTTAGGGAATAATCAAACACAACTCATTACAAATAAATATGATCAGAACTAGCATTTGGCAAATGCACTGGAAGAGAAAAATTATAAGGCATCAGGCAAAAGGAGGGCATATCCACCTTTGTGTCCTTGTCCTTGTACAGCAGGGATAGCCTCACTATCAAATATTGTCCAGCTGTCTTAAAAAAATGAGACTGTTTTCATAACATCACTGAAACATTCGTATATTGTGACCTTGTATAGTGTCTGCTTCTTTCTTTCCCTTGTCTGTTGGCAGACTCAACAGTCTAGATTTACATTATTTAACTTATTTCCCGATTCCATCAACTGGCTTCAATCTGTCCTGTTAAATTCATGATCATTTTAGCCTGTGGATCACATGAGTCATTCTGTGTTTTATGGCAAAACTTGAAAAACACATTGGCAGTTCTGTATTATACCCAGCATTTGCTCTTGAAAATAAAGATTTGCTAGGGGAAAAAAAAGAGAATTAAAAAACAAACTTTCTGATGTTGGAAAAAATAGAAAGAACCTATTATGGCTTTTTTTCCCTGGTATTTATCTATTTACTACCCAGTCTATTCTATAATAGACTTAGACTTAGAATTTCCTTTTTCCTCTTTTATGATGTTATACAATGTGAAATATGCTTTTATGAAGATGCCCTGATTACTTTAACTATTTATTCTGTTCTCTAGCTCAGCAATGGAATGAGACAACTCACCACGGCGAATTCTCTGAGGCCAACTCAACACGGCCCACTCACTATGGGACAACTTGCCAAGCCAACTTGCCATAGGACAACTCATAGCGGGACAATATAACAATTCAATTTAATTATTTAAAATAAATTTAAAAGTATTTTAATTTTAATTCACGTTTCATTTTGTCCTTCCTTTTGCATCCTTTCTTTAATGGTCCTATTCCACCATTTCTTTGATATTAGTCTAACTCTTGTCCCACAGCGAGTTGTCCCATGATGAGATGGCCGTGGTGAGTTGGCCATGTTGAGTTGTCATAGACAATTGCTCAGCCATGCAATTGATGAGAAGTGTTATCTAACTATGTAATCGATCAGCATGGCTACTGGTTAGAAATTATTCTCAACCAGGCTAGTCAACGTGCAGGGGTTTTAATGATTGATTGGACGTTTTTCATTTGTCTTATCTCACCCTTCTTCTTTTCTAGGAAAGATTTGGCTAATCTACATCATTCTGATGAAATTCATGCTGATATCGCTCGGGGCATACCCTCTCTATGAAGATGAATTGGCAGCTTTTGTCTGCAATACCAACCAGCCAGGATGCCCAAGCATGTGCTATGATGCTTTTACAGCAGTCTCTCAAGTTCGGTTCTGGTTGTTTGAGTTGTTGTCTGCCCTGCTCCCTTTTGCAGTGTTTGTTATCTGCATCTTGCACAGTGCGGTCAAGCAAGTTGTGGAGGTCTACTCTCTCCCTTGCACTTTTTGCAAACAGATCAAAGCATCCATTGGCCTCAGAGTTACCGAAACTTCCTTTGGTGAGCCAACAAAAAGTAAAATCACTTGTGGGGCCCATGAATTGACAATTCTTGATTTTTCACGAGCATATGCAATTCAACTGCTCATGAGAATAATGATAGAAGTTGGCTTTGGAATTAGTAGTTTCCATTTGTTTGGCTTCTTTGTTGAGAGATTCTATAATTGTACTGAGGAAATTTGTCCAAGTAATATAACTTGCTACATCCCCAGATCCACTGAAAAATCTGCCATGATTATCTTACTGTGGGTTGTCAGTTGTTTCTCCTTATTTCTTGGCCTTGTTGACATGATTATGGTTATAAAAGATTGTAGAAATAGGCTGTGTGTCTCCAGCAAGTCAAAGATATGCAGAACTCGCCGGCACCAAAGAGGGAGAGGAAGCAGAGATTTATTCAACTTTGATGACATTGAGGATTGTACAAGTGTTCCCATGAAAAGATATAAAAAAGAAAGACACTGTTCAAAAGATTTTGCTTTTTAAATCTAGCCTAAGTCTGCATTGAGCTGAGAGAAAACTATGCATGTATTATCTTTTCATTTACAAACCATATAATTTTTTGTACCATTTAATGCTTGCATATTTGGAGAAGTTCATCCTATAGAAAGAAAGGGAGCTTTCTTCTCTTAAACAGTGTTCTTCAACCTGGGCAACTTCACATTTCTCCAGCCAGCCATCCTTCCCATTCAGACTATTTTTTTTAAGAAGATTGCCTCATCCAGTATAGGCAGCTGATTTTTGGAAAAGCTCAAATGGGTGGAGAGGTAAATAATGAAAGTTTTGACTTCTGAAACCAGCATAATCTCTGGGGGCACCTATATAAACTTTTACTTAGGATACAGACTAGTCCAAAAACTTTATGATAAAATAGATACAATGTTTTAAAGAAACAGTTGCCACACAACAATGGAAAAAAATGATGCTTGTATGATTTACATCATTTACATGACAAAAAATTAGAAACTTTATAACATAATGAGATATTTGCTTACAGCAGCAAAAATGAATTTTGCTTAACACTGGAATATATGCATAAGGGAAGTTTAACCAAATTTAAGCAAGACCCAAACATATAATATATCATGCTGCGTGGCAAATGCAATCACAGTCTGTCATCTAAGGAGGCTTAAAATCAACAATTTGGTACATTAGCAGATATGGATAAAGGGGAATATTAGAAACCCAATTAGTTCTTTTCCCTTTTCCTTCCCCCCTTTTATAATTATTGCATGCTTATGATATATTTTTCCTTATATTAACATGAACTTATATACATCTCTCTCTGTGTCTCTCTATATATCTATAGCTAAAATATTACACCACTATTTCAATACTCAGCTCATGTTTATATACTTTGATATAACCTGCAGACAGATTAAATTGCTTTTGCTTACAGTATTTCTTTTTATTATCATGCATATATAACTATATATCCATACCTGTATCTACATATAAAACATTACAATACAGACTTCAATAGTTTGAAGTTTGAAACTTTTATTGCATAACAAATACTTTGATGTAACCTGCATATAAATTAAATTGATTTTGCTTATTGTATTTTTTTTAATTAACATGCATATATATATATGTATATATATATGTATGTCTCTCTCTCTATATATATCCATATCTATATCACACATAAAACATTACAGTAGAGATTTCAATACAAAGCAACTAATTCAAAGGTTAGAACATTTATTGCTCAATAAATACTCTTAACAGGTTTTTTTTCCTTAATATTATACTCTACTTCATATGAAAAAGTCAAATGATTTTATCCTTGTAACATCAATATCATAAATTGTAATGCACACTGTACAACTATTTCATTCTTTTTATTCTGTCTAATGCTCAAAATTATCTAAACAATAGAACATCATTAATATATCAATTAATACTGTACTAATATTGTATCAAGTCAATAAAATGTATTACCATTTACAAAAAAATAATAAAATACTTCAAAAATATTCAGAGTGGCTCTCTTTATGGGGAAAAAAAAAGAAATGGAGGATCACAACAATCAACTCTTCAAGGACACGTATGTAGGTATCCATCAGCACCTTCAGAAGCTTTGCTTAAGAAGATTTGCCTATCCAGTAGAGGCATCTGAGTTTTGGAAAAACTCACAAGGGTGGAGAGGTAAATAATTGGAAATCTTGTCTTCCCTTGGGTGATGAAAAGGAAAGGTTGAGGTGAGGAACCAAGTTGCATCTATCATGCTTAGCCTGTGATTCAGGACTCCAAATGTTTAGACCTCTAAATCAGATAAAAACCTTCCTGCAGGTATCTTCAAACAATTCTATCTAAAAAAAAAAATCAGCAGTTGAAGGGAAATGTAACAAAGACATTACTTATGTCTTTTGACATACACTTCCATTCGCAGAGTGATTTGCAAGAGTTGGTTTTGTGCATGTCTGGTTTAGTAAAAATTAAGAAGTTTCTGAGCATCATGATTTACAAACACTGGTTGAAAACTCATAAAAATATTGTTCATGTTAATTATATAGAATTAATTATAAGTCCATATATTGGTAAGCTTTGAGTGAGAGTTTTATCATGGTAAAATAGCTATTTTTAGAAAGGGAAATGATACCCCTTCATCCACACTCATTAAATTATTAAAATATGTGCACATATGAAATGTAGAATATAAATATTTCAAAAATATTTTAACCTTGGGAAAAAGAAAGGAATAACTCCCCCCACCCCTATCCCCCATCCTTTAAAATCTTTAGAAGTTTACAAGTAACTCAGTCTCTCCAAGAATGACCAGGAAGATAAAGGAGTTGTGAGAAGTGTGGTTGAAAGTACTCAGTTCTCGCTGGAATTTTAAATAATAAACACCTTAACGATAAACTCAGCCATCTTCCAATTCTTGCATGCCATTTAATATTAGCTTTATAAATGGGGTACTTAATATTTCAACATTGCTAAAACGTATCACTAAAAATATTTTTCTTTTGACACCTCAGTAACATTTACCTCTTTTGTTACTACAGTCAATATTTTCCTTCTGATCTCCGTCTTCCGTAACTGAGCTGATTTTAATTCAGTGAATCCGAGTTCCCCCCGTCCCCCCCCCCCCATTTCATGTTGCTACTGAAACGCTGGAGTCACTCCACAAAAGGAAATTCTGCCCTCTAGAGGATTTGGAACAGTTTACAAGTTGAAAAAAAAAATTCAAATACAGGCACGCTGCAGTGGAAGAAATAGTTCAGAATTAACTAAAAGTCAGAATTGTTTTGTAATGAGTTCCTGTAACAAAATTTACCAAAGCAAAAGGCATCACAACTCTTAGTGTTTTAGAGAATTTCGCAGCCTGAATGCGAGGGTCTTTTCAATACTAAAAGATCAACTACATTTCTGATTGCTTCCTTAATATGGGCTGGAAACTTCACAGTGCCTGAGTTTTTTGCTTTCTGTCCTTTTAATTTTTAATTGCCATGGACACTTAACTAAGTACTGGGTACTACTAGATATTGATATATCTAGACAGGACAGAGGCATCTGTGAGGTAGGAAACAATCAAAACAGCCAAGATGGTGTCTGTGTGATTGCAGCCCTGTCCTTTTGGATGTATAGACAGTCCTTGATTTATAATATTTCATTTAGTCACTATTCAAAGTTAGAATGGCATTGTAAAAAAGTGACTTATGACAGCTTTTCACACTTACGACCATTCCAGCATCCCCACGTGATCAAAATTTGGATGCTTGGCAACTGGCAAGTACTTATGACTGTTTTAGAGTCCCGGGATCATGTGATAACCTTTTGTGATCTTCTGACAAGCCAAGTCAATGGGGAAGCCAGATTCACTTGACAACTATGTTCCTACTGAACAATTGGCGTGATTCACTTAACAACTGAAGCAAGAAAGTTCGTAAAACAGGGCAAAATCTATTTAACAACAGCCTTGCTTAGGAACATTAATTTTGGGCTTAATTGTGGTTGTAAGTTAAGGACTACATGTACAGTGTACATATGGGCTTTGTTTAGATCAGGAGTGTCAAACTGCCAGCCCGTGGGCTGGATGCATCATGTCGAAAACGCGCCCACCCCATTGCCGGCAATGGAAAAAAAAGTTGCGATACATCGCGACACCTCACATGACGTTGCGAGTTTGACACCCCTGGTTAGATGGTCACAGCTATCCTCTCTCTCTCTCTCTCTCTCTCTCTCTCCCTCTCTCTCTCGCTCTCACGCACGCACGCACACACACACACACACTAACACACATAAACAGGATATTACCGACCCTCAGTATTTTTATGTTGTTCACTGTTCGCATTTTCCTGTGTATTCCGAACAACAGCAAAAATACAGCAAGGAAAAATTAGAATGAAAGAACACATTATAAAATCATATAATAACAGAATTGGAAGGGCCTTGGAGGTCTTCTAGTCCAGGGCTTTTTAACCTGTGGTACGTGTACCGCTTGTGGTACATTAACAAGTGGCAGGTGGTACGCAGCCCTGCCTAGCCAAGTGTAGTGAGAGAGGGAATGAGCCAGCACAGGCAAGGACTTACAGTGAGAGAGTCCTCCAGAGCTGCAGAGTGGGTGGGGCAAGACAAAAGCCCCAGGCTCACTTCTGGCTCACCCTCCCCCATGAGAAAGGAGGAGGAGGAGGCGGAGACAGAGGCTATAAAAGGAGGCAGTTTGGGCAGGAGAGGGAGAGAGAAAAAAAGAAGCAGCCTTGGGAGGAGGCCGAGTCAGCTCTAGCTGCACCGAAGGAGGAGGGGGGGGGAGAGGAGATCAAATCAAGCAGGCCGGCCATGAGCTGATTTGCAACGGCAGCAGCAAACAGGCAAGAAATGCAGTGGGGAGGGGTCGCCCTGCAAGAGGAATGAAAAAAGGTAGCAATGGCTGGAGGTGAGGCACGGAGGAGGGAGGGAGGGAGGGAGGGAGATGGAGAGTGGAAGGATTCTTATGTGCTTTTGTGATTTTGAAGTTCTGGGATTTGTGCAATGTGGGCTTTGTGTTCTTAAGGAGTGTTTGGCAATTTCTATTTGGCTGATAGCTAATGTCTCATGTTAGCTTCTATTGCTCTGCTATTGTTAGCTGTAAGTTTTGCTGCAAGGGATTTTGAAGTATTTTGCTCCTGAATGGATTTTGCCTGTAGATTCATTTACTTATGATTGGAGCCATTTGGGGAGGCTGCCTTAGCCGGCAGCCAATACTTACTACATTTTTTTTTCTTCCTTACTTTCCTTTCTAGCCAGTAGCTAATTCTTAAAGGGGAATGTGCCCTTTTAAGCTAGTTCACTCAGCAGTTTGTCTTTTCTGTTTCTGGAGGCTTTTCCTTGTTTGATGAATATATGGAAGAGAAAAAATATGGGGGGGTTTTCAAATTCTTCCTTCAGAAGGAGGTGGGCATGAGAAAGAGGGAGGGAGGGAAGTCCCGCCTTAGCACTTGGCCACCAGCAGCCCTGCCATTGACTTTACTTGTCAAAAGCTTGCAAAAGGGGATCACATGACCCTGGGACACTGTGATCATCATAAATATGAATCAGTTGCCAAGCATCCAAATCTAAATCACATGACCCTGGGCACGCTGTAATGGTCATAAGTGTGAAAATGGTCATAAGTCATTTCACTGCAATTGCAACTTTGAACAGGGGGTTTATTTTTGGTCATCAAGTTTTTGACACCTTGCTAAGTGGTACTTGAATATTGCCATATCCTAAAAGTGCTACAATCGGTGAAAAGTTTGAAAAGCCCTGTTCTAGTCCAACCCCCTGCTCAGATAGGAGATCTTATACCATTCCGGACAAATGGCTGTCCAGTCTCTTCTTGATAAGCTCCAACTGATTGTTTTCACTGTCAGGAAATCTCTCCTTAATTCTAGGTTGGATTTCTCCTTAATAATCTTCCAGCTATTACTATTTGTCATGCTCTCAGGTGCTTTGGAGAATATTATCCCCACATGTCTTTAGATTTTAATGTTTGGTTTTAATTTATTTATGTGTTAATGTATACGCACAGGTACATTTTTATGACTGTAAGCCACCCAAAGTCGTCCCATGGTAAATTTTATAAATGAAATAAATTTATGTAGATATGTGGATATGTTCACACAATGCACATTTAAAGATGTTAACCCTATTGTGATTGCCATCTTGACCTTTTTGACCATACCTCTACTGTAACCCCTCCAATTCACAAGAGGAAAACCAGATTTACTTGCCAAGGAATGGCATTTTTAGCAGGCACTTTTCCTACTACAGGCTGATCCAAATTTAATGCATCACTTACTCCAGCCCTACTTCTACTGCCCTTTGAGGGCTGGATGGTAGAATAGAATAGAATAGAATAGAATAGAATAGAATAGAATAGAATAGAATAGAATAGAATAGAATAGAATAATTTTAGCCTCAAATCCCCTAATCATCCTTGTTGCTCTTCTCTGCACTCTCTCCAGAATCTCAACATTTTTTAATAGTGTGGAGACCAAAACTGATTGCAGTATTCTAGGTGTGGTCTCACTAAGGCTTTATAGAGTGGTATTAGTACCTCACGTGATCTTGATTGAATCCCTCTGTTAATGCAGCCTAGCACTGTGTTAGCTTTTTTGGCTGTCGCCGCACACTGTTGGCTCATATTTAATTGATTGTCCACTAAGACTCCAAGATCCCTCTCACAGTTGCTGCTATTAAGCCTGGTTTCACCCAATCTATATGGGTACTTTTGATTTTTCTTGCCTAAGTGTAAGACTTTACTTTTCTCTACGTTGAATTTCATTTTGTTAGATAGGGCCCAGTGTTCAAGTCTGTCAAGATCTCTCTGGATCTTGAGCCTATCATCTAGGGCAGGGTTTTTCAAACTTGGCCCTTTCATGACTTGTGGACTTCAACTCCCAGAATTCCTCAACCAGCGTGCCTGGCTGAGGAATTCTGGGTTGAAGTCCACAAGTCATAAAAGGGCCAAGTTTGAAGACCTCTGATCTAGGGTGTTGGAGAATCAAAAAATCTCGGGGTTGATCCTGGGACTCTTATCAGCAATCATGGATATATTGCATTTTGCTCTTAGCCACACCTGAAGAAGACTTTTTTTTTTAATTTGGAATTTTTGTTATGTCCTTAAGCAAATTTGTATTAAATACTCAGTCTAATTCCAAGAAGAATTAAGATTTCACTGAGCAATGTTATCTCTTTGCAGTGGGTGGGCTGAATCTGAGTTATCAAAAAGGTTGTTTGCATATTTTAAACATCCTTGCAATAACTGTGGCCTTCAATGCAAAGTCAGTAAAGATAAATATGCTTCCCCAAATGCTAGCCTCACTGCGTGATTTTTCAATATTATTACCATTAGCAATATAGTATAAAATTTCTTTATGCTGTTAATAGTTTTATATACTGTTGAGGTTGAAAGTTGTCCAAAATACTGATTAAGAAAAACATGGATTAAATAAGGGGCTGAAGCGGTTTGTGTGATACCTAAGAGGTAGGGAAGAGAATAAGATTTTAATTATCTATTGAAAAGAAGGACAGAAGTCATTCACATATTCCTGAAGTTGTTTTTCCCCCTTTTTTATTTCTTGTAAGTTCCCCTCTCTTTTTACTTTTATTTATTTCTATTTGTATTTCATTGTCTGGAGACATTCTTAATAAATACTAAAATAAAGTCAGAATATCTACTAGTCCATTTTATTTCTTTTGCCAGCAGAGGGCATTGCAAACAGTTTTCCTTTTGTCCTTTATCAACTAAAAAAGAGACTGGAAGATCATGAGTGAGATGGATTAAAGAAAATTGTTGTACGGGATTCTCTCTCACCCTGGTGGTACTTTTTGGACCTGGCTGATGTTGCTTTGTCAAGGTTAACACTTCTTGAACCTTGATGTTACGCTTTTTCTAGTACTTAAACAGAGACATAGAATCAAGATCACACAAAGTATTAGTACCGCTTTATAAAACCCTAGTAAGACCACACCTGGAATACTGCAGCCAATTTTGGTCACCATACTACAAAGAAGATGTTGAGACCTTGGAAAAAGTTTAGAGAAGAGCAACTAAGATGATCAAAGGCCTGGAGACTAAAACATATGAAGAACGGCTGCAGGATTTGGGTTTGGCTAGTCTAAAGAAAAGAAGAAATAGGGGTGACATGATAGCACTATTCCAGTATTTGAGGGGCTGTCACAAAGAAGAGGGGACCACATTATTCTCCAAAGCACCAGAGGGAAGGACAAGAAACAAGGTTGGAAACTGATCAAAGAGAGAAGCAACCTGGAATTAAGGAGAAACTTCCTAACAGTGAGGACAATTAACCAGTGGAACAGCTTGCCTTTGGAAATTGTGGGCGCTCTATCACTGGAGATTTTAAAGAAGAGTCTAGACAGTCACTTGTCTCAGATTTTATAGGTTCTCCTGCTTGAGCAGGGGGCTGGACTAGAAGACCTCCAAGGTCTATCCTATCCTATCCTATCCTATCCTATCCTATCCTATCCTATCCTATCCTATCCTATCCTATCCTATTCTATTCTATTCTATTCTATTCTATTCTATTCTATTCTATTCTATTCTATTCTATTCTATTCTATTCTATTCTATTCTATTCTATTCTATTCTATTCTTCCATTGCACAAGCTGATCACCTCCTTCTGCTGCTTATTATTTGTTCCTACTTGACTCAGAGCTCAGTTTTGTTTTCTAGAACTGAAGGTAGCATTGCTTCCTTTGATGTTCCGCTACAGTATAGCTTGAACTGGAAGATAACAGCTGGCCCAAAACAATCCAGAAAGTTTTCTGGTTACCGATAGTCTCAGGTCCTAGTCTGATATCTTAACTCCACACCCTAGCCTAGGCCATGATGACTCTTATCTTCAGAACTAAGTTTGATCAGATTCTGCTTTATGGCACTCCGTTCCCACCTACACCACATAGTATTTGCGACTGGACAATTTATGAAGATCTAAAGCAGACATGTCAAACTCCCGACGTCACGTGACATCGTGCGATGTATCGGGACTGTTTTGCCATTGCCAGCAATGGGGTGGGCATGGCTTCCACGTGATGCGTCCAGCCTGCGGGCCGGCAGTTTGACACCCCTGGTCTAAAGGTATCAAGGATCTTGAATATCTGTAGTGATGTCTACTAGTAGCGATATCTACTGAGAAAACACTGAAGTGATGGTTAACTTGGAGGCAAAAGAGAACATTTAGGAGCAATATAATGCCATTTTCAAATACTTGCTTTATGAGGTTACAGATTGTTACAGAACAGTCTTCCCTAACCTGGTTTTCTTCCATTGTGGTGTGGATCTTCTGATGTAGATATGAGAACCAAAGTCTGGAGGACAGACACACACACAGGGAAAAAGAGAGAAAGAGAGGCGGAGTGGAAGGGAGGGAGGGAGGGAGGGGGAGAGAACACATCCAGAACTTTCTGGATTATAAATTGAATGTTGTTCATCCTGAAATCAAGATGCTATTGATTTGGGAAGATAAAAAGAAAGATATGGACGTGTTAATTCATAAAGCTGCTATCTGTAATTTTTAATTTTAAACTATAACCTGCCAGTGTTTATACATTCAATGGAATATCCACACCTAGATGTGATGTTTTACAAATAGGTTAAAGGAAAACATTGCACATTTTTTTTTATTATAAGCATGGAAACATCGGCCATATTCAAAAAAGCACATGGCTGCATGGTTTCTATTTGCAGTTATCCCTACTTAAAACTAGGTTCTTCATTTGTGGGTCTGTCCTATTGGAATTTAAGGAGTATAGTCAAGGCCAATGAATGCTGTCAACTGAGCCAAAATATCAATAAGCAAATTCTTCATTTAGCACAAGGGGCTACTCTCTTGGGAAGAACATCTGCAGTTTTTGTCTCTCCAGCACATTTTTATCCTTTGAAGTTTGAAAATCAAAAAATGGTAGGCACTCTTATTTTAATTTTTAGAGAAGGTATATAGGTACAAAACCAGCAAGCTGAAAAGTATTATAAGCTATTCAATACTTGAGGCATGTGAGGTATTAGTTCATCAATAGTTTTTAATATTTTGTGTGTGTGTGTGTATGTTTGTGTGTTACTTTTGAGTCAGTGTATTGCCACTTACAATGGCCTGGACAAGTCTCTGTTTTCTTCGCAAGGTTTTCAGAAGTGGTTTGCCATTGCCTTCTCTTCCTAGGACTGAAAAAAAAAAAAGCCCTATCTCAAGGTCATTTGCTGGCTAAGGTGGGACTAGAACTCACCATCTCCCAGTTTCTAGTCTGGTACTTTATCCACCACTCTACACCATACTGGCGTAATATCAAGCAGTACAATGTCAAAATTCTCCTTTGGTTTTGGAAGTCATTTTTACTTTTTTTGCAGTCTTAAATGAAGAGTAAGGAACCTGTAGCCCTCCAGATGCTGCTGAACTTCGACTCTTAGGAGATCCAGCCAAATGGCCACTGGTGAGGAACACTGTGAACTTGGCAACATCTGGAGCACCGAATTCCCCACATCCCTCCTGAAGACAGGGTCCCCTTTATGAATTGGCTCATAAGTGATATACTTTTCTGCCAGAATATATTGGCCTATATTACCTGAGATATGGGAGTTGAAGTCAAAGAAGCATGAGGAGGATTGTACTGGATGTACAGTCCTTTAATTACCTACATGTAAACTGTACTGTATGCATAAAGCACAGAACTGCTTCAATCCTATTGAGATACAAAATCCTCCCTAGAGATTGTGATATAAAATTAATACCTATACAGCTGGCAAATGCAGACCTTGAGATTCCCTGTTGAGGCATAGCACCTGGGCATAGCAAAATACACCCAGATAATCACAAGAGATTATCTGCTACTAGATACCTGCCATCCTCCTACACTAAAATGACACAAATGTAGGAAATTCCTCTTGCACAAAAATAAAACCCAGACACTTGTTTCCATATGGAGGTGCTAAGTACAGTAGTCCCTAAAGTTCTCAGTCTCTAAGAAATCTCAAAGAAATCTAATGCTCCATTCAAAGTAAGTGTATATAGTTTTGATTAGAAAAATTAAACTATTAAAGATGGAAACAAATTCTAGTTTGCTTAGAACTGTTAATTTACTTTTTGGCCAGTAGGTGGCAGTCAGCCCTAACTTTTCAAAATGCTTTTTCCCACATTTAGTATACCGTCGCCCATGTACTGGATTTTTTTTTTTTTTTTAAAAGCGCTTCTTTAACTATTATTTGAACTTTCTGTTCCTAATGACCAGCCCAATTCCTTTTGAGCAACATGGGAGAATCTTAATTTTATTACTTTATTATCAGCAATTGATTGCACTTTATGATAATTCTTCCAGTTTCATTTGTATTCTTTCCCTACGTGAAAGAAAGGGGATAATAAAACACACAAACACAACAGCCATCCTAAGAACAGACATTTGTGAACATTTCAGGATCTGTCCAAAAATGTTTATTTTCCAGGATCTTTATCTCCTGTCTAATTCTACATATTGAAAATAATTTTTGGCAAAGTAGTTCTATAAAGCTATAAAACCTAACCTTTAGGCTAATTATTCCCTTGACAAGTCAAAACAGCCTCCCTCTGCCATCTGACTTGTCTTTTGCTGATTCTGAGGATTTTATTGCAGCAGGTTTTGTCCTGCTTCAACAGCTGAAATCACAAAAGAGATAAAAGGAAACAAACACAAAAAGTCGTCTTGAAAAGCACAGAAAGAGGAAGTTAACTTCCCACTTGATTCTCCTTCAGTACTGCAGGTTTTTTTTTTTTTTAAATGTGTGTGTGACAAAAAATAATAATTCATGATTTCAAAGCTTCTTAGGTTTATTTTGTTCCAAGTTCTAGAGGAGGAGGAGGAGGAGGAGGAGGAGGAGGAGGAGGAGGGCCATCCTTGGTTGTCAACTCCCAATATATTAATAGATGTATGGCATTTCTCAGCAACAATAATGGATTATTTACTTCCCCATCTGTTTGTTCAATTTTTATGGCCTCCCATCTTAATCAATGACTTTAGGTAGCTTTTAATTTGCATTCTTGATATAGAAATATCAAGCCCAACCCTGCTTAGCTTTAAACAGTAAGACTTGCCACCTCTTGATGTTAAGAGCACTAGAGTTACCCCTTCACTGATATCCTAATTTAGAGCAGAGATGGAGAAATGCTGGCTTCCAGACCTTGCAGATTTAAATGCAAACAGCCCTCATCATTGGCATGACGGCTAAGAGTCCTGGGAAACAGTTCAGAAGTTTCTGAAGTTCAGTAGGCATTGTGAGGTTGGCAAGTTCTCCTTCCCTGTGATCTCTACCGCTCCATATTCCCCCTCATCCAATTTCTGACTCTACCACATTAAGCAAACTGGCAGTCCAGGTCCTGACAGACTACCAACTGGGTCTGTCCCTGTCTGTAAGCTGCTCACCTAGCTTGGGTTTTTCTACCTCGGCAACTACCAGGCATTCAAAGCAATTCAAAGTGCAAACTTTATGCACTTCAAACTAGAGTTTAAAACATATGTGTGAAGAATGGCAGGACTTCAGAACCTTAAGCAAAGCAAAACAAAAACAAAAGGCCTGGTTCATAGCAGCTTTGTCCATGAAGCAGCAGTTAGTGTGAGTGAAGAATTCAGAAATATAATTGGTCTGCAAAAAATGCTTTAAACAGGAGCAATTCTAAGTAGACCATAGACCACCTGTAGAGCATTTAGAAATTTCTCTCTCATCCCATCCCTCCCCATAATACTCTAACCTTGGCCCTACATGCCTTTAGTCTGATTAACAAAGCTAGGAAAAAGCTGGTTAAAAGGCTGTTCTTTTCCTCTGGATTCACTAACTGTTACAAGTCTCCCTTTAAAAAAAAAAAGTGCCTTACATTCTTTTTAATTGAAGAACTTTTGAAGCTCCATGGTGGTAAATTGGTCTATAAGAGAAATTGGGCCATAGAAAAGAATTTTCTAAAGAAAGAAACTCCCAAACCTGCTATACAAGACATTTACAGACAAGAGATCAAAGTTTTGTGGGGTTTTTTTTTTGATTGTCTCCAAAGGCACAAGATTCCTATAGATTAACCTTATTCATTTAGTTCTGTTTAAAAGAGATGCTCTGAGTTATTGGGGTAGACAGGTAAAAAGTTCAACTGTTGTAAAGCAGTCTGCTAATTCTACAGCTTCCCACTTCAATCAATTAATGCTCCCCTTGATCGGGGGGACCTTCTTCCCAGACCATTTGATGTCAATGGAAAATCATGCGACCCCTAAACACATTTGCAGAATCCATAAATAAAAGCCTCCACAGTCCTCAGCTTATTCTTTCATCATAAAACAACTTTTAACTCCCAGCTTTAGCCTGCTGAACAGCAAGTGCAAGCAAGCAATGGCAGCCCATGAAAAGGATAACGCAATTCTCCCACATTGCAGGTGTCACAATAAACTTGTGGGACAGAAATGCTTTTGCTCCGATTACTGCATGACAAAGCAAAAGTTCCTGAATAAGACCCAAAGCCTTCACCCCCCCATATAAGCTTCATTCCCAATCCAGAAGCTAACTGGGAATTCTAGCATATCTCCCAATATATGGAGAACCCAGCCTAGGAAATACTTGCAGGTCATTTCATCTGGGTTAGAGGCAGATTATCATGGGAGGAAATATGGTTGTTAGGAGTGACCTTGACTTGATGGTAAATAATCAGCCCACCACTTAGAATTAGCACCTTGAGAGATGTGGTCCTGTCCCCTTTGCACTATGATGTGATCAAAAGCCATTGCATTATAACTTCTTCTGGACTCCGTCCAGTTACCAACAAAGGAGAATATTGGCTGTTCAGTGTTGAAATGAACACTGATGATGTAATCTAGTTTGGGTAATGGAACATCTGCAAAGAAACAACTAAGCTCAGAGACCACCAAAGATCCCTCTGTCCAGTTAATTTCAAAGGGTCAAGAATTCTTGACTATGTATTTTGAGACTCCAGCAATCACCATTTTCCAACCAACATTGCCAACAGCCAAGAATGTTGATGGCTGGACTCTGATGATCAAGTTCTGGAAACTCCTCTGTGGATTCTACTGAAATATGTCAGTGCATTTATTTGAGCAGAGCTCCGAGGGAACATTTGAGCCTCAAATGTATTTCTCAAGTCAAGAATTAAGAACAATTGGGACAGCCAACAAGGGGGCATCACCCCTCCCAAGCAAATCATTTGACATGATTTTATTGACAAAATATAATACTCAAACTTTTGCTCTTAGGCAAGAGCAGTGGTGGTAAGCCTCTAAACTTTTTTTTCTTTAAACAAAAGAAATTTACAGTCTGTATAGCATTTGGAATATATACATATTTTACACATTTTGTACAAGGTACCAAATAATTATATAAATACATCCTTTAACATAATAAACCCGTATTTACTGGGGGGGGGAGGGTGTACAATTAAGACATGGTTTGAGCACATGATTTTAAGGCATCTGCCAGTTTTTGTGGTTGTTGGCATTAAAAAAAAAGGGGGGGGGTTCTTGAGGGACTCCTCCACCTCTGCAGGTCAATTAGATATCCCTTCACATTGTATCAAGACTTTGAGGGATGGAGAAAGAGCAGAGAAGTCCTACTGGGCAAAAAGGGCTTGTGCTGGCTGAAGGCAAGTAAGGCAATCCTTGTCTTCAGAAAATTCCTATACCAACAACACAGAAACATGCAGCTTCAAGATAGGAAGGATTGACTAACAAGGAACGGAGGAAGAGGACAATAGGCTGGCACTTGGGCCTCTGGAACTGTCCTGCTCCTATAGGGAAGTTTCTTCTTAAGAAGAGATGGGCGGCATTCCTCCGTTCCAGCTCCAGATTTTACACCTGGGACAAAGGCATTTGTTTGGGGTAGGAAACCGAGCTGGCAGTGCCAGACCTCCAAGTCAAACCGGTGCTGACATCACTGTACATAGACCCCCCTCCACCCCCCAGTCCTCCCACAGCGGCGGCAGACCCTATGCCGCCGCCTCCACCCCTGGCTCCAATACTCCCTGCAACGGCCACTGCCGTCCCTTTGCTGGCCCAGCAGCAGCGGGTGCAGAGGGCCTTCCAGGACTCCAGTGTCTTTCCGGACCAGACCCACACTCCTGAGGTGATGCCCACCACCAGGCACATAAAGTACTTGAGCATAAAGACCGCATAGTCTGGTCGACGGGCCTGGTCAGGCTGTTGGTCCCGCAGGCAAGGGCAGTTGTGGGTGGCTTCCCAGTGGGGGCGATTGTGCTGCTCGTAGAAAAGGCAAGCCACCACGCTGGCGGCAGGCACCGTGTAGAGCACCGTGAAGAGGCCCAGGCGGATCATGAGCTTCTCCAGCTTGTGCGTCTTGGTGGGGCCCCCTTGCTGCTTGATGACACTCCGGATCCGGAAGAGCGAGACAAACCCAGCCAGCAGGAACATGGAGCCAATGGCCAGGTAGATAAGCAGAGGGGCCAGCACAAAGCCTCGCAGGTTCTCCAGGCTTTGGTTGCCCACGTAGCAGATTCCAGCCACAGGATCTCCATCCACAGAACTGAGCGCCAGGACGGCAATAGACTTGATGCTGGGCAGTAACCAAGCCGCAAGGTGGAAGTACTGAGCGTAGCTCGCGATGGCCTCGTTGCCCCACTTCATGCCCGCCGCCAGGAACCAGGTGAGGGACAGGATAACCCACCAGATGGAGCTGGCCATGCCAAAGAAGTAGACCAAAAGGAAGACTATGGTGCACAGAGCCGGGCCCGTGCTCTCGTACCGCACGTGCTCAGCCACCGCCAAGTCAGGCTGTAGCTCCGCAGCTCCGCCGGCTGCCCCGCGACCGCCCACCGCGGCAGCGGCCGCCCCCGCAGCGCCTCCAGCGGGGCCCGCGGGTCCTGCTCCCGCTCCCGCCGCCGCCGCGGCCGCCGCCGCTGCTCCGCCGCTGCAAGCCACTTTTTCGTGGCCAGCGACCAGGCGCACCAAATAGCCCAGCGAGACGAAGAGATAGCAGGCGGCCAGGAAGATGATGGGCCGCTCCGGGTACTTGAAGCGCTCCATGTCGATGAGGAAGGTGGAGACGGTGGCGAAGGTGGAGATGAAGCACAGGATGGACCACAGGCCGATCCAAAAGGCGGTGAACGCGCGCTCGTCCGGGCTGAAGTAGGGGTTGTGGCACGGCAGGGCGCAGTTGGCGATCTGGCCCGTCTTGACCCGGTTGTAAAGCGGGTGGCGCTCGCTGGACACCGACACCATCGGCGCCCGGCACTGGCAGCCCGGCTCGCAGGGGGTTGGAGGGCGGCTCTTGCGGAGTGGAGGGTCCGCGGCGGACGGGGGCGGCACCACAGCCCCGGAGCCCCTGCCCGTCCCACCTCCTGCCGGCTTTCGGTGCGGCGGCTTGGGTTGCGGCTGTGGCGCGGCGGTAGCGAGATCGGTGTGGTTGTAGTCCATACAAAGCATGTCCGGGTTGCCTTGCTCGGGCAGCCGGTCGCAGCGCATGCGGTCCGGCCAGGCGAAGCCGTACTGGCGCATGAGGGGCGCGCAGCCGGCCTTGGCCCGCTCGCACACGCTGCGGCAGGGCGGCAGCGGCTTCTTGTAGTTCTCCAGACAGATGGGCGTGTACATGCTGCACAGGAAAAAGCGCAGGTCCGCCGAACACTGGATCTCCACCAGGGGCCAGAACTGGTGGACCTCCAGCCCCGCCTCGTCCTGCGTATCGTGGTTGAACTGATTGGGCATGTAAGTGTAGTTGTAGCCGATGCCTTTGCACAGCGGCACCGTGATCTCCTGGCAGGAGAGCTCCTTGGCAGACGAAGAGCCGGCCGCTGCCGCCGCTGCTGCCGCCGCCGCCGCCGCGGCGGCTGCGGCGCTAGGTTGCCTTTGCAGGGGCGACCAGGCAGACAGGAAGAGCGGCAGAAAAGCGACGGTCAACAGGTAAGAGCGAGGCTCCATGCTCGGCGAAGTAAGTCCGCCCTCCGACCCGGGAGGTGAGTGATCGAAGTGGCGTCGGCTCCTCGGCTGCTATTGCGCTGGGCGGCTACGCTCCCGGCTTCCTGAAGCTCATCTCTCCTCGCCCGCCGAGCTGGGATGCGAGACACGGCGCTTGCTGCTGCTGCTGCTGCTGCTGTGAGGAGGACGGCGGCGGCTGCTGCTTCGGCTCTGCCTGGGTCTTCTCAACTTTCCTTCAGCCGCGCCGGGTCAAGGTGGCCGAGAGCCCCGAAGATGCAGCCCCCCAGGGGGTCGCTCCGCCAGACCGGTTCGGCGAAAGCGCCCCGAGGAAGCTCGGCTGCCCTTCGAGGCGGTTGCGGAAGAACCGGCTTGTGGCGCGCTGGAGAAGCGGCGCACCTGAAAAGCTCGGTAAACGACGAAGATGAGGACGGCAGCAGCAGCAGCAGCGGCAACGGCGCCGCCGTTTTCCCCCCCGCTCGACCAACTTCTGATTCTCTTCAGCTCCAGCAGCGGTGGACGCGCTCTCAGGCTATTTAAAGCAGAGGAAGCCAGGCCCCGCCCCGCCTGTCCCAGCTACCTATCACGAGGGCTCCGGGCGGAGATCTTGGACCCCGACTAAGCCCTTTCGCTTAAGGTGGATCGGTCTGGGTCCCAGGATTGGCCACAAGCCGATCGCTTCTGGCCCTTTAAGATTCACGGCGTGGGCTGCGTGTGAGTGCGTGTTTTCTTTACTCCTCAGGTGTAAATGGCTCACTTGACACTTGGGCAGGTAAGTTCTCAAATAAACGAATAAAGACGTATGGCACCCGGGCTCCCGAGAGTTATTTTAATCAGTTCACTCTCTCTTTTCTGTCCTGAGTCTTGAGGACCTTTTGTAAAGTTTCAACTTCTAGGCGTATCACTAAACCAAGCATCCCCTCCCCCCTTCTCTTCTCCCCCCCCTCCCCTGTTTTATTCCTGGGTGTTTTGGATTTCTGATAGGCTGGATCAAAACACCCGAGAAAGCAGTTTTTATTTATTTATTAAATGGATTTTTAAGGCTGCCTGACTCCAAGAAAACTCAGTGCCTTACAATATTAATGTAAAAATGATATTAACATATAAACCACCCCCACCCCCAAAATCCCCAAACAATTATGATTGGATGTAAGATGTGTTTTAATGCTAATATTTCCTTTTTTCCTTTCAAGTTGCTCAGTGTTACCTTTTCTGAAAACTCTTTTGCACGGTCTCTCTTAATAGGGAGTTTCCTCTGGATTTCAGTCCAGCACCCTGATTTTGGAAATTCCAAACATCTGGAAGGCAACAGGTTGGGGAAAAAAAAAAAGACCCAACATGATTTTAGTGCAAATGGGGATTCCCCCATTTCCAGATCTGGAATTTAGAATAACTCAGAAAAAAAATTCTTAGTTATTATTTAGTTGCTCAGAGGCTGAGGGCTGCTTCCGAAACCTGTGCAACAATCTGGATATGATAACTACATTACATAAGGTAAATCTCATTTCTTGTGATAAGACAGTTAGTTAGCTTCCACAAAAGATCATGGGTATTTGGTGCAGAGATCTTCATATTTGAAATATCCTCATTGAAATCAGTGGGGTTTGAGATAGTTATGACAGACCTTGTTGACCAGTGTGTTTACATCCACCATGGTGTCTGGTAGAAGTCTCTTTATCAAAATAAACAGGACTAATTGTCATAGGATAATGCCATCAATCTCATTTCCCCTCAAGATAAGCTCATTAAGAAGAAGGCAATCCCATTTATTTGAATGGCACTTATCTCCACATGGTTTAAGTCTGCAATTTACACAGCAGCCTTGCTCAAATCCATGAACTCGCAGTGTACGGGATTTAAGTCCCATCACCATAGTGGCCTTGCTGGTGAGGATTATAGAAGCTGAGATCCAGCACGTGCGTGTGCCTCCAGTTCGAATTCTCCTTCTACTGTACTCCTGAGAAGGCCTGTATAAATCACATTATAAATGCACAAAGTAGGCTGCATTTTGTGGACTCTCCATCTATCTGCTGGGCTGGGTTTGAGCATGCAAAGATGGTTATGTGGTTCCTATTGCTTCTCATACAAATTTGTGGCTTGAGAAAAGGGCTTATTAAAACTAAGAAATTAAAGTTCTGCTTTGCTTCCTCTGACTCCATGTTCTTGCTTCCAGTCTGGCTCCCTAGTGAACTTTGCATCTGACAGCTGCCTCATCCAGTCAGGATGTAACTGGATCCTTCAGTCTGCTTTGGCTCTGACTTCACGGCAAGGGTCTATGGTGTTCCTTTCTTCAGCTGTTGCTGCCAAAGGTTTTACTCCTAGTCTCAGAGAGGGGGGGGGGGAGAACATGGGCACTTCAGTAACTTTCTCCAACTTTCTGCTCTCCCAATCCAACCTTGACAACTCTAAAACTAGTGGACTTCAAGTATGAAGTCCACAAGTCTTTAAACGTTGCCCAGGTTGGAGTTGCCAAGGCTGAATTCTGGGAGTTGAAGTCCACAAGTCTTTAAAAGTTGCCAAGGTTGGAGACATCCCCCCCCCCATGCATTAAACTCCATCCCAATCAAAAAGGGTTAACATTCTTCCCAATGGAAAGTCATTAAGTTGGGAACTTCATTAAAGCAAAAACACTTAACAAATCTTCCGGTTTCAGATTTGGTATTTGGAAATGTGTAACTCTGCTCAGAATATGACTGGATTTGACCCATTAAACTCACTCCTTTTTGCTACCGTCACCTAGTGAAATTCTAAAATAAACAAAGATTGAACAGATTATTAGCTGGAAGAAGGGTAATGAAAATTTAAATATTGTGTGTTATGTTTATCAGTTGCTAATTACATTTGATTTAACTGTAGGATGTGTGGGTATGTTTTGAGAAGAAGAGATGAGCAAGGATGAAAACAGGCTGTATGTTAAAAAATAAGGGTCAATGGGGTGGGGAGCTATAGCCATATTTTTTTAAAAAAACTTGTGCAGTCCTATATCACTTTATAAAACCACTGAAGTCATTGAGACTTAAGAGGCATAAGATTGCATTATTAATATATCCATTTTCCTGCAATTTTGGTTAAAATAGCCAACCAAAGTTAAGTGCATGATAACTAACAGGCTTACACAGAGCTTATAATTTACAATGTTTGCTTAAAGAAATATGCAATTGCAAATGTAATGGCTTTTCAAAATGATAAAGTATTCATGCACTGATGAAAAATAATGGCTGTCCACTGGCCCTATCCAATGCATACATTAGATTTATTTATGTAGCACATTGTATCCCAATTTACTCATTGGAATAGTTGTGTCTATGCAACACAATCACCATGTTGCAGAAAAGCACCCCACATTTTTATTCACAATGTTGTACAAAATCAGCTATTCGTGAGATGGATGGAAACTAATTTCAGCAGGATTTGAATTACAATAGAAGAAATGGCAGTTTGGTCTAGTGGCTAAGGAACTAAGGCTAGAAGCCAGGAGATTTTCAGTTCTAGTCCCCCTTAAGCATGAAAGCTATCTGGGTAACTTTGGGCCAATCACCAGAAAACTATGAATTCTAGTTTCACCTTAGCTTTGATAGCCAGCTAGGTGATTTTGGGCAAATCACCAGGAAACTATGAAATCTAGTCCCACCTTAGCCATGATAACTAGGTGACTTTGGACCAATCACCAGGAAGCCTTAGCCATGATAGTTGGCTGGGTGATTTTGGGCCAATCACCAGGAAACTATGAATTCTAGTTTCATCTTAGCTTTGATAGCCAACTTGGTAATTTTGGACAAATCACCAGGAAACTATGAATTCTAATCCCACCTTAGCCATGATAACTAGGTGACTTTGGGCCAATCATCAGGAAGCCTTAGCCATGGTAGCTGGCTGGGTGACTTTGGGCCAATCACCAAGAAACTATGAATTCTAATCTCACTTTAGCCATAATAGCCAGCTAGGTGACTTTCAGCCAATCACTTTCTTTCAGCCCAACTTTCCTCACAGGGTTGCTGTTGTGGGGAAAATAGGAGGAGTGAGGAGTATTAGGTATGGTGGCCACCTTGAATTATTTATAAAAATAATAAAAGTGGAATAAGTAAATAAACAAAAAGGGGATTGTATGGTAAGGGAAGATTGGCTTGTGGATCAGGAGCATCATGACTTTAATGAAAGTTAAAGCTTTAAGGAATTAAACTTTGTTTTTTTCTTTGTAAGAATTCAGCGTTCCCTTCTTAAATTGGTGGAACTCGAGAGCCTTTCCCACCATTCCTGTTACTGTATATATCACCTGGAGGTAAAACCATCAATCTTCTGCCTGGACAGCGTGAACTACTAGGTAAGCAAGGCACCCTGGATATAATCTGAGTAGTTAATATCGTCTTTTTCACAACTGCATAGGAGGAAGCAAATCAACAGCTAAACACATCTGCATTCTGATCTGTGCCAGACTTCAGCCTGTTAAGCACTGCATTTCTTAAAGATGCTAAACTCAGTAATGAGGAGCTTGGTTGCCATTTCCAATCAACACAGGAAGAAAACTGATCACACCAGCTTTTGAGCCTTAATGTGGATTAGAGAGTTTAGCCAGTCTGGCAGATGTGTGTGTGTGTGTGTGTGTGTGTGTGTGATTTTGAATTAAAGGTGACATGAAATGTAAGAGATATATTCTATTCATATGGTTCACGTGTATATTGAACTTTGCAGGGCTAAAAAACTATCGCATAGGCCAGGGGTAGGCAACCTTGGCTCTTTTATGACTCGTGGACTTCAACTCCCAGAATTCCTGAGCCGGCATAGCTCAGCTTGGAAACCTCTCCCTTTCCCCTCAGCATGGCTGGCTCAGGAATTCTGGGAGTTGAAGTCCACGAGTCATAAAAGAGCCACGGTTGCCTACCCCTGGCATAGGCTATTGGAAAAAGCAAACAACAGATTCCCCCTCAGAACAGGGATGGAACCCTCCTTAATATAATTAAGGAAAAGTAGGAAATATAGTTCAGGAGGACTATTAGGAGTATAGAAAGAATCTACCTTAGACAAATTCAAGTTTCTGGGAATGAACAAAGTATATCAAAGACTTTTGAAGAAGCTGGCCGAAGCGATCACAGAACTTTTCGGATGTAAACTTTGAGAAATGAGTGTACTACCTTTGAGAAATGGTACACTGCCCATAGTCTGCAGAAAAGTGAACACAGTCCCATATTTAAAAAATGGAAGAAACTACAAACAAGGTTAATTTAATTTCTATACTGAGCAAATAAAAAAATGTGATGCAGTAGATCGGAAGGCCCTCTGAAAAAATGCTTCCATTACTAGGAGCCAGGTTAGTCAAAAGAAGGTGGCACTGGTCCACTTTTATTTATTTTTATTACAATCTGTTTGTTTATTTATTTGCTAGATTTATACCCTTCTTTAAGGAGTTTACGGTATTCCCTTTTCTAGTTTTACCCACAGCAACCATCCTGTGAGGCCCAAATTCACCTAGAAGATGTTCTTGGATCTGAGTCCCTCTGATTTTAATCCAATACTTTAATCACTATATTGTGCTGGCACAAGGAATGTAGCGCACATTGGTATTTGGTAAAACATCTGGAGAGGTCTCTGGAAAACAAGATGGAATGGTAGTTCCCTGGAATTGCAATTGGGTGAACAGCTGCACTGAAAGGATGTTTGTAAGTGGTTCTGTTTTGTCCTGGGGAGCAATATCAAGGGAGATTTTTCAAGATTGTGTCCTTGTCCCAGAGTGAGTCAACTTCTTTATGAATGGCTTAGAGCAGGAGTGTCAAACTGCCAGCCCGCGGTCCGGATGCATCACACGGAAGCCGCACCAGCCTATCTCTGGCAAGGGGGAAAAAGTCGTGATACGTCACGACATGTCACGTGACATGGCGAGTTTGACACCCCTGGCTTAGAGGAAGGATTTTTTGCAGGTTTATAATTGATACCAAACTTGGGGGAGAGGGGATTGGCTAATGTCTTAGAAGGAAAAATCACAATTCAAAATGTTCTAATCAGGTTTGAGTACTAAACTACACTTTAGAAGACAATGTCAATGACAACAATGTAAATTTCTTGCATCTGGGTAGGGCAGTTCAAATGCATAAATATAGAAATGAGACATAAGAAGGCCTAGGAGTACCAATGGACTATATGTTAAATGTAAGCAAGCAGTATGTTACAGTGGCTAAATACCTCTATGCAAATGTGGATTGCATTTGCAGAATCGTTATATTAAGCTTATAAATGGTGGCAGTCACATTGTACTGTGCACAGGTTAGACTGCATTTGGAGAACTGTCTGCAATTCTGGGCACGACACTTTAAAAAAAGACTTGGAAAAAAAAACTGGAACAAGTTTGGAAGATAGCAATCATTATGACCAAATATCTGAACATGAAGTCCTATGAAGAATGATCATGGGAGATATGTATGTTTAGCTCCGTAAAGGTAGAACTGGATGGAAAATAATAACCCTGATCTAAAGCAGTGTTTTTCAACCTTGGCAGTTTGAAGATCGATGGACTTCAACTCCCAGAATTCCCCAGCCAGATGGAGCTAATCTATTCTTTTTGAAACTGAAAGAAGAACAGGTTCAATATTATGGGGAATTCTGGGAAATAGCTGCATTTCCCTTTGCTAGAGATTTGGGGGGTTGGATGGCTACCTCTCAAGGGATCATTTATTAAATCCCATCAGCTATGGTCATGTGAAATAATTATTGTTTTAACCATGGTTTGGGGCATAATTATACTCCTAAGCATAAAAACTGGTTTCATATATTCTAGAGCGGGGGTCTCCAACCTTGGCCACTTTAAGACTTGCGGACATCAACTCCCAGGATTCTTAAAGTTGCCAAGGTTGAGGACCCCTGTTCTAAATCATAGCTTGGTTTGAGCTTAACATAATGTTTCTCAATGATGGCAACTTTTAAGGTGTATGGACATCAACTCCCATCCAGAATACTGGGAGTTGAGGTCCTCACCTAAAGTTGCCAAGGTTGAGAAACACTGGTTTAACATTACATGAAGCCAGGTAAAGTATGTTTTAGAAATTAGTGGTTGGTAAACTATGTTCTAGGAATTGTGGAAACCTAACCAATTGTGGCTTTGCCGAATGATGTTTAACAAACCGTGGATTAGTGCAATCTATGAAAAAAGCGGAAGAGTCCGTTGGAGTTAGGTAGCTTATACATTTAAATAAATAGTTGCTAAATGTTATATTGAATGGCTCCTGGGACGCTGTCCGCCAGCGAATGGCATTCACAGAGAAAATTGCCTCCGATCATATATTCCCAGAGATATAATCCGCTAATGCTGAAACTGAACGAGCCACCGTAGCGCGCACGAGCTGCCTGGCAAAGGACAGAACGTTGTTTTGGTTGAAAATGTCTCAACCTTTGGCCATCCCTGTGACTCCGATTCCACGAATATCCGACTCCGGTTTGCAGCACCAGAACCAAAGCGCGCTTTGCGTCTTGCCAGCTCGACGCGCGTCTCAAGCTACCTTAAACGGGGGGAGGGGGAAGAGAAAAAGAGGAGGAGAAAGAGCGAGAAGGTCTGGCAAGAATGCGAGGAAGCCTATTCGCGCCTGTTAGGCCGTCCCAGGGGGTTGTCTTGGTTTTTTTCAATAGAGTGTTTATTTCTTAATTGATCTGCTGTTTCGTTTAGCGCTTGCATGGAGCTCACGCTGGGGCCGTAATTACTACCGTCGCGGGAACTGGCGCTCCGCTGCGGAGCCGAGAGGGTGGCGGGGAGGGCAGGTGAAGTGGAGGTGAGGCTGCTTTTCTTTGACGGCTGAAGGGTTTTCGTGCGCGCGCGCGCGTATTTGGGGGAAGAAATGGAGGGAATCGCTACAGTGGAAAAAGTTTTCTGTTAAAGAACCACGTAGCGCCAATTCCTCTCCGTGGCGCTTTCTTTCTCTCCCCCCCCCCCCGATTTAAGTTCTTCAGCGGGGTTTTCCTTTCCCGATTGTTTGTAAGGTCGCCTGCCATCCCTAGTACAAAGGAACGCACCTCCACCCGACTTTGGGGCACAGATGCGCCAGAGTAAGCTGCGATATAATTAAGTCTTCTTCCGTTGTCTTCTAATTAAAAGGGGACCCCAGCGGGTTTCTCCCCCTTCCCTCGCCTTTTTAAAAGCGTCATTTTCATCCCTCATTTTACCTTCATATTCAGGTCTTTATATTCTTATAAACCGGCCGAGTTGCAGAAAAACAGGGATGGATGGATGGAAGAAATGGAGTTAGGTGCCCTGCTTTCTTATATGCAAAGATGAAATAAAATGAAATGCTAAAAACGCCAGAATAAGTTATTTTAGATCCCTCCATTTTTATTTTTGTACAAAACGAAAGGCAGGGAACTTATCTAATAGTCCCTCCTCGTATTTTCCCCACAACAACCCTGTGAGGTGAGTTAGGCTAAGAAAGAGTGACTTGTGCAAGGTCACCCAGCCAGCTTTCATGCCTAAGACAGGACTAGAACTCACGGTCTCCTGATGATTGGCCCAAAGTCCTCCAGTTGGCTTTCATGTCTAAAATGGGCTAGAACTCAAGGTCTCCTGGTTTTTAGCCTGATGTCTTCACCACTACCATACTGGTTCTTTCTTCAAACTTATTACTTAGAATAGAATAACAGAGTTGGAAGGGACCTTGGAGGTCATCTAGTCCAACCCCCTGCTCAGGCAGGAAACCCTATACCATTTCAGACAAATGGCTGTCCAGTTTCTTCTTAAAAACTTCCAGTGTTGGAGTATTCACAGCTTCTGGAGGCAGGTTGTTCCACTGGTTAATTGTTCTAACTGTCAGGAAGTTTCTCCTTAGTTCCAGGTTGCTTCTCTCTTTGGTTAGTTTCCATCCATTGCTTCTTGTCCTGCCTTCAGGTGCTTTGGAGAATAGCTTGACTCCCTCTTCTTTGTGGCAGCCCCTGAGATATTGGAACCCTGCTATCATGTCCCCCCTCTTCCTTCTCTTCGTTAAACTAGACAAACCCAATTCCAGCAACCTTTCTTGATATGTTTTAGCCTCCAGTCCCCTGATCATCTTTGTTGTCTTCTCTGTACTCTTTCTAGAGTCTCAACAGTGAGGGGTTTTAAAAATCTCTGTATTTGGTTGTTTCCTGCTGTAACTATATCCCATTTCCCCAGTGTCTTAAGAATTCTGGGAATTGAAGTCCACACATCTTAAAAGTTGCCAAGTTTGCATAACACTGCCCTACATCATGGTCCTTTCCTTCCCTAAATTTTCTCATCTATATCTTCTTATGTATATTTTGTTGGGCTACGTTATCTCTTATATTGCTATGTTCATAATATATATTATGTTCATTAATTAAGCTTATTTATACCATTGCCATAATGCCAAGTGGATAAACCCTAGGGCCAGTTGGGTTCTCCATCAAGTGGCATAAACATGTATACATCTTTTGGTGCCAGAATTGCCAAATATATTAAGAAATATTTGATAAAGGAATTTAATCAGACTTATATTACAGTTATACTGAAAGCAGATAAAGATTAGACTCAGTGATAGTTATCATCCAGTCTTATTGATTAAGGTTGATACAAAGATTTGAACAGCAGTGTTAGCAAATAGATTAGACCATTTCAGACAAATGGTTGTCCAGTCTCTTCTTAAAAACTTCCAGTGTTGGAGCATTCACAGCTGCTGGAGGCAGCTTGTTCCATTGATTAATTGTTCTAACTGTCAGGAAATTTCTCCTTAGTTCTAGATTACTTCTCTCCCTGGTTAGTTTCCATCCATTGCTTCTTGTCCTGCCTTCAGGTGCTTTGGAGAATAGCTTGACTCCCTCTTCTTTGTGGCAACCCCTGAGATTTTGGAACATTGCTATCATGTCCCCCCTCGTCCTTCTCTTCATTAAACTAGACATACCCAATTCCAGCAACAGTTCCTTATATGTTTTAGCCTCCAGTCCTCTAATCATCTTTGTCGCTCCTCTCTGTACTCTTTCTAGAGTCTCAACATCTTTTTTACATCGCGGTGACCTAAACTGGATGCAGTATTCCAAGTGGGGCCTTACCAAGGCATTGTAATGTATTAATACTTCACGTGATCTTGATTCTATCCCTCTGTTAACACTATGTTGGCTTTTTTGGCAGCTGCAGCACACTGCTGGCTCATATCTAAGTGATTCTCCACTAGGACTCCGAGATCCCTCACAGTTACTACTGTTGAGCAAGGTACCACCTATACTATACCTATACATTTGGTTTTTCTTGCCTAAATGTAGAACCTTACTTTTTTCACCCTTGAATTTCATTTTGTTAGATAGTGCCCAGTGTTCAAGTCTGTCCAGATCCTCCTGTATCTTAAGCCTGTCTTCTGGAGTGTTGGCTATTTCCTGCCAGCTTGGTGTCGTCTGCAAATTTGATGAGTTCCCCATCTATCCCCTCATCCAAATCGTTGATGAAGATGTTGAAGAGCACTGGGCCCAGAACAGAGCCCTGGGGCAGCCCACTACACACTTCCCTCCACCTAGATGCGGTTCCACTGAGGACCACATGCTGTGTACGGCCGGTCAGCTAGCTACAAATCCATCTGGTGGTGATGCTGTTTAACCCACATTTTTCTATCTTATCTATCTTATTTTCTATCTTATTTACCTTGGAATTCATAAAATGGATTAAGATTCCATATGAGTCACCCATATCTAAAGTGAAGGTTGATGGCATGTTTTCTCCTACTATCCACTATTTGAAGAACTAGGCAAGACCATCCGGTTTGCTTTTGGAACATAGATATTAGATATTAGACAATATAGGGCAGGGGTCTTCAAACTTGGCCCTTTTATGATTTATGGACTTCAACTCCCAGAATTCCTCAGCCAGGTATGCCTGATATAGGGGGATCTACGGAGTGCAGGTAACCTTTGACTTACAACCATTCGTTTAGTGATTTTTCAAAATTACAACTGCACTGAAAAAAAAGGACTTGCAACAGTTCTCATACTTACCACCATTGCAATATCCTCAAGGTCACACGATCAAAATATTTATTACAGTTGCAGAATTCAAAAATCATATGATCACCTTTGCAATCTTCCCAGCTGGCTTCCAAAGAGCAAAGTCATTTGACGAGTTCATGATTCACAACAACAGCAACGCCTCACTTAACAACCATGGGGGGGGAAGGTTGTAAAACTGGGCAAGATCCACTTAACAACTGTTTGGCTTAGCAATGGAAATTCTGACCCCAATTGTAGTGGTAAGTTGAGGACAACTACTACTAACTCAGTTGAGAACAAATTAATTTTATTGGCAGGCAGACAGTGTTTTGCTTATTTCTAAACCTCATGCAATTATTCTAGTATTGATATAAAAGATTGAAGCTTTTAGTAAAACGGCAGGATGCAGCACTAGCTTCTCCAAGTTGGAGTTGATGCCTATGGGTGAAAATTTGGTTATCTATCCATTTAAGGAATATCAACTCTGTAGATCAAAGGTCCCCAAACATTTGGGCACCAGGGACCGGTTACGTGGAGAGAAGTTTTTCCACGGACCGGAGAGTGCGTGGGTTTGTGTGCTGCCTGCATCTCACGGATGGAACTTTGCTTGTTTGTGCGGACTGGTTGCTGGCATGCCGTGGCCCAGTACAGATAGATCCCGGGATGGGGGCAAGGGGGAAGAGTGAGCGAAAGCGACCTGGTCATTGGTCCACTCATCGTCTCTAGTTGTTTTGTTTTTAAAGGGCACGCGCTTGCTGCTGCGCTAATAGTTTCCAAGGTTGCTGTTCTCTCTTCCCCTTTTCTCCCCCCAATCTATTTCTTCGTGTGCGTCCCGCTGTCAAATTGTACAGGGCGCTTTCGCTCACTCTTCCCCCTTGCCCCCATCCCGGGATCTATCTGTTCCTCCCCAACGGGGCCGTCGGCGGAATGCACGTTCGGCATGGCTCTCTTGCTCCTCTGTCCTGCGCATGTATGAGTGTCCAGGGACCGGCCTATCAGGCGGGTCTGGGCGTTCATCCAGGCAGTCTCCGATGGGCGTGCTTTCGCGTGTACTCCTCTGCTCGGGAGTGCTGTCACTTTTTGGGGGTGCACACGGGCGCATTGGGGGTCTCCCTCTAGCCACTCGCTCTCGTCTTTCCTCTCACCACTCGCCATCGTCATGCATCCATCGCCAAATCGTCCGTTGGGCGTGCATTTGACCCTGCTCCGCCATTCGCCAACTCTCTTGCCTTTCTTGCATGCATGTAGGCTCCCAAGAGCTGGCCTTCTATCAGTCGCTCACGAGCATCTGTTGCGAGGTCGTCGGTGGGGTGTGTTGCCACTCTTATCTTGCTTGCGGAAGTCGTGGCATGTGTGTAAGTATCTCGCGGACCGTCGTCCAGCTGTCCCTGTCGTCCGCGTTCATTGTCCTTTTCTCCTCTCGTCGTAAGGTGGGTTGGTGTGTGTGTGCTTGGGATGTCCATGGGGCGCTTTACTCGCCCCCCCTTTGTTCTACTTGTAGGGTGTGTTGTCGGTTCGTTGCTTCGCAGGCAGATTGTTCCCTGTATCACTCCATCCTTCTGACCTTGTAGGGGGTGGGCAGACTGCCTTTGTTTTAAGTTATAATGCTGTCCCTCCCATATCATGAGCGTTTGGTATGCTGGGCAAAGTTCTATGTGGCGGTTGATGGAATCGCCATCAGAAAGCCAGGCCTCTTTAAGTAGGCGGCCTCCCTTGGTGGTGTCCCTGGACATGGTCTGCGCATTGGCAAGATCGAACTCATGGCCATGATTGGCCATGTGAGTCCATACTTGTGAATGTTGTTCATGTCTTTTAATCGCCAGTGCGTGTTCATGCACCCTAGTTTTTAGTCTTTTGGTAGTTTCCCCAACGTAGTTGCAGGGACAATCCTTGCAACTGATCTTATACACTACTGAGGATCTTTCCTCGTTGGGGAGTGGGTCCTTAGGGTGCATGATCCTGGCACGTAGGGTCTGGTCTGGCTTGTGGGCCACTTTTACATTAAGGGGGGCCAGTAGTCTGGCTGTTGCCTCAGATACACTATTAATGTATGGGAGGGAGATACGTACGGGTTGCGTTGTCATCCTGTTGGCTTGTAAGTCTTCGCGGGGTCTGTGTGGTCTGCTATATCGCCTAATGAATTCAATTGGATAACCATTATACTTACAGGTCCGGTAAAGATAGTTTCTTTTCTCGGTTTTGGTCTTAGCTGTGCTGCAATGTGAGTCCGCACATTTGAATACGTGTGCACCCCCAAAAAGTGACAGCACTCCCGAGCAGAGGAGTACACGCGAAAGCACGCCAATTGGAGACTGCCTGGATGAACGCCCAGACCCGCCTGACAGGCCGGTCCCTGGACACTCATACATGCACAGGAGCAGCAGGACGGAGGAGCAAGAGAGCCACGCCGAACATGCATTCCGCCGACGGCCCCGTTGGGGAGGAACAGATAGATCCCGGGATGAGGGTGAGGGGGGAGAGCGAGCGAAAGCGCCCTGTACAATTTGACAGCGGGACGCACACGAAGAAAGAGATTGGGGGGAGAAAAGGGGAAGAGAGAACAGCAACCTTGGAAACTATTAGCGCAGCAGCAAGTGCATGCCCTTTAAAAACAAAACAACTAGAGACGATGAGTGGACCAATGACCAGGTCGAAAAGCCGAGTGCAGAGTCGACCTGTTATGTAAGAGAACTCCCAGTAACCTTGTTTTTGTGCTCTGACAATATCGGCAGTGTTGGCCGACGAAAGCTCAGCACTTGTATTAAACAGTTTTCGGTTTAATGTTATCCTGGTGTTCGAACTTATTTGTTTTTATCTCATGGCTCTACCCAGGGTTCGTATTTTTAGTATAATTATATATATAATTATATATATATATATGTCTTTGATGACTGCAAAAATACAAAGTATATATAAAGTATATATATATACTTTAATAATAATCAAGTGACTAGATATAGAATTGCAACTATTTACTGCTAAAATTATATATCTTTTTCCTTTGTTGTGCTTTTTCCATTTTTCCTTTTTAAAGCACTTTGTATGTGTATTTTTTTCTTTGATGATGTATGTATTTTTATCTTTGTGGTTTTATATCCTGTTTTTTGTCATTATTTTAAAAAGCATTTTTTTTAAAAAAATACTCATTAATATGCACCCAATCCCAAAGCTTGGTATCTTACAAGAAATGCATTAATAAAATGCAATCTTTCCATACAAGTCCTGGAAAGGTAGTAGACTTGAAGAGCTCCGTTATAAACCCCATTCTTAATGGGAATCAAAGAACCTCAGCTCCCAATAAATTAATCTGTTATATAGGCCTACTATGGAGACAAGTTAATATTATATTTCCAAGGACCAACACTAAACCTTTATCAGTGACTGAAGTTGCAGACAGATGCTCCACTGATTATTTTAAGGATATGTGATAGACCTGCAATGAAAGGCTTTACTGCAGGTAACCTTAGTCAGTACTATTTAATTAAGTAGATGAGATTTCTTTATTTAGCACATCATACATGGACTTGCAATATATATTAACATTGCTAATTTAAAAATAAAATAAAATATGAATGCTAAAAAATATCTATATTCAGATACCAGTGTTTAGGTCTTCCAGCCATTGAAGCACAATATTGTTTATATGAAAAAAAAAATAAGATACTGGACTGGTATATGTCCTCAGCTTACAGCTGGTCATAGTATGATCTACAGTTTGACATGGGACCCACACTCACAATGAGGGGAAAGTACTGTGCCCCTTTTATACAGTGAGTCCCAGAAGAGGTGTGAATCTTAATCAGGATTGTCCATTGCTGGAGTGATAGTTCAAAGCCTGGCATCTTTTTTATGTGGTCATTTATATATCTTTCTTTGTCTGGATGTTCAGCAACCCATTTGGCTTTACATTGGGAATCAATGTTGAAGTTGTTGGGCAGGTGTTGTGCATGTGCCAGTGCCAGGGCTTCCGGGATTTGAGCCGTCGGTTGATAAATGAGAAAGATTGGTGTGCACCGTAGGGTGAGCTGTTGATAATTTTTCTATATTCTCTTGCCTTCATAGAGCTGGCAGCGCTATATGGCTCAGATCCAGAAGCCAACAAGTCAGAGGGGTTTCATATAACTACTTATAAGCCTCATGGTATCGTTGAGTCTGGCTCAAATACAAGGCAACTAAAGTAGGTGAGATAATCTTTCTCCATTTCTTCATTCCATCTCCTTTCTTAAAGTTCCCAATCTCTTCTTCTGCAGAAAGCTGGACTCTACCTCCCAGATGTCCACCCAGCAGGACCATGAGAGATGGTTCTTTATCCTTTACACGGCATCTCTGTCTGTGATTTTGCTATGCAAAAGTGCACTTCAAGATCTGTTTTGGTCCAGTGATGTAGAAAACAAAAGTTTTTAAATCATAAAATAAAGCCACTTACTGACAAATAAATGTGTGAATTAGTTTGTAGAAGAGATTTTTTGTTTAACCTAGCTGCTCAATAGATGGATGAGAGAACAGTATTAAAGTGCAAGTCTGGGAGGAGAGATGTTTTAAACCTCACACATTGGGAGTTGTTTCAAGCCTAGGACCAAGGCTTCAGCTGGTGTCATTTAGAGTAGGGGTCCCATGGGCCATGGCCTGCTGGCCACTGGGCTGTAGGACAGGCTGGCCAGTGTGCACATGTGTGTGCATGCACTCACGCCCATTCACGCTAGCATCGCGAAAATGGGGCCCCGCATGGCAAAAATAGGGCATGGCTACCACGCAGGTGCTAGTGCCATCCCATTTGTGTCATGTGCGTGCTCACAGCCCAGTTTGCACGCACACGCATGTAAAATGCTTCCCTTTCCCTTTCTCTCCGGTCAGGCAACCGAGAAAGGTTGGAGACATCTGATTTAGAGTTTTCTTCCAGAGTCTAACTGTGAAGAGGAAGAAGAGAAGATGAAAAGGATTTGTGATAGCACCTCAGCAGGATGAAAGGATTAAATTCTTCCCAATGTCTTATTTTTGCTCATGTCCTCTGCCAACTTCATGACATCTGCTTATATAAATGACATATTAATTGCATATATATTTAATTAAGATACCGTTCACTTGTTCCGCAATACTACTAGGCAGGATAACAGGCTGTTTTCTTAAAAATTACCAGTCTAACCTATTAATTGCTAAATAAAAATAATATTTTAGGGCCATTCCAGGGCAATTTTTGAAAAGTCTGAAGTGCACATTTTTAAACATGTCTTTTAGTTCATTGCTTTCGTTTTTAGGATAGCATGGTTATAACTTTCTCCAGGGCAGTCTTATCTAACCTAGGCTTCTGATTTTGGGAGGTATTTGAAGAAACAGATGCAATGAGGAATAACAAGAATGATCAGTGGGATAGAAAACTAGAAAAAGAAGAAGTGATTAAAATAGATTCGTTTAGTGTTGAAAAAAAACGAGGCTGAAATATGCTGACTGAAGGTATATCGTGCAGAAAAACATTTCTGTATTGGAGTATGGGATAGTGGTTTTCAGATACCAAATTATGGTTGAATGTTTTGGGGGGAAAAGTTTTAATAGCAAGAGAAGATTTATACTTGTACCAATTATTTCTGGCAATGGTGAGCTCTCCTTTTTGGATGTGCCTGGATAGACCTTTATTAAAGATGCTTTAATGTGAATTCTTGCACCAAGTAGGCAGTAGAACTTGCTGGTCAAATTGGTTTTGTCCCACCTACTGAACTTCTTTAATTTGAATCTGATGCCCTCCAAATGTTTGGTAATACAATACCTCTCCTGAAATTGGTAAAGACAGAAATAACTGTTGTTAGTATTTGATAGCAAATGTCCACTCAGAAAGAATAATGCCAGTTTACTGCCAACTTCTATCAAACTATTAGCAAATGTCCACTCAGAAAGAATAATGCCAGTTTATTGCCAACTTCTATCAAACTATTGATTAGTGGTTAGATAGAGCCCAGCCTAGTTGTATCCTAATGGATACAGTCTATTTGCACTCTTGGGAAAGCAAATCTTGTCAAGTTTCTGGTAAGAGGTGCCCAGAACAAACTATTTCTTAAGAAATAGTTTATGTTCAATATAGCCAAAAAATAATATGAAATGTAATTCAGCCAAGCACATATTTTGAGTGCTATTCATTTTCTCTTTTAATAGCTATCAGATTCATAATCCTAAATTGCTTAAAGCAGTTAAAGCAATAACTGACGAGTGACTGTTGACCTTGTTTTATAGGCAGTAAGAATATAGGCTGAAGTTCTGAACTTCTGTTCACTTAACTGGGGAATTAGATTAATTAAAATTAAAGGATCTTATTTCTGGATAATTATGCTGTGAAGTATCCTTACTCCAAACCCTATCTGTAGTCTAGAGGAAAAACTCCTAGGTAATCTACACTACAGTAAACTCTCTTGAATTAAATCTTATTTATAGCTGGACACACATATTGCAATAATAATTATGTTATTATGTTGTTATTATTATTATTATTATGTTAGAAACCACTTCCCAGTCTTTGTGTTCTTCCTTTTAGCTTAGTCCTCTGCAAATAAATTCAGTAAATCTTTTGATCCAGATGGCTAGGAATTCTTGAAGCTGACACCAACATATCTGAAGAACACCAGATTGTAGAAGGTTGTTTTGGATCTAATGTTGAGATTTGCCTAGAATCAAAATTACAACTTCCCATATATATGTTGACAGTAACCAATTTGGAAACTAAATAAATTCAGACATAAATCAGGAAAAATATTTGAATCTAATGTCTTATGTGTTCTGCTTAAATGGGAATTGCAAGATCTTTTAAATTGTTTTGAAGATTTTTTTTATAGGTATGGATTGTGATCTTTCTCTCCCATGGTTGCCAAGTAGCTTACATTCTTCTTTGACTTTTTTTACATACCAAAACACATCCTTTATCTCCCTTTTGGATTACTTGCATATTATCTAATCACCCCTAATGCTGACAGTTACCTGACTATAGCTAGACTTATAGTATCCAACCTGTTAAATAATAAGACATAAATCAGCGGGAAAGGACAGCTTCTGCCCTGTAATTGGTCCCTGGAGTTAACCACAATAGAATCCTTACTGTAGGACATTTTATGGAATAAAAAAAGCCTCTTGTATTTCCAGCCTGGAGGACAAAGGGAGGCTGATAGCTTATGCAAATAACAGATAATTCTTGCAAATGAAAAGTTAACTGGCTGACAAGCATTGAAAGTAGAGGAAATACCGTATTAGCAAGTGCTGAAAGGAAGAGCTAAACTTTCACATCATATGTTTTTCTTTCAGACTGAAGGGGTTAAATGTGAAAAATGCCAAAATAAAGGCTAAGGTGATCATTTCAGATTTCCTACCCCCTTCCCATTTTTAAATTAGATAGTGCTCTGAGAATGATGACATTTTGAATGTAAGTATAGTTTTTAATATGGAGAGTCAGTTTGGTGTAGTAGTTAAGACATCAGGCTAGCAACTGGGAGACCATGAATTCTAGTCCCGCCTTATGCACAAAGCCAGTTGGGTGACCTTTGGGCCAGTCACTTTCTCTCAGCTCTAGAAAGGAGGCAGTGGCAAACTACTTCTGAGGAATCTTGCAGGGATTTGTCAAGGCAATCTCCAAGAATCAGAGGTTTTGGTTGGACAGAGTTTCAGCTAAAATGCAGAATAAAGTTTAAATTTTATTCTGTTATTTGAACATACTAAGCTATTAGATGGGAGATGGGGTTGAAAGCTAGTAACTTTCCATCTTTCAGCTTTGTCTAGATCGAAATTGCCCTGTAAATCTAATTTTATTAGAGGATAGCTTTAGTTTTCCAACAGCCAGTTTAATTTTCATTGGTTTACCAAGTCTTGGTCAAATATGTATGAACTGCATGGTACAGACCTCTTATTAGATTGGGGAAGGGTCTTTTAACAAACTGGTAGAGTTGACACACTAGGAACTGAGAAGTTGGGGTAATTTTTTAAAATAGTATTTCCTAATGTTCTATTTCTGGGCCCAATTTAAAAATCAAATATGTCAACAGCTTTACACATTATGGATTTAGGTATCTAAGTAGGTTTAGATACCTTCCCTTGTATAACCTTCCCAGAGCTATAACCATATTAAATACTACTGTATAGTGCAACATTGAAGTGCAATATTAGGGGCAGCACAATGGTGAATAGAATGTGAAGGATGTGTGTATATAATGTATGTTCTTATTTGTGGTTTTAACTTGTGGTTTTAACTTAACTAGTGTTCACTGTGGACAGCACTTAATTTCGTTGTCAGTTACACAATGACCATAAAGCCTATTCTATTCTATTCTATTCTATTCTATTCTATTCTATTCTATTCTATTCTATTCTATTCTATTCTATTCTATTCTATTCTATTCTATTCTATTCTATTCTATTCTATTCTATTCTATTCTATTCTATTCTATTCTATTCTATTCTATTCTATTCTATTCTATTCTATTCATGTAGAAAAGAAGGTTCTCTTACATGTTCATCATATATGATCAGTCTAGCTCAGGCATGTCAAACTCGCGACGTCACGTGACATCACGTGACGTATCGGAGCTTTTCCCCCGTTGCCGGCAATGGGATGGGCGCAGTTTCCTCATGACGCGTCCGGCCTATGGGCCGGCAGTTTGACACCCCTGGTCTAGCTGATGTGCAAAATGGGGTCTTCATCAGAATGGCATCTAGGTTTTGACATATTCTCCTTTTGGAAAATTCCTAAGTCCTTTCTATCTTTTCCCCTTTTAATGGTTACTTCCACATCTTCCTGATGGGCTTCCAGAAAGCATCTGATCGACCTACAGGGCTGGTACTATCACTGAGGAAACTGAGGGGTTCCTTCAATAGGAGACATTGACTGCAGGGTGAGGATCGCAGGTAACTTAATGGAGGATAGGCTTAGATGAATCATAATGTCTGGGTTATGTTCTTCAAGCTAGATTTAAGTTTGCTTTACAAAAGGATAACTGCTTTGTGTAAGATGATTAAAAAGCAACCAAAAACGAGAAAGAAAAGGTTGTGGCTAATACTTAATAATATTTGGGGAGAAAAGTCTGCAGATACCTTGGTGATGCTTAAGAAGTAAAAAAATAGGAATTTAAGCCATAATCGTATTCTCTAAAGAATTCACAAATGAATACTAGGTTTAAAGACAGTTGCGTTATTGCTTCTTTAAAATTATCAGTCACAGTGAGCTTTGCATTGGTGTTTTTGGCAATATGGGCCAAGTTTATTTATTATTCATTTTACTAATAAAATTTAGAGCCACCTATCTCACCAAAAGTGATTCTAGGTGATGCACAATAATCGGTTATGAACAAGTTGTAACCTGACCCACATTGGGAGTGAAGCAATCCTTTCAGCTAACTACAAAAGATTGTAAACAAGCTGTATAAGTGATAAACAAGCTACACACCCTTGTTTCATCCTAATATGGTTATTTAATTGGCTCATACTCTGATATTATTTACTGAGAAAAAAATAACTGCCCTGGTTTTAACAAGGCTTGATTTACGATGGCAGTTTAAATGTACTTTGTGGCAGAGATACAGCCCTCTTTTCTGTCTGTGCTGTATCTCCCAAAATCAGCAGATGTGTTATTGAGTACCCTAGCCATGTAAGATTTCCTTTAAAAAAATATTCAAGTCAATAGGAGGGTCTATAGACTTCGTAGGGAAATTAGGATACCCAAATCTACCATTCAATTGTGTCATTGATAAAGTCATCAATTTTTGCATTTGATTGCAGGAGATAAAGTTCAAAATTTATGTAAGACAGCATGTTATGCAGGTAGCCCTCAGCTTACGACTGGAATTGAACCCCAAATTTATGTTGCTAAGCGAGACATTTGTTAACTGAATTTTGTCCCATTTTACGACCTTTCTTGCCACAGTTGTTAAGTGAATCATTGCAGTTGAGTTAGTAACATGGTTCTTAAGTGAATCTGGCTTTCCCATTGACTTTGTTTGTCAGAAGGTTGCAAAAGGTGATCTCATGATCCCAGAACCACTGCAACCACCATAAATATGAACAGTTGCCAAGGTCACGTGACCATGAAGAGGCTACAATGGTCGTAAGTGTGGAAAACAGTCATAAGTCACTTTATTCAGAGCTGTTGTAACTTTGAACGGTCACTAAATGAACTGCTGCAAGTTGTACTTTGGAAATCTTTGAATTATCCACTGGTTTGTTTTATCTGCTGGTTCTGAAAGAAAATGGCAGCAGTGTATCCAGAAGACTATATGTTACATATTTCTTCAAACTAAAGAGTTTTCTTTGCAGCGTGAAAAGTTAGTGGCTCCTATACAATGCCTTGAATCTGTAAGATCAGCTTGTAGGTACAAAATTATAGAAATTAAAACCATGAGGTATTTAATTTGATTTGATTGTTAACTTTTGAGTGGTTGTTGCATTTTTTTTCTTTTAAGGAAAGGAGTGTGTGTGTGTGTGTGTGTGTGTGGAGGGGAGATGTTGAAATATATCTATGCAATGAAAAGGTGAATGTTGCCCAGCTACATTGGAAGATGACTTCTATTCAATTATTTCTTCTTTGTATATTGTTCCAAGTCAATATGTCTGCAGAGCAAACCACCCACTGTGTAGGAATACACAGCCAGCTACTTGGAAAGGTGAAAAGTTTAATTATGAGCGTTTATATGTTCTAGAGAAAAGAGGCAATCTTCTGGCCCTCTCCTCCCACCCCTTTAACTAATGGAAATATAATTTTATGCTGTTTACACTGACATGTCTGTGATAAGAATAGACTTCTAACCTTGTTCCCTTTGAAGTGGAGCTACCACAGAAGAGAAAGAGAAAGTGGAGATTTTGGATGAACTGTTGAATTCCAGAGTCCATATAGATAGATACCTCCATGATAAATGAAATGAATGTTATGTTAGGGGGGGGGGAAACTTAATTGCTGGTGCACATTAACAGATTATTTATACAGTGCCATCAGTAGACATATCAATGCAGCCAAAAAAAGCAACGTCTCTGCTTTGAGGGCATGCAATCCAAATATTGATAGTTGGGCTAGCGGGACAGAGAAGAAGGAAGCTAAGAGAGAAACAAAGGGAATCGACTTTAGTGTTGCTTCAGATGCTAGTGAGCTCCCATTACAAGTAGATATTTTTCCTCGTTGGACTATTCATCCATTTTTCCCCACTTGTAGTAGCTGATCCCAGAGAAAAGTGTTTTGGTAAAGGTAGAAACAGCAGGAAGTAATATTTCATGATGGCTGGGAAGACACTGCCATTGTGGGTCTAAAACACTGAGTTAATTACAACATAGAAAAGTGGAGACAGAGTCTAGAACGGGTGGGGAACGATGGGCCTTTTGTGACCTGTGCACTTCAACTCCCAGAATTCCTGAGCCAGCATAGCTGGGCATTAAAGTCCACAAGTCATAAAGGGACCTTTGTCCCCCGCCTTTGATCTAGAACAGGGTTGTCAAACTGCTGGCACGCGGGCCGGATGCATCATGATGAAACTGCGCCCAACCCATTACCAGCAATGGAAAAAAAGCTCTGATACGTCATGTGATGTCACGTGACATTGCGAGTTTGACATGTCTGGTCTAGAACAAGAGGAACAACAACAGTGGTAAAACTTTGAGGAGACTATCTACTTAAAGATAATTTGTTGGAATCCTTCCAATGATGAGGCTAATAGGTTCTCTCTTGTTTGATTTTCTCCCTGATAACCACCCTATTAATGAACAGAGCTTAGGACAGAATCACATCCTTCACTTTACTAAAAATGTTTTTCCTTGATAATTTCTCCAAGTATTAATATTTGCCAATACTGGCACCACTAGTGGAGGAGCCCACTAGCTCAGCAAGCCTAAACACCAGTTGTGTTTGCTCCACAGTGCTGTAGTTTCCATGTATTGACCGAGGAGAAGCCATATGCAAGATTATTCCCCAGGTTGAAATGAATGTTGTAATTGTGCAATTATTGCACTGCAACAGATATTGCTGTGTATGTCAAGAATGCAAATAGGCATCAGGTAGATTGCAGGTGTTGATAGTAAATTATGGTGCTTTGATAGGCAGCTGATTGGCAGTTTTGGGCAAATGCAGCCAGCCCTTTATAACACTGGCCTCTTTAATGAATGTATCTTTTGTCTTTAGCTAGGAAAAACAGCTTGTCATGATTATTTATTTCTTCCATGGAAACAAAAACTTGGTCCTGGTTGTGATGCCAAAAGAACATCCATGGAAAACTTTAGTAAACATACCACCCTATTTCAGGCAGGTGGTCATGGCCCAGCTGAAAGCTGGACTCACAACAAGTTTGAGTAGTTATGATTTGAAAATACCTGGAGGATGCCAATTTAAGAAAGGTTGGTCTCTCTTGACTGGTGCTTAAAAGTATAAAGCCAGACTGGCTCTATTCAAGGTATTAGAAACAAGTCCTCAGCTGGCGGTCTCTACTTATCAGTAGGTTTATGTTCAAAAAGTTGGCTTTTACTTCTATATACCCTTTTTTTCTACAGAATTGAAAGCACTATACTCAAGTTCCTCCAAAGTTTTATCCTAATAATAACCTTATGAAAAAGCCTATGAAGTTGAATAAAGGTAAGGAATAAAGATTGATATTGCATAATCTACTGAGCTTTAAGGCTAAATGATGATTTGAATGATACTGTCCTTAGTTCTGGTTCAACCACTATTATGGAATGCATCTGTGTCCTTTACATGATGACACAACCTAATTACTGCTTGGGATGAGCAAAGTTTCTCCATTCCGTCATCTTATAGAATGGAATTTTTATGGCATGGCTTTACATACTGTACATGCTGTTTAATCCCAACATTTGGGCATGTTGATAAACTGTGTGGAAAGGAACATGCAAAAACATGCAGTCGTAAACTAAAATCTCCAGAAAGAGCACATGTGTAATTGTCTTTATCTAATTCAGAAATAATATTGAAAGATTAGTTGGTAACTATAGTATTATCACTATCCTTAGCTAACTTCTAATTTTAGATCTCTCTTTGCTTAATGAGACATTAGGTTAATTGCACAATTAACAATTGTGCAATAAATGCATTGAAGAACTAGAGTTTAGGTGTTTGGCAAGGTGGAGTTGCTATGTCAAACCAGCCAATTCATGCATATCCTTTGCTGTCTGTGCTTGAATGATGACTGAACTAATTAGATTTAATCAGAACTAATCAATACAGAGATCCTAAATTGCAGTGACTGCTCACCTTGTTAAATGACTTTGAATGATTTTCATGAATAGGAACCGAAGGCTGGTTTAGCTTATTTCTATACTTTGAATACATTGTACTATGGTATAGACTCAGTATATATTTTTTTAGGTTGCACCTATAATTTTATAGATCATTTCCTCTCCTCCCTTCCTAGCTGGTTTTAACCCTTAGTTATCATTTTTAACCTTAATCTTAAATAGAGTGCAGTGCTATGCTATTTTACTTAAACTTTAGTGTGTTATTTCTTTATGGTTGCTTCAGCATATAACTTTGTTTTAAGCTGCTGGGTGACTAAAATAAAATCTTCCCAGCTGGGGAACTGTAAGTGCTCTGGAATGTGACCTGAGCAGATGCCTTGACTCCTATCTGCATCAACCACCCAATTTGTTAAATTGCTTGAATGCAGTGCCTAACTCGACTTCATTTAGGATAATTTTATAAGGGAGGGAGATGACCCATGGGAAAAAAAAAGAGGAAAAGAATAGTTCAGTTCCTGAATCAGGGAGTTACCTGGAATGCAGTGGGTTGACAATTCATAACAAATGGTAGTAGAGGTGGGACACGGCCAGTATTACTCTGAGTAGCAAAGGTGGCAAGGAGCTTTTGGTGGCAGGTTGTTAAGATCCCCTTGGAATCTATCAGCCTGCAGTGTAATTAAAATGTATATTTTAAATAGCAATTATGGGGAAGTTGCATTGCCTTGGACAATGGAAATTTCAAGGAATCCTTTATCGTTTTTTTGCTTGCTCTAGTTTCAGTCATCTGTCACCTTAGAGCTGCTACTTGCTCTGTATGTCTTTCATAGGCTATGATGAAACTTCCCTTTAAATTACAAGTAGCAACCTCAGAGATTAGTTTTTTTTTTTTGCCAGAAACATAGGAACAAGGGAATAAATCATTTCTCTATCCTGCAGTACTTTGGTTTTTATAATGATTATTTGGGAAAGAACACGAATGACATTTACCAATTTAGCATTTACTTTAGCTGTGGATGGAGAATCCTCCATAATGGGACCGCTGTGGACAATGTCAGAAGAGTGGAGAAAAGTAGCATGCAGCCACTCCAGAAGCCTGATTTATTTATTTGTTGTTGTTAGTTGCAAAGTCATGTCCGACTCATCGCAATCCCATGAACAACGTTCCTCCAGGCCTTCCTGTCCTCTACCATCTTCTGGAGTCCATTTAAGCTCACTCCTACTGACTCCATCCAGCCACCTCATTCTCTGTCATCCCCTTCTTCTATTGCCCTCAATCTTTCCCAGCATTAGGCTCTTCTCCAGTGAGTCCTTCCTTCTCATTAGGTGGCCAAAGTATTTGAGTTTCAACTTCAGGATCTGGCCTTCTAAAGAGCAGTCAGGGTTGATCTCCTCTAGGACTGACCGGTTTGAACGCCTTGCAGTCCAAGGGACTCGCAGGAGTCCTCTCCAGCACCATAGTTCAAAGGCCTCAATTCTTTGGCGCTCAACCTTTCTTATGGTCTTATTTATTTAGTGTACGGCATCTATAGAGCATAATAAAATCACCATAATGTGGAGCAATAGAATTGCAATGGGATAGATGTTATAGTTCAATATCTAAGGAAGCTAACCATCTAACTCTTTCTGGTGTGCCTGTGGTTAGATCATTCCAGGTGCCTTGAAATTTCCTGAGGAGACATTCTTGAACTATATGTGTTATCGTTTGTTCTGGTACATCACAGTCACAAGCAGGTTCTTAGCCATTCTTCACTTAGGGAGCCTTTGTTCTGACATGGCCTGACCTGATTCTAGTCAGGTGGCTCCATATTTTTCTGACTTATGACTGTTTTTTCACACTCACGACCATGGTTACGTGATCAAAATTCAGATGCTTGGCAGCTGACTCATATTTATGATGATTGCAGTGTCCCGGGGTCATGAGATCACCTTTTGCGACCAGTCTGACAAGCAAAGTCAATGGGGAAACCAGATTCACTTAACAACCGGGCTACTAACTTAGCAACTGCAGTGATTCATTTAACAACTGTGGCAAAAAAGATGTAAAATGGGGCAAAATTCACTTTAACAAATGTCTCACTTAGTAACATAAACTTTGGGTTCAATTGCGGCCGTAAGTTGAGGACTACTGTATTGGAAGATCTCTAGGAGTTGATGGCATGTTTATCTTGTTCCACTCTTGAACTGTCTGATGTCATTGACTGAGATCATGAGGGACAATGTTAGAAAGAACATAGAGCTATGAGAGTGGAATTATAAGAGAAGCCCGATAAGTGTTCCGTGGGAAGAATTCTGGGCTTTTGTTTTTAAAATATTTATTGCATTGCTGTTTGCGATTGTTTATATATCTTTGAAGGCTGTTTTGAGAAGATAGTTATCTTGAAAAGAGGGATATTAGTAATTGTTAAGTAAGAATAAAACATCTGGAATTCTGACAGCTTTTATACAAATTCCACTCAGGAGTAGCATTGTTCTGAAACCAGAATTCTTTTTATTGGAAGGTACGGAAATGAATTAGAAAAAATGTATGATAGATTGATTGTGTATATGATAAATCCAGCAAGATTATTGTATGCAGAATGATGGAAGAATGCTGAAATTCTCACAGTGAAGAAATGGACTGAAAAATGGAATGACAAAACTGACTTGTTTGGTCAGTGAAAAAACAAAAACTTTCCTAAAAGACTGGAAATCTTATATGGACTTTTAGCTGAAAAAAAAAATAGAAATGACATGATAGTTTATGGATTTAAAGATTGGAAAGACATGGATTAACAGGGGCTGAAGGGACATGCATAATATCTAAGAGGAAGGGGGATAATATGGTTGTAATTATCTGTTGAAAAGAAGATCAGAAGTCTCTTTCTTTTCTTTACTTATAACAATAATAGAGTTGAAAGGGACCTTTGAGGTCTTCTAGTCCAACCCCCTGCTCAGGCAGGAAACCCTATACCACTTCAGATAAATGGTTGTCCACTCTCTTCTTAAAAACTTCCAGTGTTGGAACATTCACAGCTTCTGGAGGCAGGTTGTTCCACTGATTAATTAATTGTTCTGTCAGGGAAATTCCTTCCTTCCTTCCTTCCTTCCTTCCTTCCTTCCTTCCTTCCTTCCTTCCTTCCTTCCTTCCTTCCTTCCTTCCTTCCTTCCTTCCTTCCTTCCTTCCTTCCTTCCTTCCTCCCTCCCTCCCTCCCTCCCTCCCTCCTTCTTTCTTTCTTTCTTTCTTTCTTTCTTTCTTTCTTTCTTTCTTTCTTTCTTTCTTTTTCTTTCTTTCTTTCTTTCTTTCTTTCTCTCTTTCTCTCTCTCTCATCTTTTATTCTGTGAAAAAAATCTAAATAAATATAAATAATAAAAAAGGAGTAGCTTGCTTTGTAACGGTTGTTCTTAGTTCACACCTAATTCACTGAACCTGACATACTTAACTTGCTAGCATGACCCACCAAACCTTAAACTAATCATATTGATTGGGTTCCTATCACATGCAAGATTATTATATTCTTGCAGTTGTGTGAACATAGCTTTGGGGAGAAGGACCCTAAGCCATACAGGGGGAGTAGGATTTTGGAAAGACAGTGGGAAATGTGTGCCCATGAACAACAGCTACCTTGTGTATTTAAGCAGCTGGATTTTTTTCAATCATCCATGAATATGTTAGCATTTCTCCTGGTGCACTACATTGAGATATTGCTGGCAGGAGCCATTTATTCTTCTTGCTTCAAGTACCAATTTCTGGAAGGCCCAGGGTTCTGCTCCAGTGTGATTAAACTGCTGTGTTTCTCCTCTGAACTCTGGAGAAAAAATAGCAGTCACCTCACTTTTCCTTAAATTGAGAATTAGGTCTATGGAAGAGCCCTGGGCTTTGAAAAATAGTGCCAATTCTAGCCAATTACTTTTCCCCAAGAGGTTACAACGAGTTAATCTGAAGTCCACAGCAACCCCGGGGGGCTCTTTCAAGTATCCCTAGGGAGAGAGAGGTAAACTTTAGCTTGATTTTTCCCGCAGTAATTTAAGCTACTCTGAAGCCTGTGACAGTTGGATTCTTCTGGCAGCAGTTCCAGAAGGGGGACCACTAACACCAACGTACCCTTAAATTCCTCTTGATGCAGTTGCATGTAACTGAGATCAGACTCAATTAAAACTTGATCGACAGTTCTGCGTTAACTCACTTCGTTCCCCTGTCACTCCATAACATCTTAGCAGCATTTTTTTTTTGCTTGGCAAGGAAACTAGGAATGGAGTTTGTGCCCTCTCTCTCTCTCTCTCTCTCTCTTCTTTGCATTTCTAAGACATGAGAATCAGCTGGAATAGAATGCATTCATTACCATTAACAGCAGGTTTTAAAATGACCCCAAGAAAAATCCAAGCCTGACCATAATTCTAGCTACCAAACCAGTCCAGATAGAGCAGAGATAGAAAAACAAGCAAGCAAGCAAAGAACAGCTTGGGCTAATATACCACTGATGAGTTTTAGTTGTTAGGGAAAAATCTTAGATAATCTTTATAATGAACCAATAAGTTAGGCCACTGTTATTGTAGGGATACTGAGAGAGAGTTCATGCTGTGTTTTTAATATGCTCATCCATCATGTTTAACTTGGTTAATATTAATTTTAAGATGTTGGCAGTATACTGTTTCAATGCATGGTTCACTTCAGTGCATTGTGGAAACCCAGAAAATAAAGAAATGAAGAAAGTTTAGAAGGAGAGAAGCAGACACTTATGTAGCAGCTTATGTAGCTAGACCAGGGGTCTTCAAACTTGGCCCTTTTATGACTTGTGGACTTCAACTCCCAGAATTCCTCAGCCAGGCACGCTGGCTGAGGAATTCTGGGAGTTGAAGTCCACAAGTCATAAAAGGGCCAAGTTTGAAGACCCCTGAGCTAGACCCTTCCAGAGAACAAAAATATTAGGAAAAAAATTAATGAGAAATAGCAATTTAAGTATCTCATTTAATCTAACAATAATATTTGATGGGCTGCCACAAAAAAAAGGGGTTAACCTATTTTCAAAAGCACCTGAAGGCAAGACAAGAACCAATGGATGGAAACTAACCAAGGAGAGAGGCAACCTAAAACTAAGGAGAAATTTTCTAACAGTGAAAACAATTAACCAGTGGAACAGCTTCCTTCAGAAGTTGTGGGTGCTCCATCACTGGAGGTTTTCAAGAAGAGACTGGACAGCGACTTGTCTGGAATGGTATACTGTGTCCTGCTTGAGCAGGGGTTGGACTAGAAGACGTCCCTCATGGTTCCTTCCAACTTTGTTTCTGTTCCATTCTGTCATTATACTGACATTGGCCTGCTTTATTTTTGAATCTTTAGACTAAACCCACAGTGGGCGTCTCTTCAAATGGACAGGTCATGGGACTGTATAAAGAGAATATCTGATTGCCTGAGATTCAGACAGGCTTGCTTTGCAGGGTTCTGTCAGGATCTCATTCCAACAGGTTAGGAGCTGGTCTGAGAGAGCAGTAGAGATGAAGTACTTAGCACCAGGAAAGGAATAGCCTAGGTCAGTTGATTAGATAGAAAGGTCACCTTTAAAAAACCTGTTATAGCAATGACAAACCTATCACATGGGGTCAAAGTGACATTTGGGGTGACCTACCACCATTTATCAGCAGCTAACAAAACAATTCTCAAGGGTGTGCCCCATTCTTGCATGATTTTGGAGGCTGGAGAGGCCAAGTGAGAATGGGTGTGCCTTAGAAGTCAGTAGGCCATTTTATGGCGGCATTCCTTCTGCCATAAAATGCTGGCAGTGAGATACAGAATTATGTTCAAGTAAAGCAACTTATAAGCACTGTAAATGCATATGTGTGTACATTTATATATATGGATGTCCCAATTTATTTTTTCTATTGCATATAGCAATCTTTCATGTATGTATATATATATATATATCCCTCCCTCCCCCCCTCTCCCTCCCCCCCCTCTCCTTGACCCTGCAACTGTCATAAATACACCCCAGTTGCAATGTGTCCAAATTTGGATCCCATGACCATGGAGATCCTGTAACAATTCTAAGTGTGAAAATAGTCATAAGTCACTTTTTTCAGTTCTGTTGTAACTTTGAACAGCCACTAAATGAACTGTTATAAGTTAAGGACTACCTATATATTTGTTGGTTACTGGCATACCTAGTAAGGCAAACTAATGCAAGTAATCAATGAAAATTACTTTTTTTAAATAAACCTTACTCTATTGGTCATACATATATATCCCACCTTTATTATTTTTATAAATAATTTAGGCAGTGAACATACCTAATACTCCTTTCTCCTGTTGTTTTTCCCCATAACAACAATCCTCTGAAGTGATTTGAGCTGGGTAACTATTCCAAAGTTGCCCAGCTGGCTTTCATGACTAAGGCAGCACTAGAACTCTCAGTCTCCTGGTTTCTAGTCTGATACCAAACTGCTAGACCAAACTGTCTCCTTTTAAATGTAACAAAAGGGAAGAAATTTTAAGCAGTTAAAATCAGGGACACAAGTATGCATGTTTCTTAGAAGATACAGAGAAACACCCTCCCCCCAGATGGGATCAGATCAGGGAAGTGGAAATACCTGTCACTAATCAAGAGACTTAAAGCCAATTAAACCTGAACAAAAATTATACAATTAAACAATAAAGTTTTAGCTCTAGGGCCTAGAAATGAATAGCTTGTCATCATTCCATCATCTTGGTATGCAAAGGGCATTTGAATTTAATAGCACAAGTACTAAATAGTGTCCACATTTTATAGAAGGAAGCTGTCGCTAAGAGCTAATAAGGATTTGTGTTCAACTATCCATGGAGTATATAGCTAAGAACCAGGTCTTCAGAAGCTTCAGTTCTTCTGTTTTAATAGGCATTTGTGCTTAGATAAAACTTTCAGGAAGACTTGCACCACAGCAACTGAGCTGTTCGCTAAATGTCTTTCATTTTGTGAACTGATGATCTGTTCTTAAGACAGAAAAATGTTTGCCTACATTGCTTTTCCTGTTTGTGCTCTTCCCACAAACATTGAGGAGGCCCAGCTATGAGAGACAGCCTTGTGATTTTGTTGAAACAACCACACTGCTTTTGCTGTAACTTGGCAGCCCCTCCGAAAACTACAGGGGATAAGCTTTCTTCTTGCTTGACCTTTTGGATGTTCTGAAGCTGCCCTGGTTGAGTAACTATTCCAAAGTCACCCAGCTGGCTTTCATGACTAAGGCAGGACTAGAACTCTCAGTCTCCTGGTTTGTAGTCTGGTACCAAACTTCTAGACCAAATTGTCTCCTTTTAAATGTAACAAAAGGGAAGGTTTTGGTGGAACGTCAGCTACCGCTTGGTTTGGTGTCATATGATTTCCTATCAGTGACTTTCAGGAGTGAGCATTATAACCTTCCCTGAGTGAATAGATCAGGGGCCTTCAAACTTGGCCCTTTTATGACTTGTGGACTTCAACTCCCAGAATTCCTCAGCCAAATAGATCAATAAAGAGAGAGAGATTCCCTTTTATTGTAGGAACTGCACCCAAGCTACCAGGCACCAGGGAACTTGAAGGACTTAAATATTTTTATAATTCCTATCGTGGATTCACAGTGTTCACAATGTTAGCCTAGGGGAGATGCTTATTTACAGAGACAAGCCCATGGTTATGTCATTCTCTTCAAGTCCTTTCTAAACAGCTGCCTTCCCCTGGCTCCAGCTGATGTTTCTTGAGGAAACATCAGCTATCCTGCTCAGTGGAAGGATCAAGCTGGATCGTGGTGGTCTAGCAGGAAAGAGACATTTTCCAATAGGAAACAGGAGACATTCTCTCATGCAAACTCACAGAATCCTCAGGGTGTTAGTGACCTGTTGGTCTCTAATTGACCCTCATATCTGGCTGCAGGACTTAGAACCTCCAGGGCTGTTTTTGCTTTGGAGAGAAGAGTACTTTCCTTGGCAACCAACTTTGTTTTTGTCAGGAGAATATCAGCCTCCTGAGAGATCTTTCACAATATTCCCATGGTCAAGATTTCCACTTGTGAACAAAAAAACAAAAGAAAGCCAACGGATGCTCTGGGTTGCTCCTGCACACTGTCAGTTCTCCCAGTTTATCCAAGGGTCTTGAAACTGACTGGGGTTTGGAATTGTCCTCTTTCTCTTCCCCCCACTCTTTCCTTTGGGCAGCTATCCACAAACTATCAGGTTCATCCCTCTGTCCAGATGAGATTCTACAGGCAAAACAGGTTCCCATAATGCCTGCTTTCTTGCCCTCTTCCTCATAGTCCTGTGTTTGTGGGATCCTTGGTGCTCCTGAGCTTGGTTGTGTTTTCTTGCACACATTCTATTACCAAACTAGGTAACATCATCAGTGCACTGATGGTGTTACCTAGTTTGGCAATGAAACATCTGAAAAAAAAAACAAAAAACCAAGCTCGGACAGCATCAAGAACCCCACAGTTCAATCTTGAACTACACATTCTTTCTTCCATCTCTCCTATATTTCTTTGGCATGGGGCAGCATCTCCTTGCCTCAGGAGGTATCAACTTGGTCACATCTTTGACAATACATTTCCTACAGTCTAGAAAAGGAACATTCTCATGTCAGGGCAATCACTGGCCATCTTGTTCTGGAAGTGCAGTAACAAGATCTGTGGGGATGGTGATTTTCAGAACAACATATTTCTCTCTTGCTTGAAGTTGGGAGGAGGCACATCTTCAAAGGATTGCGTGGATGACCCTGGGGCCTGCATCAATCAGCATGTGCAACTTAAGTTCAAAGGAGGACTGGGACTGACCCAGGATCTTTGCTTTTCAGAAAGATGTGCAGAAGAGCATAGAAACTGTTCTCAAAGTCACGGAATAAGAAGCTTTTACCGACCTGATATTCTCTTGAGATGTTCTACAAATATATGCCATCCAGATACAATAAAATCCACCTTAGTGAGAACAATGGGATTAAGTGACTTGTGTTTTGTATTTCACAAATTAGACTGTTCCTTTTTGCCCCTCCCCCATCCACTGAAGCTTGGGACAATCATTCATTTTTGCTAGTAAATGTTATAAGGTTGGCTTCTGTCTCAAGGCTGTCCTGGGAGAAGTCCCATTGGCCTTACTGAAATTCAAAAACAAGTACAACAATTATTGTCTGGGTTATTTACACATAAATACATCCTATATCGGCGGTCCCTGATTTACGAGCATTTATTTAATCACTATTTGAAGTAATGATGGTGCCGAACAAAGTGACTGATGAATGATCGTTGCACTTTCAACCATTGCAGCTTCCCCATGATTATATGATCAGAACTTGAGTGCTTGGCAATTAGCTTGCATTATGACAGTTGTCGCATCGTAGGGTCACGTGATCGCCATTTACAACCTTCCCAGCAGCTTCCAACAAGCAAAATCAATGGGAGAAGCCAGATTCAGTTAACAACTGTGACGTTTATTTAATGCCAGTAGCAAAAAAAGTCCTAAAATTGGGTGTGAATCATTCCTTCTTTGATCTAAGTTAGCAGACAACTTATTTGTGTCCACCGTCCTAGTGGAATATTCTGTCTCCATGGTGGTAGTTATTCTTAATAATTGTTTTGTGCTTCCATGAGCACAAGAATCTACAATATGCTCCTTGATGTTTCTTATGTGCCAACACTATATGTCAGTAGGAAGTTCCTTCTCATAATTATTCTAGTATCAAGACCAACATCAAGAATTTCTACTGGCAGATCAAATAGAAGGAATTTGAAATGGGTAGCACAAGGGGAAACTTAGTGGGAAAACTCCTGAAAGATTGTAGGACTGCAGATAGTGACAACCCCAGGTTGCTATATAAGCAAACTAACTTGATAGTGGGACTGGAATTACCAGCTTAATTTTCGGTAATTTTTAATTTGTTATGAATTTATGACAAAATTTTCACATCTTTTTTTGCAGAGTAAAATAAATACTTTTTTGGTCATGGTTTGTCCACCTGGATAAATATGTTTTGGAAGATCTGGGTTGCCAATGGCAAGCTCTAGTTAAAGACGTGTTCAGTTGTGAGTTGGAATTCAGGCTTGGCAATCTCAGAAGACAGGTAATCCTAAAATCTTTCAGATAGGATTGTTTGTCTTGGCTTTATGGAAATTACATCAGGTTCTTATCATCAAACCTATTAGTTTGCTTTCACGGGTCTCAACAGAGACTTGGCTGTCACCATGTTTTCTCTTACTAAAGCTGGCAGCTGTTTTAAAATCTTGGAAACACTTTGACACTGCAGTGTTTATCCTCTTAGGATTTGGGTATTGTGAAACGAGAATGTTCCTAGGAGGCTGGTTATTTAGCATGTCAATAAAGTGGGCAAAGCTTTTTATTGATTAATGAGGGCTTTCTTGATCCCATTATTAATATGTAACCATATTACGGGCATGTCCTCCTGAGATCTAGAACTCAACAGAATATTTTTTTCTAAAATTGAAATGTGTGATGGAAACCTCACCACACTTCAGATGATGTTTGAAATTGGGCATTCTTTCCTAACCTTCTCACAACCCATTCCAATTCTGAATCCCTCTTCTTTGCTGTAGGGATCCTTATTCTGGTGGTGGCCATTGTAACAATTATTTATTCCTGTAACATAGAAACAATAAAGATAATAAGTACATTGGGATATGCAGTTTTTTTTTGGAGATCCTTATATTCAATAAAAGCATTGCATATCTTGGAAACTGCATTTTCTAAAATTCTTTATACTGGGATGCTATTACGAATATTCTTAACAGAATGGAAATGGTGTTCCAGGGTGCCTTATGCCATTGCTGAACATTCAAGAACTTTAGAAATCTATACATTTCAGAATTCCTTTCTGACTTACAAATATTTAAACATTTGGTTCATTTTCTAAGCTTGGGAAATTTAGTACTATAAGAGATAAATACCTGCAAACTTTGAACTTTGGGGGGGTCATACAGATAATCCTCGATTTACAACAGTTCATTTAGTGACCGTTCAAAATTACAATGGCACTGAAAAAAGAGACTTATGACCATTTTTCACAGTTATGACAATTGTAGCATCCCTATGGTTATCAAAATTCAGACACTTAACAGTTGGCTCATATTTATGATGGTTGCAGTGTCCCATGGTCATGTGATCACCTTTTGCAACCTTCTGACAAGCAAAGTCAATGGTGAAGCCAGATTCACTTAACAACTGGGTTACTAACTTAACAACTTCAATGATTCACCTAACAACATGAAAAGTCATAAAATGGGGTGAAGCTCACTTAACAAATGTTTCACTTAGCAACATAAATTTAGTTCTCAATTGTAAGTCGAAAACTATGTGTACTTGATTTTTTTTAGGAGTCTTAATTAATTCTGCTTTTTGCCTCCAATTTAAAACAGTTCTGAGAAGTGTGTGAATCTTCCCTTACTCACGTCTTCTCTAAGTTCTAAGTTTGCAAGTATTTATGGCCTCCCGTACCTGTTCTGGTTTCCAAAAAAGCTCCAGGAATCAAACAAAACTCTATTTGTCAAGAGCTTCTTCCAAGGGCAGAGTCCTGGGATGAGAAACTGATAACTGGCTGATTTAAGCAGAAAGAAATTCTGGGCTTTATTAGCATGAGGGTGAAAGCTGGCAGCAGAAATGGGGTGGAGGCATGGTTGATACCATCCATGGAACAAATATGCAAGCAAGTGAAGCAAACTATCAATAAACTTCAACATATCCCAAAATTGGTGTGAAATGCAGGTTTATGTCATGAACTTGTATTCCAGCTTTGCCTTAGTTGGCCTTTATGAAACAAATCTAATTTGAATGGTATGAATTGGAAAAAAAAAAAGTTTGGATCAAGTTGAAAACTGGAAAAAATAAATAGGGCAATAAACCCTATGATTTATTGCTTCAGTTACAACCAGGTTTTGGGAAGGAAAACCTATTGCTAGTCTTGGAAATTTTGATTCAGAAAGAGGCCAGATGATCAAAGGGCTTAAATTGTCTCTCCTCTAAGAAAAGGTTGTTACATTTGGGCGTTTTTAGCTGTGAAAAAATAGAATAAAGCAGGACATGACAAAGGCATATAAAATCGAGTTTGGTGCAGAGAAAGCAGACAAGGAGATGTTTTTCTGTTCTCATAATACTACTAGACAGTAGGGTCATCCAACAAACAAAGGAAAATCCCTTTTCACCCAAGATATAATATAGAATTTGCTTCCGCCAGCTTGAATTATTTTAAAATGAGATTAGATAAATTCATGGAGGAGAAGCCCATTGGTTGTGATGGCTATATTTTATCGCCAGTATCCCAAAGCAGTTTGTTTATTGCTCTTAGTTGCTGAGAAACAAGAGTGGGAGGATGTGATTAGGTCGGAGACTCATATAATACTTCTGGCTTTAGAAAAGCATCTGTTTGGCCTCTGAGGAGGAAGAATGCTGGACCAGATAGACTTTGGCAGAGTAGATCTTTTTTTAAGTGTAGACCTGAACTGGATTTGATCTCCAGAACATTTCCTTGAATGTTCACCTTTCACCTTTCATTTCCAGTAACTCTTTTAAGTCGGTTGATGGCTATTTTCAACCTCCCAATTACATCCAAGATTTTAAGCTTGTATTATTTTAGTTTTATAGAATTTTGATTTGGGGAGATACTTCCACAATAAGGAAATAAATACATTGCTGGTAGTCCTTGACTTATGACCACAATTGAGCCCAAAGGTTCTGTTGCTAAGTGGGACAGTTAAATGAGTTTTGTCCCATTTTACAACCTTTCTTGCCACAGTTGTTAAATGAATCACCGCAATATGGTTGTTAAGGGGATCTGGCTTCCCCATGGACTTTGTTTGTCAGAAGATCACAAAAGGAGATCTCATGACCCTGGGACACTGCAACTATCATAAATGAGTTAGTTGCCAAGTGTTTGAATTTTGATCACGTGACCGCGGAGATGCTGCAATGGTTGTAAGTGTGAAAAATGATCATAAGTCACTTTTTTTCAGTGCCACTGTAACTTCAAACAGTTACAATGAATAGTTTTAAGTCGAGGATTACCTGTACCAGATCTTCTTCCTCTTCCGATTTGTACCCTACCATTGTTCCAGAAGCTCAGGGTGACAAATATAAGACTGCCTTCTCCCATTTTTACCCTAATCAACAACCTGAGAAGTTTGGTCTGAGACACAGTGACTGGCTCAAAGTCACCTGCAAAGCTTAGGGCAAATTGAACTGGTTCTCCTTGATTCTTGTCTGCTTCCTTATCTGCTATCTCAGCCTGCTTTCCTTGAACTGTGTTGGAAAGCAGCTGTCTGTTGTCTCATGGATTCCTTTTCTTTCATTGACTCTTTTAATAGAATATCAGGGAGTGAACGGAAGACTTTCTGCATGGAAACGTTATTTTTTTAAAAAAAGTTTTGGTCCCTCCCAGTAGCTTTGGTGACGCACGCTCTCTTGCCTCTGTCTTTTAGCTCAGGGGTCCCCAACCCCCAGTCTGTGGATCAGTACTGGGCTGCGGCATGCCAGCAACTGGTCCACACAAACAAGCAAAGCCCCATCCATGAGATGCAGGCAGCACACAAAACCACATACACTCCGGTCCATGGAAAAACCTCTCTCCACTTAGCCGGTCCCTGGTGTCCAAAAGGTTGGGGACCCCTGTTTTAGCTCACTCCTAGAAGCTAGTTGCATGCTGAGCTGCAGAAGGAGAAAATTCACTGGGGAAATAAAGTTAAACCATCCTTGCCTCAGTAATAAAAGAACACTGAAGAAGAGAGGGTAGGTGGAAGGCAAGTGAAATCCCAGGTCTTCTAATTTCCTGTTCAGCTCTGCCTTCATGAGTTACATTTCCTACATCTCTCCCTACAGAGCCAGCTTGTCCTTGTCTTCTTTCCCCTATTTTCCAGCCATGCTGGAAGCAGAGTTAACACAATGTGTTCAGGACCTGCTTGGTGGGTTTCCCTGCAGCCATCAATTGAGGAACTGGAGTGCATGATGAGTAAAGCACAGTCATCTTTTGCAGGGAACTCATTTTGTCTCGTGCTGCCAAGAGTGTTACATTCTGAAAGCATTTATGCTCAGCAGGAAAGGATGTGTGATGATCAGCAGGGGACACTGTGAGTAACAGCATCAGAAGAGAATATCAATTTTCCATGAATCTCAGCCAAGACCGGCAGAGCTGTCCACCTTTATACAAGATCACTGCTGGTTTCTTAGACTCTGGACAGAATTTATATGCAACTATATTATCTTTGCCTTTTGTGTTAGTTCTTGCATATTTTTGCATTTTGGTCAAGTAAACATGAACGGGAGAAAATAAAGCTAAGAGCAAGACTGGGTAGAATTTAAGCAGGCAGGATATGTTTTTGGTTTAGTTTGATTTGGATGTTAACACCCACCAAATAAATTTAGACCCCCACATAATCGATGAGGAGCATATTCATTGTGGACAGGGAGGTAGAGCTCATTGTCACTTTTACCCCTCGTCCACCAAATTAAAAAAAATATAGCTTGCATAATTATGACAAGGATAACTGACGCTCTGATTTAGGAAACAATTTTTCCTTGTCACTTCTGTTAAGCAGGGAAAAATTAAACATTCTTGTAATGGGACAAATGTTCGTATTACACATAAGCATAAGTAGGTGTGAGGCAGTGCTGCTTGATGACATGTTGACATCTCTCCCAGAAGTATATAGATAAGCCAAATATGGCATGCTGGGTTTTTTAACGCCGGAGTGACAATACAAGAGCATAATCCTGTGATGTAAAACAATGAAGGGACCTATAGTCCAAGATTAGGACAACTGCAAACCTGTCCCTTGTTAATCGCAAGATGCTAAAATCTGGAGGTGGTGGTTATTGGGTTTTACCTTTGGGGTTTTACATATGTCAGCCATCACTGTCTCTCAGCCCAACTCAACTCTCAGGTTTGATGTTGTGAGAAAACAGGAAAGGAGAAGGAATATTAGGTATGTTTGCTGCCTTCAATCAACCAGTGGAACAGCTTGCCTTCAGAAGGGGTGCTCTATCATTGGAATTTTTAGAAGAGACTAGACAGCAATTGTCTGAAATGGTTATAGGTTCCCTGCTTGAGAAGGGTGCTGGACTAGAAGACCTCTATGGTCCCTTCCAGCTATATTCTATTCAGTTACTTATAAAGCAGCAATAGCAATAGCACTTAGACTGTATACTGCTTCACCGTGCCCTACAGCCTGCTCTAAGCGTTTTACAGAGTCAGAGATTGCCCCCAACAATCGCTCTCATTTTACCAAACCTCAGAAGGATGGACGCTGAGTCAACTTGAGCAAGTGAGACTCGAACTGTCCGAAAATCATTGGCAATGGGCAGTCGCAGAATTAGCCTGCAGTACTGATCTCCAGCCACTGCATAAATATAGCTCATAAAGTTCCATAAAAAGTGGGATAAAAATCTAATTGAGAAGCCAACCAGCAAACAAATAAATTTCTTTTTTTATAGTAATTGAGATGTGGATAGAAGGGAAAGGCAAATGGGAATGAGAAAAATCTCAGGGTAGGCACAGTGTGCCGATTTGTACCTTGTTATTTCAGTGAGAGCAAAGAACTTCTATTAACTTTAAAACAAAGTTTACAGTTTTGCCTACACTTTAGAAGGAACTCTTTAGGACCTGCCCTTTCCTCTGGTTTCAGACTCTTATTTTGACTCGGGTTGCTCTATCCGCTCTTCACCTCTGCTTTGCTACTGGAAAATTTTGTTACTTTTTGATTTGTTAGTGAATGCCAGTAATCAGCATTCTGTCCCATTGTTCTCCTTTTTCCTCTCCACCTTCCTCACAATTTTTAAAGGCTATGAGAAAAACAGCTTCCAGTTCTACACATTTTAAACAGTCTCTCCCCTCAACCCCCACCCTGTGAACAGTAGACTGGGTTTCTTTCTTTTCGTGAAGTCTTTGCTTTTAGCAGGGGCCTAGGGCGTCAGAGTCCTATAATGTGTCTCAGGATTTGCGGAATGTAGGGAAACCGCTAAAGAGCATCAATTAGTAGCCTCTTTTTTGAATAGAGCAGTTAATCAGCAGACAATCAGCAGACAAAGGAGAAGCTTAGGACGTTTAGACGAAAGGAGGGGTTACTATGTCATTGCCTCAAGAAATGCCCTGCTGATATGCTTTCTTGCAAGATGTTGAAGAGAATTGGTACATCTCTGGCAAAGCGCTGCTGGATTGGCTATCCCATTTGGAGCAAGAAAGAGGTGGAGCTTCTCAAATGTAAAGCATATATTTAGGTCATTTTTTTTGGGTAGCTAAACTGTGATTCTGGGTTTTGTTTTTTTTAAAATAAAAATTCTTCTGTGCCATTTCTTGAAAATGTAGTTGCTCTGAACTATTCAAATAAAACCACAGTGAAATACTTGGCAAAGGGGATGACCAGCACATCTTTTAGGCTGACCAGCTCCGTCACTGGAAAAGTGGAAAATGAAGAAAGGAGACCGATATAGTTTTTCTATTGGCTTTTGTGTTGAGCTGTCACTCAATCATTTAGGCTGGGAGTTTGACTGGAAAATGCAGTCTTGTTTCTTTTGAATGGCTGGCTTTTTTCAACATATGTCAAGTATGCAAAATAATCAAAGGGTTTCCTCCTCTTTTTTCTTAAAAAAGAAACAGTCCATGCAACCAATAGCTCTTATGGGCATTTTTTTGTAAAGCTATCACCAGCTTACGAAGGACCTTGCATTAAAAATGGCAAGGGTGTTACTGCGTCACTATAGGTTGCTTTCAATGGGTGAAGTTTCAATTCATTCTAGAGAAATATATGAAGCAAAGTGAGAAATGATCCAAATGATGATGAAATTGTCAAAATTTTCTGGTCTTATTCTACCAGTTTGCACTCAGTTTGACGAAATAGAATTGTTTCCTTAGAAAATTTTTGTTCCTTTTAAAAATAATTTTGGAGAAATTTGGAGTATGGTGTCCTTTCAGGTCCCGTCAATATCTGGAGGTCCCCCAAGATACAGCACTGAGTAAAAACTGTGATTCCACTAAAAGTATTTGCAATCTACAGTTACGTGACTTAGAACCGATCTGAGTTTTTCTAAATTCCTATATAGATAAGAGATTCTACGTTAGTTAAACAAACAAAGTAAGAAAGGGTAGCCCAAATTTACTACGTAGTTGTGGGGAAAATGGAAAAGAAGTTGCTATGTACAGTACTTTAAGATCCTTAAGGAAAGGCAGATATAAATCTAACCCATGAATGAAGAAACAATGTCCCGTGTTCATGGTTTTTTCATTGGGAAGAGATCACATTGATGCCCTTTTTACTGCAAAAAAATGTGAAAGCTGTTAGATTAGCAATCAGAATCTGTTGGGCATAACTTAACAGAAGTGCTTTAACAAATATTCTTGATATTCGAGCTATTTTGTCCCATAACAGAGCGCTTCTGCTCATTGATATTTTTTTGGCTGTCCTACAGGAATGATGTTGAGGTCTACCATTAAAATTTAACTGGGGTCAGTCAAAATTCTGACCTTGCGTCATTCCAAAATTGCTTGAGACCTTCCGGTGGTTACCATACTGCCATGTTTAGTAATATTGTGCTTCATGATCCCTATTGCTTTAAGTTACAGATTATGAAGGAGAGTCTGCTGGTCTTTTTTTAGAAGGTTCTGGGTACAGTCAAGTAGAATAGAATGAATCGAATAGAGTAGAAAATAGAATAGAAGAGAATAGAATAGAATAGAAGTATGAATTGCTCCATCATGATTGTTAGTAAACTGAGTCATGATAATCCCACCAATCTGTATCATAGTGCAGATGAACTTTTTTTTAAAAAGTGCAATGTTTATATTCTTCACAATATAATGTTTCATAAAGTTAAATGTCCACTTTTGCTCATGAGGTCCATAAAATATAATACTAGAAACCTCCCGGATCATCTATATCAATAGTTATTCTTGTTTAATTATTTACAATTGCAAGAGGGTTCTGCCTGGGACAAAATAATGCTATATCTAGGAGTATGAGAGGCTAGGTCAAAAGTCACGGATGGCTGCAGGACTCGCAATCAAAAGCCCCACCTTTGATTAACGTCTCAGACACATGCAGACAAGGGAAGATCTTTGATGGGATAGTTACAACAAACTATTTGAGAGTGGTGGCATTGTCCAGTATTGTACAATCCCTAGTGGAAAACTCTATAGCAACAACTGTAATAGGCAATGTTGAGAGAAAGAAATGAAAAATGACCTGTTGAAATGAAGAAAAATGATTTTTACTAAATCTTGGTAGAGTGGGTGACGGTTCGCCTGGTAGCCGGATATATTCCTAATATTTGGAATGTATCTATTATGAAAAACTTTGGACTTATTGTGCCTGGAATGTTGTAAAACAGATTATATGTTCTTGACGATCATGGAACACAGATGCAAAGTCCTGGATTAAAGAAAAATGTATCACTCTCAGCTTTTGAATTGGAATCTGGTTAACATAATGGAAAAAGGCTGGGCAACATGATGCTGTGTGATCGAGGTTTGATTTATTGTTTAAAATTGACTTATAATATTTATAGAATCTAGTTGGGGGGGAGTGATTTTTTATTTTATTAGGTTGCTTAGTGATTTCCCCCCCCCCCCAGTTCTGTATGGGAGTTTTCTGCTTTTACATTCTCTGAGTTTTGTTTCCAACTTTATTTCTTCCCCGGATTAAGGTTGACTCGCCTTCCATCCTTCGAGGTCAGTAAAATGAGGACCAGATGTTGGGGGCAATATGCTGACTCCTGAACCGCTTCTTAGAGAGGGCTGTAAAGCACTTGTGAAGCAGTATAATAGTCTAATGCTGTTGCTATTGAGGGTTTTTGTTTTATTTTTTTAGCAATAAAAAGACCATTAAAAAAAGGAGGAGATGGCAAGGAAGATCTCTTTGCCCATTACTCCCAAAGCAATTGGAACCGGAATGGTCAATACCTTCGGTTGTTGGAATGTGATATAGTATGTACTGGTTCACAGACATCTAGGGCTTGGTTGTCAAAATCTAGTGTGGCATGTGCAGATTGGGACTGACGTCCTGCATGTACTAAAAGGAATAGAGTGCAATTCTAACACTTTGACTACATCTAGTGGATTTAGCTATCCCTACTCCGAGAGCTCTAACCACTACCATGAAATTGATCGTCATTCGTTAAGGTGGCGAAAACCCAACTATTTCCTGGATAATACCAAGCCTTCTTTTTAAAGAGATGAACCTAAAGTAGACCAACTCTAGGAAGGTCTAGGCCAGCATTGTTCTTGCTGACAATTTGACGAGTTGAAGGAACACAAATCTGAGATGCTGAATTTGGACTAATCAATTTACAAGGAACACTGTTAAAGCGGGACGAGGAAAATACTTTTTAAGCCTTGGACTGCCTGCAGTGATGTCATCTGCTTGTTAAATATCTAGGATTTGGATTTGCTGCATTCAAGTTTCCATGTTGATATCTGGTTGTGCCTTCCATAAATCCTGGAGGATTTTGAGAAAGGGGATTCCCAGAGCTAGCGAAAACAAGAAATTATGACACTTTCCTTTCCAATTCACCTTTCTCCATTTTAACTGCAGTCTGTAGGTGCACAATTAAAGTTGAAAAGAAAAAAAAATTAACCACTAAGATATTCCTCAATCCCTCTATTTCCCATGACCCGTAGGTGTTCATTTGAGTCATCTGCTTACTTATCCAAAAGGACTCAGGACTTCAGGAAATTTTCTGATGAAAAAAGGAGCTTTTACAAAATTTTTTGAGACATGCGTAAGGATCGAAAAGAGAGAAAAATACCTTAACTAATGAACTAAATACCAGCGATGGAACATAGTACCAGAATTGATATGAGATTATTACTGGTAATGAAAACTTATTAGAATGAAAACATCAAAGTGGCTGTTTTCAGGTTTTTAGATGGTACTCCCTTTACTTGACTATGAGCCAGCAGTGTGCAAGCAGCCGCCAAAAAAAGCTAATACAACTGTATAAACAGAGGCATAGAATCAAGGTATCATGTCTGAAAGTATTAGTACGCTTTATAAAACCCTAGTGAGGACACATCTGGAATACTGCAGCAATTTGGTCCCAAAGAAGATGTTATTGAGACCTTGGGGGGGGGCAAAAAAAGTTTAGAGAAGAGCAACTAAGATAATCAAAGGCTGCGAGTACTAAAACATATGAAGAATGCTGCCAGGACTTGCGGTTTAGTAGTCTAAAAAAAAGAAGAAATAGGGGTGATATGATAGAACTATTCCAGTATTGAGGGGCTGACCACAAAGAAGAGGGGGTTCAAAATTATTCTCCAAAAGCACCAGAGGGCCAGGAAAAGCAAACAGTGGTTGGAAACAGATCAAAGGAAGAAGCAACCATGGCAATAAGGCAGAAACTTCCTAAACGTGAGGACAATTAACCAGTGGAACTGCTCGCTTTCAGAAATGTGGGCGCTCCATCACTGGAGGTTTTTAAGAAGAGATTGGCAGTCACTGTCTGAGATTGTATAGGATAGGTTTCTTGCTGATGAGCAGGGGCTGGACTAGAAGACTCCAAGATTCTATTCTATCTATTTATTCTATTCTATTCTATTCTATTATATTCTATTCTACTTATCTATTCTATTATTCTATTCTATCTATTCTATCTATTCTATTCTATTCTATTCTATTCTATTTATTCTATTCCATTCCATTCCATTCCAATTCCATTCCATTCATTTCCATCCACTCCACTCCACCTCCACTCCACTCCATCCACTCCATCCCAACTCTTGACACTAGTGTTAGTGGAATGTAGCAATAGATTGTCGCAAGAGAAGGGCTGGAGATTAGAGAGATCAGGTTTTGGGATCAGTAAAGCAAGCTAGGTGTGGCTTGGAAGCATATTTAGCTAAGTTCTTGGCGAACAAGGAGGAGTCAGTTTTGGAGTAACTAGGCCAGCAGCAGACTGCTCATTGCCTCAAAAGGAATATCTGACTAGGATTCATGTATTCATTTCATTCCGCCACTCTCAAGCTGCTCCTTGTCTAGGTCTAAAGAGCTTGGTGCACTTAGTCACTGAAACTTTGATCTGGCTTTTGGAGGAAAATAGGTAGAAAAAGTTTATATAAAGGATTAAAAATTAAATGGCATGGAGAAGATCCAAATCTGACTTTAGCTTCAGCAAGAAGAATGTGCAGTATTCCCTGGATCCTCTCCTCTCCTCTCCTCTCCTCTCCTATCCTCTCCTTCATCTCCTCTCCCTACTATCCTCTCCTCTCCTTGCTTCTCCTCTCCTCTCCTCTCTCTCTCCTCTCCTCTCCTCTCCTCTCCCCCTCCTTTTTTCTTCTCCTCACTCCCTCTCCTCTCCTCTCCTCTCCTCCCCTCCCACTGATTTATTAGTGCTGAAATTATGTAAATATCTAGGGCTATATTTTGATTCTTTGTTTATGTTCTTCTATTAAAAATGATTTGAAAAAAATAAATTATGTGATGCCCTTTCCTCCTGTATGTTTTGTGGATGGGAATTCCTGTCTTTACTAAAGAGGCACGGACTGAGCAAACAAAATAGCAAGCAAGAAGAACAACAGCAACAGAATAAAACAGCATTTTACAAAACAGAAGTTAATTTTGTTCCTGTTGTCAAGAGGAAATGGTTTGTGCATGTTTCCTTAAGTTGGGTGAGGCGACATTAACAAAATGTCAAAATTTTGAAAAGAACAAGAAGCCACTTAATGCTTTTTCTAAACAAAATTAACTAGACCAATTTTGTTTAATTAAATGTGTTTATTTTGTTGAATCCCTTTAAAACTTGTCAATCCTACAGCAGATTGAAATGTCACTCTTGGAATGAAAAAACCCCCCAATGCTAATCCTGGATGTTAAGCTTGGACAGTCCCAAATCTCACTGTGAAAACATATTTAATAAGATTTATTATTCAGAATATCATGGAGTTAGTAACATTCTGTATTTTCATATTTGGGAGAGATAAACACTAAGGAATCATTATTGTTTTATTTTGCATAAATGTATAACTCAATATATCACTCCTTATCTTCATTGTTTCATTATAGCAAGGTAATCTGAGTTATTGTGAGGTCTTTAGAGAGTAATTGACTATCCAAAGTTAAGGGACAATGTATTCTGTTGTAGTAGAAGAACTAATAATCTGATCAAGACATGAGGTAGAAAAGGCCCTTTTCTCCATTCCATTTTTTTCTTTAAAATTAATTCCCATTGATAAAAATATGAAGGAAAATAACATAGCCAGCTCCAGGCTAATGGAGTTCAAGAGCTATTCGGTGAATATATTGAGGGATTGAAACATAGATGCAAGTATATGGAGATACTTTGGAGATACTAAGGTCAGTTTCTCAATCTTGGCAACTTTTAAGACATGTGGACTTCAACTTCTAGAATTTAGCAGCCAGTATAGCTACACACCAGGTCTACACATAGCTGGTCACAAAGTTCTGGAATTGTAATCCATATATCTTTAAAGTTGCCAAAGTTGAGAAACTCTGCTCAGGGTTATTGTTTTTCATACTTGGCCACTTTAAGATGCGTAGACTTCAACTCCTAGAATCCCCCAATCAACATGCATGCTGGGGAGTTCTGGGAATCGAACTCTGCAGATCGTAAAGAAGCCAAGTTTGAAAAACACTGGTCTAGGTCACTCTCTCCTAGTGCAACAGTTACAATATTTCTGATAATGGCCATTCATCTGTGGTAATATATCAGACAAAGGAGAGGCTCCCACCTCTTGAGAAAGACTGTTGTATTGTTGAACAGTTCCAGCTTGTTTGAACAACACTGAACAATTTTGTTTTGTACATTATACGTCATTTCTTTAGATAAGACAACTTCCTGATAGTCTTCTTTTGTCCAAGCTAAACATGTGCAACACTTCCAAATTAATAAGTGTTCCTTTCAGGCTTATTATCATATTGGTTGCTTTTCTCTGGATATGCTCCAGTTTGTCATTGTCTATCCTAAAATGAAGTACTCACCAGGTGTAGTCTATCACTGCAGAAAAGAGAAAAACAATTAAGTATCCAGATTGGATTTATTTTCTGTTCCTGCAGCCTAGAGTTGCATTTGTTTGCTTTACAGTTGCATCACACAGCTGGTTCACACTCTAGCTTGTGATTTTTGTTTAAGCCCAAGATTATTCTATTCTATTCTATTCTATTCTATTCTATTCTATTCTATTCTATTCTATTCTATTCTATTCTATTCTATTCTATTCTATTCTATTCTATTCTATTCTATTCTATTCTATTCTAGAGATTCTAGAGATTCTAGAGATTCTAGAGAATCTCTAGATATGCTATTATATTAGTATGAATTGTCAAAATGAGTTCATGTCAGACGTTCTTATTGTTTTCTTTGACAATATGATTAGATTAGTGACCAAGAGACTGCTGGGCATGTGTGTATTTAGATTTCTATAAGGCATTTGAAAAAGTGTATCCTTTTTTGGTATGCCAGAACAATGTAGGGATGGAACATCTAATTATCAAATGGATTCACAATTGGCTGAACTATAGCCATTTATAGCCAATGCATGGTCTTTAATATCCATATGGAGGAGGCAAATAATAGATACCAAAGAGTTCTGTCCTTGGCCTAGCACTGTTCTTCATATATCTTCATCTTCCTAAATGATTTGGATTAGCAAACATACAACTGACAGATGACACAAAGCTGTGACAATTGCTAAGACCCTAGAAGAAAAGCTGAAGTTTCAAAGTGATCTGGATAGCTTTGAACATTTGGCTCTATTCAACAAAATGTTGTTTAGTGCTGAGAAATGTAAAGTTCTGCACTTAGGCAGGAAAAACCTGATGTACAGGTAGAAGATAGGCGGTAATTGGCATAGAAGGAGTACTTGCAAAAAGGATCTGGGGATCCTGATAGATCATAAATTAAGCATGAGACAGCAGTGTGTGGCAGCTGTCCAAAGAGACAATACAGTTTGAATCTGGATCAAACGTAGTGTCAAGATTATAAGAAGTGATAGTACCATTCCAAGTTGTATTTCAGACCACACCTGGAATATTTTGTTTGGTTCTGTTGCCATTGTACAAAAGGACACTGAGGAGCTGGCAGGAATGCAGAGGAGAATGACAAATATCACAAGGGGTATTATAGAGGCTAAAGGAACAGCTAAAGGAGATTGGTATATTTAGCCTAGAAGGCTAAGGTGAGAAATAAGAGCAGTATTCCAATGCAGAAAGGGATGTCACAGGCCAAAGGGTGTGGATTGTCCTTCAGAACACTTGAAGGTGAGACAAGATCCTATAAGTAGAAGATTTTGAGAGAGAGATCCAGACTTGAAAGAAAGAGGAATTTCCTGTCTGTGAGAGCTATTAAAAGCAATGAGAACTATTAAGCAGAGAGCTATTAAGACTGTTTTGTTTTTTGTGGATGCTCTATCACTGGAAGTTTCAAGAAGAAGATTGGACAGGGCTTTCTCTAGAATCATATGAGGATTCCCACACAGAGCAAGAGGTTGGAGTTGAAGATTCCAAGGTCTTTTCTGACCTTATGATCCTGATTCTATGAAGCAATATGGGAACTAAGGAAGCCACTTGCAGAAGGGAAGAAAATTAGATTTCATTATACATGGTGAAAAGGCAGAGAAGTATAAAGAGAAAGAGAAGGTGGTCAAAGGAAATAGGAAGACGTGATGGTTGGTGTCTTGCCATCTGCAGACGAGATCTGGTTTATTGGATTCTCTCTCACTGTCTTCTTTTTCTATGCCAATCATCATTGCCTGCCTTTCTCATTCACTTTATAGCTAAAAAGTACCAAACCAGGCACTTCTAGGGGAGTTGTTCTGCATCCTAATAATTTTGGTTGCCCCCCTTATTTTCTCTCCACTGTTCCAATATCTCTTTTGAGGTGCAGTGAACTAAACAGTTCACCATACTGAAGCTCAAACACTTTGGCCACCTAATGAAAAGAGAGGACTCATTGAAAAAGACCCTGGTGCTGGAAAAGATTGAAAGCAAAATGAGAAGGGGACGGCAGAAGATGAGATGGTTAGTGTCATCAATGCATTGAACGTGGATTTGGGCAAACTCCAGGAGAACACAAGGGTCTGGCTTGCTATGGTCCATGGGGGTCACGAAAAGTCGGACTTGACTTAGTGACTGAACAATAACAGTCCACACTAGATTTGTACAAGAGCAGTTTTATATTAAATCTATTTCCAGATGGCAACTAATGTGGAATTCACATTTGATGGCCATTAAACACTGAGAAATATTTCTAGAGCAATCTGCCTGGCTTCAAGAACCCTTTCTTTGTCACTCAAGGCCAGTTTGGATCAGATTGATGTATATATACATGAGCTTTGGAGTTAAGAGCAAGCAGTAGTAAAACTATTTAATGTCCGACTCCCAGCTGACTGTATTGTTCTACATATTAAAATTAATCCTTTGGCAAGGTACCATTCAGCTCAAGAGCTCTGATTACGGAAGCAACATATGAAAAATAGCAATATATGGGCTTCTTTATGAGGATTAGGAGCTTGTAAAATTAGTCTTCCTGAGAACTTCAGGAAGTACTTGCCTGGGAATGCCAGAGAGAGGAAAACTTAATATGGGCATTTGTAAACCTGCTTTTCTGTTTGCAAAAAAAAAAAAAAAAAAGTGCTTTGAGAGACAAAACTTCCTGCTAAGCCAATTTATTTCTGAGATAATAGTTGGGATGGTCTAAAAGTAATGTTCTGAAGCCAAACACAGTAATTAATTTGTCACCGGAATCTGAGGGGTCCTCTTCCACAGATAGGTGATAATGAATGTTTTGCATGTAATTAGCAGGAGTAATTAGCACTTTGGTAGTAACAAATAGATTGGGTGGTACACTGCAAACACAGAATGAATTGTCGAACTAACCTAGGCATTTGTCTTGTTTGACAATGTTCCAGTTTGTTTGTTCTAAAGATTACAGCTTTGTATGCAAAGAACTTTTACCTGATCCATTTGCTTCTGGAGATGTGTCTCCTGAAACTCCATTTAGGCATTTACAGTGCTAAACAAAGTAATGTTGAATTTAACCAAAGAAATGAGCAAAATTGCATTGATTTTTTTTTAAAAAAACGAGCCTTTTTGTTCCAATTCTCAAAAAAAACAAATCCCCCAAAACCCCCCTAACAGCATGAATAAAATATAAAACATTAACAAGGGATGTATAAGGAAAATCAATACAAAAAGCAGAAAGTAAGAAGAATCAATCCACTCTAATTCAGACCTCTTTAGGATGCTGGTTCTATTAAAAAAAACCAAGACAAACTCATAAGTTTTTGGAACAGTTTTAAAGGGTTTAGAAATCATGATAGATCCAAGGAAGAGGAACAAGTTGCCCTTCATATATCAGAGAATGACAACTTCCAGTGGGTTTGAATAGCAGAGGCCATGAATTTAAATTTAAATAAACAAATGTATGTATGCATGTGTATACATGAATGTTTGTACTTTTCACAGGTAGCCATCCAGCCTTTAAACAAAGGATACTCCAGTATCTCTTGAAGCAACTTGTTCTGTTATTGAACAATTTTTGCTGTTAGGAATTTGTAAGCTGATGTCCAAACGAAGTCTTATTTCTTATAATTTAAATCCTTTGTTTCTTATCCTGTCTTCTGCAATAGATCTGAACAATTCTACCTCTTCTTCTACCACATGGTCTGTCAGTTACTTAAAGACGGCTATCATGTCTTCCCTAAGATATTCTGTTTTCCAGGTAATTTTACTCATCATCTCTAACTGTTCATTAAAAGTTTTATCTTCAAAGGTTTTAATCATATTGGTGGACATTGTAGTCTGTCAGTGCCCTTCCTAAGCTGCATTACTCAGAATTCAATATTCAGTAGAATGGAACGATGGCTCTTTTGATCCATGAAGTCCTCAAGATAGAACTTAACTTGAAGAAGACTTTATGTTGATGTGAAAATGGGGGAATTCTTAGATTCATAAAAATTCTGGTGGTCTATATACCTAGGCTTGATATGCACAACTAGGAGACATAAAATGGAATATATCTATAAAACAAACATTTAAAACAAATGTTGTATGGTAGAGCAATACAGCTTGACTAATAATTCCAGGATGTTTGAGAAGTGAATAAATGGAAAATTGTAATGTTCATGATTAAGTTGTACAAGAATAATCATCCCTCGCAAAGCTTAGTTTCATGTGTATTCATCTGTTAGGGTCAATATTATCATTCAAACAAGTAAACCAGGTTAAAACCTCCATATTAATATGCAGACCAAATATTTCAAGACAGATCATGGAGGCTTTTGTTTTTAAAAAATACCATTGCTAGAAGAAGTTTCTTCTACAAGGTCCACTGAGTCCATTAATTTGAATGGATGTCATCAGACCACTTGCCATTAAATATTAACATTGCTTTTAAATAGACAAGCTTCTTAGTTAAGCTTTCAACCAGATAAAAAACAGCCACAATAAAGCCAAACATACATTACAGTGAAAGCATACAGCTGCAAATGCTGACTGATTTCCTGGCTTAACTTTGATTTTGATTTATTGGAATAAGGAAACTCTGATTTGAGTTGCATATTTAGGCAGCTGATTTTATTGGGAGGGGAGATGAGTAATTTCCATACAGGAAAAGATCATCAAGTAGAATTCTTTTCAGACTTTTTTTTGCCTGATAGCAATATTTTTCCACTCCTAACTATGAACCTCTTCCTTGATATACACCATTTTCTTTTTAGCTGGATTTTTCAATCAATCTGCCTTTGCCCCTAGTCTTACAACCATGGGCTGAGATGCTGCTAAACTCGTTGGATTGGTTTTTGGCATGCAGTGATGATAAGTATCATACAAATTTAAGAAAATAAAAGGGTAACTGCTGGATCATGCCCAAAACCCATGTAGCCAGCTATAGGCATTTGGAAAACTTACAAGTACAGACAGGAAGTAATAGTTCTCTTCCACCATTGGGTATATGTCTTGGTATTTTCATATTCAGGGAACCACAAAACTTGTTTTCCATGCAACAGTCTAAACTGGAACTCATCATCATGTCTGAACTAGGTCCTATTGGCTGAAAACACTATTTTATTTATTAACTTACATATCTTACATACAGGACTGATCCAGCTCTTCTTATCAACAAAGGCCCTCTATAGTCAGAGAATTAAAAACAATATACTTATAATGAAGAAGGACATTTGCAATAAACATCATGTCTGAGGAAATCTGTGCTATTGTCAGTGATTCATGATTCCATATCTAAGGTATTCTGAAATAACCAGTTTTTAAATGGCTTTTCAGAAAGTTAACCAGGAGGGAGCTAACTTAATCTGGAGGAAAATGTTGTTAAAAAACCGTGGAACTGAAGAACTGTGGCTTAGAAAGTTTGTTCCTGAGGAACCTATAAATGATAATCCATTAAGAGAGGGGCATGGAGAAAGTCTCCTCCTCCTCCTCCTCCTCTCCCCATCTCTCTCTCTCTCTCTGTTAGTGTGTGAGTTTATATAGCATAGCCATGAACCATGACTTACAACCATAATTTCTGGAAACATTTATCACACTAAACCAAAACCAAACAAACCACATAACAAATGAACCCAACGGTGTGAACTTTACTCACATGGATTTATTCCAGCTCCCATTTTGAACACATACTAATTTGAACTGTGTTACTTGGCCATCACACAAGAGGAACATTCCATGGTCCATATCAATTGAATGTGTCCCCTTGCCCTGGCCTCATCACTGGAGAATTGGACAGAATGATGTATCAGTAGAATGAATCAGATTTTTTTTAAAGAATGAAAAGGTTTCTGAATAGACACAAAGAAAGGGAAAACTGAAGGTACCAGACTTTGCAACTTATATCATTTTGCTTTACCCTGCCCACATACAGTCAACACCATTAGTCTGTAGCAACAGGAGACAGGTTTGTTTGCAACTGAAATCCCTTGTTCCTTGTTAAGTATGTTGGCTGATGCTTGCCAATAGAACAATCTAAAATGTTAATCTGCTCTCTCACTCTATAGGTTTCATTTAGAAATAGCCTGAGCTTATCAGAGACTTTTTAGTACTCCAATAGTATAAGAAAATAAACCAGCCAGAGCCAGCTACATGAGCCTTGATAATAGATCTTTCTTTACCCTGATTGACAATTTCCAGCCATCAAGCAAAATAAGACTTGTGTTTTATTAGGTAAAATGGAGTCACGTTTTGTTATGTTAGTGGGATACTTACCAAAACTAAAATGTCCTTGAGTCTTTGTGACCCGAGGTGATGGCAATCTGTAAAACTGCCCTCCCATATAATTTTTTTCTTGTGCTTTTGGAAACAAAAACAAACCAGTCAGTTCAGGGAGTGAGCCTGCAAGTTACTAGGAAGATGAATGCTTCATAAAACAGAATTGTTGGTTACAGCTATTTACTATTATATTAATTAGTGTTAACTGAACATATGTACCCAGACAATAGTCTGTTTGCTAAAGCTTGAAAATGTTACTGGGGGGCAACCCCAATGTTGTTCCCAATCCCATCCCAACCCCAACCCCAATCCCGATCCTAACCCCACCCTGAACCTTAATCCCTATCCTGGTCCTATCCCTTCCCCAACCTTATAAAACTCAATAAAAACCTTTATAAAAAAAATAAAAAATAAAACAGAATTGTTGGATGGGCAACCTAACCAAAGGATGGGAAAAACAGATGATGCTGAAATTAGACATTTCTTTGGGCTAGTCCAGGCGTAGGCAACCTTGGCTCTTTTATGACTTGTGGACATCAACTCCCAGAATTCCTGAGCCAGCATGGCTGGCTCAGGGATTCTGGGAGTTGAAGTCCACAAGTCATAAAAGAGCCAAGGTTGCCTACCCCTGGGCTAGTCCAAAGTCAGCTGCATCTCTCCCCAGCCTGACCCCTCATCTCCAGTGTTTTGGATAATTTCAGTATAGTCAACTGTATGTGCTTGTTCTTTAACTGATGACCGATGCTCTGTCCACAGCCAAGACTGCACTACAGAGAGTCTCCTATGATTTCTAAAATGGACAGAGAAACCGATTCAGATGCAGTTTTTTTGCACTCTGGAGACATCTTTATGCTGAGAAGGAAAGCAAGACCAAGAGAAGATGAGTTTGCAACTATATTGAAAGTGGGATCTTCTTGCAATCAATTTACTTTTCTTCATACCTTATTTAACGAAGAGCTCTGAAATAACTAGCACTGATGATGTTGCCTAGTTTGGGTAATGAAATGTCTGCAAGAAAACAAGCAAGCTCAGAGAGCACCAAGGACCCCTCATTTGCCGTCAGGGTTAAAATGGTAGGTGGAGCAAGCAATAACGTGGAGTTCTGCTCGTAGGATGTGGCAAAAATCATTGTAGGCATTTTTTCCTGCATTTTCTATGTCATTGGTGTAATGCCTATCTGCTGCCAGATTGTGTCATTGCTGATGTGGTCAAGAAGGAAAATGCCTTAAGACCAATGGAGCATGTGCATCTCCATGACATGTAAAGGATGCTTAGCCCTTTTGGTGGCTGGCTAGCACTCAGTGCTATTGGGCGGACCATCATTTTACACACTTTAGATTTTAAGTGAATTGCTATAGGTCTATCATGGAGCACTCTAATGATTTCCTTCCATTGCAACCAAGTGGCGTTCACCCTCATGTGCACTGTTTCTTTAATGCTGCTGTCATTTTGCAGATGGGATCCTAAGTAACAGAAGGATTTAGTGAATCCTTCACTAAATCTTTGCCACTCACTTGAATGGTGGAAGTGCTCAGGTTGGTCTCTACATACTCAGTGGTCCTGATATTAAGATGCAAACCTAATTGTCTAAGAAGGTCATTCCACGCCTGGATATAGCACTGTGGTTCTTTCCTGGTAGTAGCTGCAAGCAGGACAGTCAGCATAGAGCAAGGCCTAGGGGACACTGTGATGCAGATATCTCTGACATAATAATACAATGTATGATGTGAATGTATGTATATGTACTGTTAGAAATTCTGCATATAGCCCTACAGAATGAACAAAGTGTACAGGCCCCAAGATGCTTCAATCAGGAAATCCACCAGAAGCAATAAAAAGGCATCCCAGCTAAACGTCTGCCCATGTTGCTTATGTACCATCGACCCAGAACTACCAATCTTGAAAATTCAAGATGAAGATGTTGCTAATAACGTATGTGAAAATGTGTAAATGAAGTTAGGCCAGAGCACCCTTCAGATGAGTGGACAGAGAAAGCTCAGAAAGCTCAGAAAGTACGATCTCTCTTAGCATAGAAGGTGGTCAAATCGTACAAATATGTAAAGTGTGAAACTGCTAAAGAAATGTGGGAAGACTTATAAAAAGTGCAGGAAAGAGCTAAAGGGCCCAGTCATAGCCAGCTACAGCAAATATATGCAAGATACAGCAACAGAAAGAAGACTGCAACAGAATAAAAAAAAAAATGACCAGTAACACAACTGCAACAAAGCTTTCATTTGCAAATCTAACATGTATACGTATGTATGTATGTATGTTTGTTTGTGTGAATAATGTGTATAATATATAATAAATGTATCGTTTCTGTATGTGTGTGTGTGTGTATGTGTAATGTAATGTACATATTATGTACATACTTTGTCATACTACATTATGACATAGTATGGTTGGTCACACAGCCAGTTTGTTTAGACTGGATTTGACATTTTTGTCTACCTATTGTATCCTTCCCAAGGATCTGGGATAGGCAGATGTTGCTTGATGTTTTGCTTCACTTCTTGCTGTTCTTGTCTGATGTCTCCAGGTATAGCAGTGTCCACTATTTTCCTTTTGTTTTGCCTTTCTTATCGACAGTTGTTAAGTCTGGAAAGTTGTGTGGCACATGCTTGAATCTATTTGAATTCTAAAGTCCCAGAGCACAATTTTCTATTACTTTGTCTATTTTGTGATCCCATCAGCTCTTGCTTGCAGGCAAATGCTATTTCTTGCAGATTTTCCAATGCACCATTATTGTTTTTGTCATGCTGCTGTTTATAGTGAGTTTGTGCGAATTGCAGCAACTAACTAGGTGGGCCACTGTTTCTTCAGCTTTTTTTCTTCTCTCCCTCCTCTTTTTTTCTTTCTTCTTTCTTCTTTCTTTTTCACTAGAGATTGTAGATGTTTATTTATTAATTTTTGTAAGGCATCCTCCAAAGTCACTGAGAGTGAGTGGATGGCCATATAAATTTTCGGAACGAACGAACAAACAAACAAATAAACGAACAAACAAACAAACAAACTTATCTTCCAGGGCTAGAAGTAAAGCTGACTTATAGGGGCTTTTAAACATAAGATCCAGGATGGAAGATTTGCAGGATCTGTGCTGTCTTTGAGGGCACAGAAGCCATGCCGCCTGGATCTCAACAATTGATATGATTGTGTTCATTCAACTGGCTTTTTGTATATTTATTATATTTGTTCTATTGATTGAGTTTGGCACTGCCTGATTTTAAATTGATTCTGGATGTACTCTTCAATATCTTCATCAATGATTTAGATGAGGGAATTGAAAGGGAATTTGCAGATGACACTAAACTGGCAGGAATAGCTAACACCCCAGAAGACAGGCTCAGGATCCAAAAAGATCTTGACAAACTTGAATAATGGGCCCTATCCAACAAAATGAGTTTTAATGTGGAGAAAAGTAAAGTTTTACATTTAGGCAGGAAAAATCAAAGATATAAGTACAAATTAGGTGAGACCTGGCTCAAAAATAGTAACTGTGAGAGGGACCTTGGAGTCCTAGTGGACGATCAGTTGACTACGAGCCAGCAATGTGCAGCCAAAAAAGCCAATACAATCCTGGGTAGTATAAACAGAGACATAGATTCAAGATCACGTGAAGTATTATTACCGCTTTATAAAACTTTAGTGAGATCACACCTGGAATACTGCAACCAATTTTGGTCACCATACTACAAAAAAGATGTTGAGACCATGGAAAAAGTTCAGAGAAGAGCAACTAAGATGATCCAAAGCCTGGAGACTAAAACATATGAAGAACAGCTGCAGGACTTGGGTTTGGCTAATCTAAAGAAAAGAAGAAATAGGGGTGACATGATAGCAGTATTCCAGTATTTGAGGGGCTGCCACAAAGAAGAGGGCATCAAATTATTCTCCAAAGCACCAGAGGGCAGGACAAGAAACAATAGTTGGAAACTGATCAAAGGGAGAAGCAATCTGGAATTAAAGAGAAAGTTCCTAACAGTGAGGACAATTAACCAGTGGAACAGCTTGCCTTCAGAAATCATGGGTGCTCCATCACTGGAGGTTTTTAAGAAGAAACTGGACAGTCACTTGTCTGAGATGGTATAGGTTCTCCTGCTTGAGCAGGGGGTTGGACTAGAAGACCTCCAAGGCCCTCCCAGCTCTATTCTGTTCTGTTCTAAAATTAATTGGTATGAAGGAATGTCTGGGTTTCTTTTTTTTTTTAAGGATTGAATAAAATGTCTAATAATATAATACAACTTTTATAAATGTTTAAAAAATTATAAGGGAAAGAATAGCTTTAAATAGAGAAATGGATGGCATATAAATTTAATAAATAAAAAAATAACATATAGGAAAAATAGAATACAGTTTGGATGTAGCACATTATGTGAACATGTTAGACATGAACACAGATTTAGGATTTAGTAAGCAGTAGAAACACAGATATTGGGTCATATGGCATACCATTAATAGCAATAGCAACAGTAAGAGTAACACCAACAGCACTTAGACTTATATCCCACCCCATAGTTCTTTATAGCACTCTCTGGGCAGTTTACAATGTCAGCCTATTTCTTCCAACAATCTGGGCCCTCATTTTACCAATCTCAGAAGGCAAAGTCAATCTTGCACCTTGTCAGGATCGAACTGCAGACTGTGGGCAGAGTTTGCCTGCAATATTGCATTCTAACCACTGCGCCATCAAGGCTCCTATGTCGCAGCTATGACTGTGATGCCAAGGCAGCAGCATTGTGCACAAAGGAAAAGATGCAGAAGATCATGGGGGCAGGGAGTTGGTTGTGAGAACCTGTTCATTATCCAAGCATAGAGCTTGGGGCAATTGCCCCACGACCCTCCAGCTGCTGTTTCTGTAGCCATGAGGTCTACAGCATCATCTTCTTAGTCATAATGTTAAAACATAGTAAGAATAGTCAACTTCAAGTCCAAAATTTATTTCTTTGCAACCTGTAAAGAGGAAAACTAGGGGAAAAAACCCTTCAGAAATATTGGCCAAATATAGCAAAGTCAGCATATCCATCATATAAAACCTAAAAAAATTAAGACTTAGAATCTGGAGAAAGGGAAGAATAGAAAAAAAATAGTGTAACAGATAAGATAAAATAGAATACAGTTGGAGGTGGTGTGTAATGCTAGATAAGAATACAGATTTAGGGTTTACTAACTTGTGGAAACATGGGTATTGTGTCATACAATGCACCTCTAATATTCAGCTTTGACTGTTGCTTCTGAAGCCAAGCCAGCACCATCATGCACAAAGGAAAAAAATGCAGAAAAGCACAAGGGCAGAACACAAAACTTTTATAAAAGTTCAGGAAATGATAAGGGCATCACTGGAATGCTGAAATGCTGATGGGAGAAACATGGAGAGAAGGGAATCATTCATAGTGTAATATTTTGTTGCAAGGATCCCTTGTGTCTGTGTCTCAACTTTTCAGCCAGTCAGTCTTACAGAAAGGAAAAACAAAACCCTCAAATTTAAGATAATTGGAAGACTTTCTATTCGAGATTACATCCCTGAACACTGATTTTAAATAAAGAACTGCTGAGTGGGGGTGGGGGACTTATCAGATTTCTGCTTTGAGAAAAGAAAATCTTGCAAGAATTAAGCAATAGAACACACTGCCAAGGGGTATTTTGCAATCCCAAATATCACTGGAGATATTCAAGACAAGACAAGACTAGACATACTGTATATATCTATCATGGGTGTTTTAGGAAGAATCCATTCAGGCTACAGAAAATTGATGGACATGACCAATGGGAAGCAAGAGGGTGAGCAGTTGCATCAGACTGCACACATCTACCTAGTAGAGATGGCTTTGTTCATCCTTGTTTCTTCCTGTTAGCAAACATCTTAATCAATTCCTACATTTCGTGCTATAGTTGCATAAGTATCAAGTGTCTTCCCAATGAAAAGTAGCCCATGCAGATATTGAGAAAATATGCACAGTTGGTAGATACATTAATTCACCTAACTGGAGTGCTTTGGCTTTTGGAGACTTATTACGCCACCTTGAGAACAACAACATGTGTGCATGTGTTGCAAATACCCATCAGGCATTGCTACTCTGTTCAAGAATTCCTGCACAGAGACAGTATAGGTTCTCCTGCTTGAGCAGGGGGATGGACTAGAAGACCTCCAAGGTCCGTTCCATATTCTATTCTATTCTATTCTATTCTATTCTATTCTATTCTATTCTATTCTATTCTATTCTATTCTATTCTATTCTATTCTATTCTATTCTATTCTATTCTATTCTATTCTATTCTCTGAAGAGAAGCGGAGTACAATTTCAATATTTGGAGATATTTTGAAGAACTGCTTTGCTTGGATGGGTTGATTCAGAGGTAGATATTTCTGTATTATTTTTATTGCATAAAGGTTTTATGCTGACATAATGTTTTTTTTATAATAATACATAATTGAAAAGTATTTTTTATTAATTTGTTTATATGTATCCCACTTTTATTATTATTTTTTAAACAACTAAACATAGCAAACATATCCAACATACATTTCTCCTATTTTCCTCTGGGATGTGAGTTGGGCTGAGGGAGAATGCCCAAAGTCACCCAGCTAGGATAGGACTCATGGTTGCCTGTTTTCTAGCCTGCTGGAACATCATAACATTATATATATAATGTATATGCCATCCATCTCTCCTTCAATGATTCTAATATAAATTTAAATGCAATATAAAACATTGAAATATTACAATGACAAATATTAGCATTAAAATTAACCAAGATAGCTAAAGAAGGAAGCAATATAATGTTTTGTGTAATGATGCATTGATATCATTCTCATTGCTTATTTATATCTTTCACTAATTTGTTAGCTAAAGTATTGGCTATGTTTCTGGCACAGGAATATTTGAAGGCATTAATGGGCTGTTGAATAGACAATATTATGTTTGGCTTGTCTTTTCTTCTAAAGCATGTTAGCATAATGTGGGAGTATTTCTCAATGAGAAGCAAAACTGAACTTTTCAAATGGGTTAAATATACTGGGGAAAAATTGGGATTTCTAGGCCACTCTGATGATTAAAATACTACTCTAGTATAATTAACTAAAATAAAAATAGCTACAAAATAGCTACAAGCTGGGATTGCAGAAATGCAATGTTGTCCAAGAGACTGGAAGTGATCAGTTGAAGAGAAATAGGACTGCAGTTGGAGAGTGGCCAAGGTATGGATTAAAACCAGCAAAATTGTTGATAATACACCAGAAAACTGGCAGCTTTTAAAAACAGTACTGGAGAATTACCCTTCAATCCTAGTGTTCAAAAGACATAAGCTATAATGTACCACTCTCTTATTGGAAGATGCAGTAGTATAATATTCAAGGGAAAAAAACCTTCTTAGCCTTGGGGAAATAAACTTGTTAGATGACTTAGAATGTTTATGTGCAATTTATGTTTATGATGAGAGAAGGAACAAGATATTCATCATGGGAAGGAATTAAGAATGATTTAATTATGGTGCTATAAAAGAATGTACAACAAGTGACCATTTCAAGTAGAGCTGGAAACCTGGGATTCTCCAGACTCTTAGCATCTCTCTCCATTGCATATGCTTGCTGGTCTTGCTAGATGTCTTGCAACATCTGGGAGAATACAGATTTTTCAGACTTTCTGATATAACTATATTGCCTCTCCTTGCAATTCATTCATTTAGTTTAATAATGGCATATGTGCAAGATTAAGATATTAGCCAACTATGCAGTAGCTCCACCACCCTACCTTGAGAGACACAAAAATAATAAAGACAGTGCCTACAATTGTGTTAAGTGAAGCTTTGTCTCTTTTTATGTACATGTGTTGTTGTTTTTTTTACACCCACTTTTGCAGTATGAATGATTTACAGCACATCCTGATTCCATTAGAACACTTCTGGAAGTTATTTTCAATATAATGTTTGTTTAAACCAAATAAAAAAAGACTCAGTAAACCAAAGAATTTTAGCAAAATAGATAATTGAGCATTTATTTTGGCTTAACAATCACTAGAACGTAGTATTCTAAATATCTATGTTATGATGCAAAAGTACAATTTGAAGTTTTATTCATATTAATACAATTCTAATTTAGACACATTAATTATTGTTATCAATTTATTATATTTTTATACCACAACACAACAGTTTATAAAATAATCAGCAAAAACAAAGATAATTGATGAAAATATCCACAGTAAATGTAACTAAATTAAAAGAACCAATAATTAAACAAAATTTCCAAACAAGAATATAATATTGTACCAGTAAAAGGTAAGGAATCCCTGTGGATTTTACTCCGCTAGTTGTTGTCAACTATACTGGGCGGTGCTCATCTCCACTTCAAGACTATTGAGCCAGCGCTACTGAAGACATTTTCATGCTCATGTGGCCAGCATAATATCACAGAGTGCTGTTACCTTCTCACCAAAATGGTACCTATTTATCTACTTGCATTTGCATGCTTTTGAACTACTAGGTTGGCAGGAGCTGGAGCAAGGACAGGAGTTCACCCCATTGGGTGGCTCTTGGATCTTGAACCTCGCTTGGATCTTGAACCTGGGCTGCCAGATTTCCAGCCAACAAGCCTGGTGTCTTAACCACTGAGCCACTGCACCATCCTAATATTGTACCGGTAATGATAAAAAAATGAATAAAACAAATAATAACAAAACCAGATGAAAATAATACTGGTACTTAAATCAACTTTACATTATTCAATCAATTAAAGATAGAACAGATTTGCCAGCCAAATGGTCTTCCAAATAATTTTATCTTAGAAGGGATGGAATTCCAGGGCAGGAGTTCCACAAGACTAGAGCAGCAGCTGAGAAACAGCATCTTCTGGCTCACGGTCATCTGTAAAATAAGGGAAGTCAAAATATGAAGATGATGATTGATCAATCTAACCTTCCCCCATTTTTAGGTGCATTGCATAAAATACATGTAAAAAGCAAAGATGGATTCCATTGCATCTTGACAATATTTGCCCCTCTGGAGGTGGTCATGTCGTTGGCCTCCATTTCTCTTTAAATCACAAATGAGAATAAGCATCCATGTACCATATTTTTCTACATAAAATGTAGACAAATGGCTCCTGTGAGCTGCTTTGCAGATGGTATGGAAACTGAAGCATATGTATCATCTGACATTAGAACACAATTGAGGTTGGGTGAATGTGAGAAGGTGTTCCAATATATTTTCTACTTTCCTTCTTAGGAATCTTATCTATTCTCTCCCCCAATTCTTAAGGATATGATAAAAGAAAAGTAATATGTCATTGTGATTCTAATTTCTTTAATGTTTATCTCACCAGACTTTGCATAATCAAATGTTTTCTTTTATTGGAGCTACAGAACTTCAAGGTCATGTTGGTTCTGCTGGGGGATCTGCAGAAGAAGGGAGTCCAATCACTATTATTTTTTCAGAAAAGAGAGAAAGGGAGGTAAAAAAAAATAGGAAAGGAATTGTGTAAATAATTAATAATTATTTAATAATTTGCCTTTTCATATTGACTGTTCTACTTTTACCAAACAATTTGAATTTATTACTACACTTGAGTTTCTATTACAGCAAAATGTAATCCAATTTAAAATAGGATTTTCTTTGCCAGCCACTTTCATGCTTTCCTTTATAAAATGCCTTTCCTTCATTTTGGGACTGTGGAGATGGTTAGGTGCTCTCCATCTGTTTTTACTTAATCCATGTTTCTTCTAAAATTGTTGTTTTAGACAGAGGCACAGAAAGACTATTGGGTGAAGGTACTATTCCTTACCAAATGTACAATGGGATTAGGTGGTTTCTATATATATATTTTATTACAAGTCTCTGCGATCTATTACTGCTGCTGCTACTGGAGGCACTAAGTGTTCTGTTACAAAAACCTTGCTCTCTGTGCCATAATCTGTACATCAAAAATAGAGAGCTAGATATAGATCTGGATCTACATCAATATGGTGGAATCTTCCATTGGTAGCAAATGCAAAACACAATATCAAAATGAGCCAGTTGATCTCCAACAAATTTGCCATAAATTCTTCTATTTTACTTATTACCTCATTGGCATTTTTGAAACAGCTTAACAAAGTTTTGCTTTGCTGGACCTTGTAAGATTAGTTAACATTTTTATTAACATTGTCAGACTTCTCTATTGGTACTTCTCTATTATTTTTCTTTGTTCTATTCTCATCATATGCTAAATAAATAATAATTGGCATATTGGTATTCATCTTACTGATTCGTAGTCAGTTTCCATTTTACACATGAAGAACTGAGGCCAAGTGATGGGAACAAAACTCTTATATTTCATATCCATGTCCATGTCTATTCCTCTGCTCATTTTATTTTGACTTGGAGATGGTATATCTGGTGACAAGAAAATGTCCTTTGAGTCTTGATTTGAGACAAAATTCTCTTTCAATTGTATTAACAGCCCTTTCAAGCAATTAGCAGCTACCTTTTGAAATTGAGGAAAAGTATAATCTTTGTGTTTTAGTTTTGTCTTCATTCTTTTATCTCATTCATGAGTTCCAATGACAATATAGAAACAATGTACCACAGAAGACAGCTTAAGAAACATTATGTAATTTATATAGCAGGTTTTCTAAGCTTGTGCTCTGCAGGTGTGTAGTATTTCCATTCTCACCATCCTGGATACTGAAGACTGGCATACTTAATTGACAAAAATAGGGAAGAATGATGCTGGCAATTATACAGAAACTTCTTCAAAAGTGGTGAGGTCTATGTATTGCAGTTAGCCATCTCAGGCAATAGGAGCCTTGAAACACCAGATCCAAGCTCTGTGGAGAGGAACAATGATAAACAACAAGAACCACAAAGAATCTGATATATTGTCCTCATCTGCACTTTCTTCTTGATGGACTTAGATTCTACAATCTCTTCAAATTGAAACAAACCAGTGGGGAAACTGGGCTGAAATGTCCACCCCCGAATTTGGGATCTGGATTTGACTTCTGCTTCTGTCCGATTCTACCTCCAATCCAAATAAAAGGATGAGTCAGGAGTTCCTTAGAAATACAAGGAATGTGAAAACATTCTACTTTCACTTTTTATAATTTGATGGTTCAAATCTCCACTCAGTGCCTCAAAAGCTGGCCTTGGTGCAGTGTCCTCTCCCATGTTCTGTAATTTGGTCGATGGAAGGCTATTTTTCTTCATAATGCAAACAAGCATGTTAATATTGTTTAGGTGGGCCTCATATTTTCTGTTGATAAATGTTGCAGCAGAATTGTAATGAATGCTTTTATACTTGTTTTTTGCAAAGTACTACCAAATCTGAAAAAAGACACAATTTAAAAAACTATCAAAATGTTAAGCTTTTAAGTTCATTTAAAATAAGTTAAAAGGTGAACTTAGAGAAATCCTACATAGGTTTAGGCAAATGGGGCAAAACTCACTTAACAAATACAATATAAATTTTGGGCTCAATTTGATCATACGTTGAGGACTACCTGTTTAGTCCTCAACATGCTGGTCCAAAGGCCAAAGTTTGCCCCAATCACTCATGTCGTTGCAGGTACATAAATGATAGATCTTCTCTCCTAAACCTGGTTCTTTTGAGATATGTTCTCAGCCTGGAATTGGAGTTATAATCTCTAAAGGGATGGAACACACCAGGTTGGAGGAAATGTAATCTACATCAGTTGAAGGCTATAATATCTATGACAACAGATGGCATGTTACGTAATAGTAGGAATGGCAATAGTAAGATATCAGGAAGATACAAGCAGAGGAAGCTATTACTTTTTCTATTTTAGTTGTGAGTTTCCTGGAAACATTTGATTGGTTGCTGCAAAGAAAGAGTTGGACGATCTAGGTGGAGTTTTTATATGAACCAGCTTAGCTCTTCTTATGCTTTTACAATAATAAAGCAAAGTTTTGCAGAAATTGTAGACCAATACAAAAATTTTCAAGGTGGTCATGCAAAGCTTAACAGTTGTTAAATGACAACAAAAACAATTAGAAGCCCAATAACATATATGGTGGATTTCTGTAATGTTAAGTTGCTTGAAGAAAACTCTATCCTTCCTGCTTGGTAAACTCTTGAAGATCTCCCTGTCTGTCTGTTTGGCAGTCTCCCTACTCAGCCACCTACGTATCTATATTCTTGGTGGAAATCCAGAGTATGCCTATAAAAGAGCATGAAAACTTGCTGCAACTTAATTATTAACTGGAAAGCTATGTGTCTTCATTGCTTGTTTCATGCTTGTTCTGCTTCAGGGCAGCTTTGCTAGTAAATACAGTAATTGTTAACCAGGACAGGAAGAAAAGTAGAGGAAAGGAGGAAAGTTTATACTTGAAAATCTTATTGTGAACCTTCTTGTTTGGGTGTCCTGATTTCATTATAAATAAGTATCTGGGAAGGTAGTGCTGTTATTACTGCGTCTGGATTCAGCTCATTAGTTGGCATTCTTGCTGGGAGAAAAATGATTTTATATGTGCATAATTAAGAAATTGAAACCAGTAACTGCAAAAGGGAAAGCAAAAAAAAAAAAAAAAAATCATTGCCTAAAGATTGATGGTTTGCTTACTTAAAATAACTTTTTTTGGTGCCTTTGAGTCATTGTTGACTCCTGGCAACTGCTTGGAATAGTCCCCGCAGTTTTCTTGCCAAAAGTTTTCAAAGGTGATTTGTCATTTGCCCTCTTCCGTGGGCTGAGAGAGAGTAACTGACCCTGGAACATTGTTTTCCTAAAAGCAGAGGCTGAGCATGCATCATGAAATCATAAGTGCTGCTGCCTTTCATATTTAATGGGTGTTGGAAGAAAAGTCTTCATCGTGGTTCATCCAAGCTGGGAATAAACATGGCAACTGCTTTGGGAAGAAGGTTGTAGTTTATTCCCAGCTTGGATGAACCACGATGAAGACTTTTCTTCCAACAATTTGGCACCCCAGAATGGGACTTCAAGCTAACCTCTCCAATGGACTGAGACTGGTAAGCCCCATCTTGCTGGGAAACCAATTTGGCTAAATAAAGGTACTTAAAGGGAAAATAAGAAATAGTGATTCCCCTTTTTTCTCCTCTTTTCTGCCAGAGCCATCTTTCTGTCTGGCTCTCCTCTCCAATAAGCTACAACCTTCTTCCCAAAGCAGTTGCCATGTTTATTCCCAGGTTGGATGAACCATGATGAAGACTTTTCTTCCAACATGGGTAAAATTCATATTTTATTTGTTCATTAGTTACAGGATATCCACATAACATTGACGTGGATTCAGTTTTATCTCATGTTTTGCCCTTTGTTCTTCTGCTTTCTGTAGAAAGTCTCCTTCAGGTTCTGGTTGACTCCTGTTGATTTCATGGACATGTCCAGGTATCTTTCTTGGTGACAGTTGGAAGGACTCTGCAACTGCTTTTTTCTGGAGTGTTCTTTGGCTTTTCTTGTCTAGCCTACAGCTTTACTGTTACCTTGCAGTCTCCCATCCAAGTTCTAACCAAGTCTAATCCTGCTTATCTCCCAAACCCAAACAAACAAAATTAGCCAGGTACTGCCACCTACTGAGACCTCTTTCTGTTTTATCATAACCAACTTTTTTGATTTCCTTGCCTCTTAATCTTTCTTCTGTCTTTTATAATATTTTGTTGGATAAAGAGTCTGAAGAATTCAAGCGCTTGCACACTCTTGGGCTATTTTAGTTGGCTCTAAACATAGTCACGCTCTAGTAGGTATGTTTGATTTGTGGACTTAGTAATTGATCTGTGCTGTAATAAGTTAACTCTGCTACAGGTCTCAGCTCAGTAACTGGTTGCTAGTTTGGAGTGCCTGTGATTTTAAAACACACGTATTTGTAAAGTATTTTTTTTAATGATTAATTCTGGAACACAACTTTCTCATCCTAAAAAAAGAAAATGAAACAACCTCCTGTTTACTTTAATTTTCTCTTGAGCTTATTACAAGCTCTAAGCAGGTAGGAATTTTTTTAAAAAAAATCAAACCTGTTTCCTGAGCCATGGACAAGACAGAACTAAAATAAAAACTGGGATTGTCTGAAAGAGAAAAATAATCTAAGGTGCTTTTGTCTTCTAAATCCTTTCAGGAGATCCCTTGTTTTCTCAGGGTACTTCCAAGGGCTAATTTGCCAAAGTGTTCAGAAGGAATTAACTGTAGGAAAGAAAGAAACATCACTTAGAATTGTGGATGTTTGCTGCCAAGAGGGGAGAAAAAATAAAGCTAATCAGGAACCGGAGAAGGTGATCCAGTTAAATAATAAGTTTTCTTCAGCAGGAAGTCTGTCTGGTAAGACGTCACCACAATGGACAATGCTTGGTAGAGAAACTCTGATGAAAACAGAATAAAATCTTGGTATCATTCAACTTTACCTTCACTGACTGCCAAGAAAAAAAAAGTATTTTCTATGATTTATTCTTCCCATGTATTCTTCCTTGGTGCACATTGAACAGAATCCTCCTAGTGATATTTTTTTTATTTATTTAGCTTCCCATCTCACATAGGTTATTTTATGCAGCTTACAAGTTAAAATACAAAATATAACCCCCATCATACAAGCATCGAAACATTAAATAATATCAGGTGATTGCAGGAAGAAGCTTACCAGTTAGGCCAAGGTTTCCCATCTGTACAAGGACTCATCTGAAAGGGTTATTTTTTAAAGTTTGGAACCATGCAAAAACAGAGGATCACTGTTATTATTTTTAGACCACAGAAGAATTCTGTGGCTTTCACAAGGCAAGGATTGGTGGGAAATTAGGTTTAAACCTTAGCCAACTAAGAAATACATTGGGCCTGATTCTGATAGCTTTAGTCTAAGCTACTCAGCTCAGTGTGGATAAATTACTGAGGTTAATGTGCACTATTTTGAATTATTGGAGAAATGTTGGCATATCATTGCAATAAGTACAACTAAACCAGCTGCACTCTCACTTCAAAAGGCTTGATATGTGGAAACCACTAGCTGTGGGTCAACTGGTATATGACTTGATTCTGGTGAAATTGTAATAATGCATATACTCCATTTGTTATGACTGTGCATTTGACATGGCTAACAAGATTTTAACTTTTGGCAGGTAGTTGTTTCCTCCTCCTCCTCCTGAATTTAATTTAGTGATTAACAGAATAACAGAATTGGAAGGTACTGTTGAAGGAAAAGTCTTCATCATGGTTCAATCCAAGCCGTGAATAAACAACATGGTGACTGCTTTAGAAAGAAGGTTGCAGTTTATTGGAGAGGAGAGCCAGACAGAAAGATGGCTCTGGAAGAAAAAGAGAGTGAACACATGTAAGGAGTGGGTTTTTATACCTTCTTGAGCCTTTTGTTTGGAGTTGTTCCTGTGGCATGAACTTTAACCTGAGTCTGAGTGTGCCTTTCTGGTATTCTGATGGTGGTGGGTTAATCCTATTATGTCCCAAAGGTCAATCCTGCTTCCCTATGACTGTGGCTGATGACTCTTAGATTTTGGGTATGAGGGATTGTTGATTCTAGGATCTTTCTTCCTAATCCCAGTTTCCTGACTCCAGTCTTTCTGACAAGATTATCACAGCTGCAATTCTAAAGACTTGGTTTCTGTTTGGGACAGAGAGACTTGGGAGTACCTTGCAGGTCTTCTAGTCCAATCCCCTGCTCAAGCAGGAGATCCTATACCATTTCAGAAAAATGGTTGCCCAGTCTCTTTCTAAAATCTCCAGTGATGAAGCATCCACAACTTCTGAAGGCAAGCCGACCCACTGATTAATTATTCTGGCCATTAGGAAATTTCTCCTTAGTTCTAGGTTGCTTCTCTCTTTGATTAGTTTCCATCCATTGTTCTTGTCCTGCCTTCTGATGCTTTGGAAAATAGGTTGACCTCCTCATCTTTGTGCAGCCCCTCAAATATTGGAACACTGCTATCATGTTACCCCAAATCCTTCTTTTCACTAGATTAGACAAACCCAATTCCTGCAATCATTATTCATATGTTTTAGCCTCCAATCCCCTATTCATCTTCTGCTGTTCTTCTCTACACTCTTTCCAGAGTCTCAATATCTTTTTAATATTGTGGTGACCAAAACTGGATGTAATATTCCAAGTGTGGTCTTACCAAGGCCTTATAAAACAGTACTAATACTTCATGTGAACTTGATTCTAGCCCTCTCTTAAAAGTCTAAGATCGCATTGGCTTTTTTGGCACTGCAGCACACTGCTAGCTAATATTTAAGTGATTGTCCACTAGGATTCCAATATCTCTCTCGCAGTTACTACTATTGAGCCTGGTATCACCTATACTATACCTGTGCATTTACATGTACACGTGCATATAAATTACATGGATATATCCATGTAGAGGGGTTTTTTTTATATATAAAAATGAAAGTAGTTGGTGGTTGCCTTCCCCTATGATTTTTATTTGGGGATTTTGATTTTCTGCTTTTCTGTGTAACCCTGTGATTTCTTAACTGGGTCCCTTCTAAGTTTTGCCAATCAGATTCTTCTTTTTTGTCTTTTGGTGATCTGTCAGGGGTAGCTGGGCACAGCCAGATCAGCCACAAACAGTATAGTTACAAAATGTACATAACTTAAAGTAAAACTATTAACACACAAGCAATGTCCCTCCAAGTCAGGGAGACAAATGTGCAAAGAACTGTTATTTGAAATGCAGCATCTCTAGCTTGCAATTTATTTATTTCTCTGGGATAATTTTTATAGCAATGTGGAAAATTTCATTCTTTTTTACATTGCACTGCTTACCACTCTAACATGTAAAAGAAGAGAAAAGCTTGGACTTATAATAAAAGATCAGACAGCCTTTCAATATATCATGAGCAGTCAATGGCAGAGGTAATAACCTATATTCCCCATACTTTTAAATAGTTTCCTCTCTTCCAAGTCTACAATTCTTTTTAGGCTCTTGGATTCAGTCAATTAGAGATACAGCTTTTTATAACCACTCTATTCACACACCCCTCTTTTTTTTATATTAAAACTTCATGTTCATCCCAACTAATCCACAGTTCAATTTTTCATGTAGAGAACATCTCTAGGGCAACCCATCGTAGACCAGGGACTCTGAAAACTTCAGCCTGACTCCATTCCCATAATTAACACGACAGATTTGCTGGCTACAGTATCATCCATTTCTAGTCCTGTTATGTTTTACAGCTGCTAAGCGACAGCAAAAGAAGTTCTGCTGTCAACTGTGTGATAGCAAAACACAATATAATATTTGGTCTGTAGGGATGAGATAGTTTTAAACGTTGCATCATTTGGCAGGGGCTAAAAACAGGTGGTTGGTTTTCTCAAACTGGGAAAATATAGTTTTGGACATTAGGTGTCAACCCTAGCTAGAAAGAATCTATCAAAGACAGAAAAAAAAACCATTGCCAGTAAACCATTGCCTCTAATACTTGATTTGCAGTAAAACCAAGTCAGCCATTCCAAGTCCTGAATGTCTAGGATTTGCCTATTTTATTAGGTCAACAATCATAGTTTAATCTTCCAGAATTAATAGCTGTAATATTTAGCTTCTTTGCAAGATTTATTTCCAGGCCTTATTAAATAATAAGTTTGGGCCGCTTGCTGATTTCTTCTGTGGATGATTAACAACTCTATTTTAAAGGTTGCAGGATTATGCATGGTGGGTCCCAGAATGTTTTTATTATCTCAGGGGATTGAGTGGTTTGATTTCTTGATTTCTTCAATTTCTTCCCACTTCTATCTATCAGTTCTCAGTGGACTGCAGTCAATCATTTGAACTTAAATATCCACAGTGCAATAAATCAAAGTAAACAGCCAAAGGTTAAACATCTCAAACTTATATCCAAAAATATAAGTTCTAACAAGAGCTAATAGAAATGATAAGAAATAAGTAACAAAATGTTCGTATTTGGACATCAAAAGCTCACTTGAATAGATCTGTTTTTAATCATGTCCTATAACCTAATAAGATTGGGGCTATTTGAATTTTACAGAGGAGTGTGTCTTTATGTGACAAAACTGAGGAATTACTAACAGGTTCTCCTGAGAACTTTGCCATGGGTAGGTGGAAGAGATAATTGTAGAAGGACTGGTAGAACCTGCTAACCATTAGTTAAGAATATTCCTGTGCATAAGCATGGGTGGCAACAAATCAATTTATTTGAACATTTATTTGACCTTAATATTTTCAACTAATGGTTAGCACCTGCTTGAAATTAGATAAAAATCAAAAAGTGGTGGTCCATAGATGGATCTGTGTGCATGGAAGGGCTAAGGCTCCAGTGCATCCAGAGTCTTTCAAATTCTTCTGGTTGTTTCCCTCAAGCTAGCACTGAATCAAGAAGTGATCCATTGCATTGGATTTCAGTGGAGAGGAAAGAAAAACAAGTCAATGACAAAACTGCTGTGGACAAGGGAAAAAAAAACAATCTCTCCCCCACCTCATTTTTGCCCAGCAGAATTTTAGAAACTTGAAATCTTGGCCTATGGAATACACTGACCAAGTTGGTAGATTTGCCATTGATAACAAGATACCCTGAAGACAATTGTCCATTCTCCTTAAAGTAGTAAACTGTGACACTTACTTCTAAATAATCCACTCATCAATAAATATTCCTGTCTTCAGCTTAATCAGCAAGCAGGCTGGTTCTATTTGCAAGATTCTACATGAGTCTTAAAACACTTTTCTGTCAGATTATATTGTGGCAAACATTTATTTAAGGAAAGGACTCCTCCTCCATCTCCATGTTCTCAGGAGTGAAATTAGCTAACCCAGACATTTATTTCAGTAGTTGGCAGAGGATGCAAGAAATGAGTCTATCAATTCTTGATAGTTTTCAGATTCTTGGCCAATTTATATTCAAATCTAACAGAATAAGAGAGTTGGAAGGGACATTGGAGGTCTTCTAGTCCAACCTCCTGCTCAAACTGGAAACGATATACCATTTCAGACAAATGGTGTTGGAGATTTTTAAGAAGAGGTCATCTGTACAAAATGATTCTTTTTTCTCTCTGCAATGCTCAGTTTATTTTTTCTGAGCACCATGTACTCTTAGCTTTTCAAAGTCAATTTCCTGTGCAACCAGTCCATTGGTTCTAGACATTTGAGGCTGACAGGACACCAGGGAGAATATAGTTCCAGAATCCACCCAAAATTTGCTTCCTAATTAATTTATTTTAAAGTAATAGAAGAATTTTTTAAAGAATAATAGGAAAGATCTTCTAATCCAACCCCTAGTTCAGGGCAGGAATTCTCATAACATTTCAGACCAATAACTACTTTTTTTCCCTTTCTTTTGTTCAATTGTGTTCAATTCTTGGAGGACAAGTCGCTGAAGCTTTCTTGGCAAGTTTCCCAAGTGGTTTGCCATTGTCTCCCTAGGTCTAAGAAAAAATAACTAGCCCAAGATCACCCAGTTGGCTTTGTCACAAAAGTGGGAATAGAACTCACAGTCTGACAATTTCTAGCCTGATGCCTTAACCGCTGCATCAAACTGGCTCTCATAAAAGATGTCTAAACTTTTAAATCTGAGATCACTTCCCTGTAATGACATTTAAATTTTTGAAGACTTCTAGCACGTCTCCCTTTAGCCTTCTCTTTTTAGGATTAACTTACCCAACCCTTTAACCATACCATTGTATTTAACCAACTAAAGCACGATAAATAATTTTATCTCAATTAACTTAATTGCTAAGATAAGTTTAACAAATGGATTGTGATGCAATCAGTTCTTTCCTAACTCTGCTTTTTTTTTTTTTTTGTATTAGAACTTCTAACTTTTGGAGCATGGATCCAGGATACCACCCAAAATCTAACTTGAAAGAAGTATAATGTGTCTTGTGGCATTTTATAAAATGTTTAAGGAGATTCTTAATCATCCAGGTCATGGTTGTCCCAAAGGTGCTTTTCAAAAGGCAGTCCCAAGAAGATTCCAAATCCATTTGCACACTGATTCAGGTGACCTTGAGAATACAGACAAACACCCAAGTGGTCTCAACGACTTTGGTTTTTCAGAGTGCTAACAGAGAATTAAAGAACTACTTCTTGGATGAGAAGTAAAATGTTTTCAAGGAAAAAATCCAAGAAAATCCAGTTGCCTTTTGAAAAGCACCTTTGGGACATTTTATAAAAAAAACTGAGATAAGATTAGTTGTTTTTTTGCTTCCTCCACCAAAAGTTTTAACATATTATATAAGGGACAGAAGAGCAACAGGGTAAAGCAAGGAGTGGCAAAAGTTATTCATTTCTCCAACAAGAATTTCCATCAGCTTGGTTTTAAAAAGAGACATCACTTACTATTAGAGATGGAATCTCAAATTCTATGCTGGAAGTGGTTATGGATCACTGGAGATCTTCCAAATGAAGGGCAACTCCTGATCACATGACATCATTACAAGGGGATTACAATGCTGTTTGTTTAATCCCTCTGTAAGCAGCACTATTTCTATGAATGGAGAAGTCAAGAAAATGCATTTTTTTCAAGGTCAGTCCAAATTGGATCTTTAAACAAACAACAAACAAAGGAACAACAGCAGAAGACTTGAGCTTGCCTATCACTAGCTAGTGCCTGGACACTATATTCAGCAAGAAAGAAATTTACTTGGTCAAAATGTTACCCACTAGAGGTAATCCTTGATTTATGACTATAACTAAGCCCACAGTTTAGGTTATAAGTTATCAGGATCATAAAGTGGGTCTAAACTTTGACCAATGGATAGAAATTACCCCTTGTATATTTTATGCAAGCTGGCCACCTCTTTTGTCCTTTTTTAATGATGCGTTTCCTGTCATATAAGTAGCAACTTTCCAACTTAGTTTGCACATTTTTTTAGCCAAGATTTGCTTAATGTTGTTTATGAAATAAACTACCACTGGCTGGCTTCACAAAACATGCTAAGCCATAAATACTGTTTAGAAAGCACAGTAGTGAAGTTCATGCAAAACATACTAAGCCAAAATGTATTTTCCAAAGCACCAGAAGGCAAGATAAGAAACAATGGATGGAAACTAATCAAGGAGAGAAGCAACCTAGAACTAAGAAATTTTCTAATAGTGACGACAATGAACAAGTGGAATGGCTTGGCCTTAAAAGTTGTGGATGCTCCATCACTGGAGGCTTTTAAGAAGAGAGTAGACAGCCACTTGTCTGGAATGGTATAGAGTCTGCTGCTTGAGCAGGATTGGACTAGAAGACCTCCAAGGTCCCTTCCAACTCTGTTATTCTCTATTCTGTGATTTATTTGACATTGGTGTAGAATACTGCAGGGGCCCATCTATCCCTTGCAGCTCAGAGGGAACCACATTCTCTTGACACATTCTTCATTTTGCTTCCAGATAAGCAATGTCCTAGCTGTTTGCTAATTGGAATAATACTTTGTCTAAATGAGTGACAGATATTTTTTTAGGGGGGAGGAGAAGAATCCCTTTTTCTTTTTCCTCCTCCTCCTCCTCCTCCTCCTCCTCCTCCTCTCCTCCTCCCCTCCTCCTCCTCCTCCTCCTCCTCCTCCGCCTCCTCCTTTTCTCAATAATAGATTGGTTTGGCACTATTCAGATTTCAGAGAAAACAGCTATTTTTCATTCTGTGTTTTCGTTTTCAGGTTCAAAACAGACAAACTGCTGAGAAGGAAAATTTGGGGGTAGCCTTGGAGTTAAGAAAGAAGCATTTCCACTTAATTTTCCATCAAAAGGTATCATGGAAAAGCCAAGCTTCTTTCACAATTCTTATGTAAATATCTCACTGCTAATATTTCTTATACTGTTGTCATTTCAGGGCCAGCACTGATGATATATATGAGACAGATGAACAGAAGGACGGATAAAAACAAGAGGATGGAAATAAAACTTTGGTCTTGAAAACAGTAAGAGTGATGGACGTGAGGGGTGAGGGAAAGGAAGATGGATAATAGTTTGTGCTTTTATCCCAAAGGTTAATGTGGAGTCTTGAAAAATAATTAAACATGTTTGAGGGATTGTGCATATAATCTCTGAGGGACCTTAAACTATGGGAGCGTGATAAATCAGCTGATGGCCAGAAAAAAAAATGGGTTCATACTGAGTGGAAACAGCTTCTTTTATATTTTTATTGTTGAAAAACATATTTTGGCTAGCCCTTGTCCAAGAATTCTGAACTTGGGATACATTTCACTCTCAATTTGGATTGGATTTTCTAAAACGGTATGCAAGACAGCTGTCTGGGAATTCAATAAAGCTTGGCTTTCCAGTCCATCTAAATGTACAGTCTGAGGCTTAAGGGAAAATGATTTGGAAAAGTTTATGTATCAAATTTGACACCAAAGGTGAAAGCAGCATTGTATGTCTTGGCGGATCGATAAAATAATAATTTTCCTATTATCATCAGCCCAAATGAAGGCTTTTTCATGGAAAGATATTTTTTGACCTTTTTGTTTAGGGTTGAAATATGACTGGCCAAAGTCACCCAGCCATACAAAAATGGGAAAGAAAAACAAAGATATAAAAGGGTAGAAAGGGGAAAAGGACCACTATAAATTCAAATAAAAATCATGCCAGATTTTAAATAGAGCATTTAACCATGATCACACTGAGTAGTAGGGATCAGTCCTTTCATAATATCAATAAAGAGCAAATCCATAATCAGAGAGTGAACACCTATTATAAAATTACGGTTGCATTTTTTTGCCATTTAAAACAATTGTTGAATGCACCGCATATATGATAAATCATCAGAACTTTCATATGGCTCTTTCTAAAACCCTACTAATGAACACATGCATATTAAAATAAAAAAGGATGATATGCATGAATGTCCCGTATTTTTACATTTCCAGAATCACTATGACTGCCAGGCCTCCAGTAAGCATAAAAAAAAATCTTTTGCTAAATCACTGTGATTCATCAAAAGAAATATACAAACATTTGTCAAGACTCTTAGTCATTAATTTATCAATAGTAAAGAACTTTTTATTCCAAGAAAATAAAAGATTTGAAATCATCATTTCCCTTTCCAATATTTGTGTGTGTGGGTGTGTGTCTATGCACACACACATTTGAGTCCTGGTGACTTCCTAGACAAGTCCCTGCAGTTTTCTTGGCAAAATTTGGTGGTGCCCTTGCCTCTACCTATTTTTTTTTTTAGTACTGATAGTAATTCTGGAATTTCAGATGCTGCTGAAATCAGTTAAATAGATTTAATTAACTATTCTAACATTCTACAATTGTAGATGAGAGCTTTATATATTATATGATTTCCTGCTTTCATAAATGTCATAATGTTTAGTTTTTGATGAAGAGATAATAATACAGCTAGATAAAAAAGTTGGCCATCTGTAATTTCTGGAAAAATTATTTTATTTTTTTAAAAAAATATTTATTTCTTCCTCAGTAATCTTTTTCTCAAATCTGATTTTTTAATCTGAATTATTATATATTGTGCTCTGAGCATCCTTGATGAAACGATATTATTTCATTGTTTTTGCTTTATCCGAGAAACCAATAATTTTACCAAATTTCCAGTGTCTTTGGGTTCAGTGACTCAGTGAATATAATGTATTAAGCACACCCTAGGAATTAAGCAGGAGTTTAATATTGTATTATATATATTCTTTTGAGCTAGTTTTGGCTGTCCATGCAGATTTTAAGCAAGGTTTTTGGAAATTGTTTACCACTACTTCCTTCCTAGGGCTGAGAGAGAAAATGACTGGCCCAAAGCCATCCGGTTGGCTTCTATCCTCAAGATGGGACTTCAATTCCGATTTCTCTGCTCATAGTCCAGCTACTTTAGTCAATTGACCAAATTGGCTTTCATGATGCATGCTTTCTCAAATTATGTTTCTGTCACAGACTCTAGATTCTTATATCTGACCTTGGTTGCAGCTCTTTCTTGTGTTCTTCAAGGTTACTCCTCCTACTTTCCATCACATAGTTTTCACACCAAGCATAGATGAGTTGTGCAATTCCTTCTAGCTCCATTGGGGGAATGCTTATTTATTTGTTCTACATTTAGTCTAGGTAGTCTGTTTTCAAGCAACTGCATTCTTCAGTTCTGCTGGATAGTTTAAATCAGGGGTAGGCAACCTTGGCTCTTTTATGACTCGTGGACTTCAACTCCCAGAATTCCTGAGCCAGCCATGCTGGCTCAGGAATTCTGGGAGTTGAAGTCCACGAGTCATAAAAGAGCCAAGGTTGCCTACCCCTGGTTTAAATGAATAACAATCTCTCCTTATTTGTGCCTTTTGTCTTCTTGCAAAACAGCAGCCACTGAGAAGTCCAGTGGCCATAGGATTGCACCCAAAGTAGTGGCAATAAAATATGCCACAATATTAAAAAAATGTTGAGAGTCTATAAAGAGAGAAGAGCAACAAAGATGCTTAGGGGACTGGAGGCTAAGACATATGAAGAATGGTTGCAGGAATTGGGTATGCCTAGTTTAATGAAAAGGAGGACCAGGGGAGATATGATAGCAATGTTCCAATATTTAAGGGGCTATCACAAAGAAGAGGGGGTCAACCTATTCTACAAAGAACCTGAAGGCAATTCAAAAAGCAATGGATGGAAACTAATCAAGGAGAGAACTGATCTAGAAATAAGGAGAAATTACCTGACAGTCAAAACAATTAATCAGTGGAACAACTTTCCTTCAGAAGTTGTGGGTGCACCAACATTGGAGGTTTTTAAAAAGAGACTGGACAGCCATTTGCCTGAAATGGTATAGGGTTTCCTTCTTTAGCAGGGGTTGGATCAGAAGAACTCCAAGGTCCCTTCAACTCTGTTATTCTAAGTTTTTTTGCGACTTGATACAGATATTGTGACAAACACATATCGTCCTCCTATCTTGTTCCCCCAAATCATGTTGGCTCTCCCTATACTGCATCCTGAGTGTTGGGCTTGATGTTATAGTCATTAGGTCTATTCAAGCGAAGGCAGGAGGTAGCTATTTGGTAGGAAACTCTGTAGCTGCATAATTAACCTCTGATCTTTTCTCAGCTGAACTCAGGAAATAGACTTCCCTAAACTATTCTTCAGCCTGAGCTTGCTGGTTAAAATTAAACATTTCAAACATTACTAATACATTTCTTATAACAGGAAACAGTGTGAACATTAATCCACACAAACAGAAACAAATTGTGGGCTTACAAGCAGCTTTATGGGCATTTTCTGTTGGACTTCATTTCTCTTTTTATAAATAAATTAAAAATTACAGATAACCTGTTAAAAAGCTCTGAATTTTTTGTTCTTTTGGTGATGTCTATAAAATATGGATTATAGCCATAAAAAGCCAAGAAGGATTTTTTTTTTTTTTAAAAAGTTCTTTGCATTAGGAATTAACCATGGATGTTAATATTGTTTCATATTCCCAAAACATCAAATTTAGCATAAGATAAATGGACACCTTTTCTTATTTACAACAGTTTAAGTGTTCATCTATTCCATTTAAATTTGTGTGGGCTAATATACTAGATGATAACCAAATGAGTTATCAGCAATCTATTTGTAAAATAGAAAGCTAAATATTTTTATGTCCAAAACTGATGGCATGCTTTCCATTTTTATGAATAAGCATTTTTTATCAGCTGGAACACATTTATTGGTAGTATTTCCAAGGATTTTAATTTTATCTGAGAGGTGGCTTACTGTCTTTCAGTCTAATCTAACAAAAATGGTACTGTAATAATAAAATTATTGGCAGGATTAGAAAGCAGAAATACCTTATGATGAATTCCTTGAGAGAGAGTTGAAGAATATATGTATATGAAGAATATATGTATATGAATACATACACTCACACACACACACACACACACATACACACACACACTTTTCCATAACATTCCGTTGTTTAACTCAAAAAAATGCATATGCATACAGTAGTGTAAATCTACATGAAAAAAAATTCAAATAAATCCTGTATAACAATAATAGTATTTACTATAATAATAAAATATAAAGTTGTATAAAGTTCAGACTGTGTTCAGGGAGCTCCACACATTTCTTCTCATTCTATCATTAAGGAAATAACCTTGGAAGATTGAGAATTATTGGCCAGGAATCACCTAGTGAATTCCATGGGCAGGAGGGAACTTGAATCTGATCTGTTTGCTCCTAATTTATCACTTTCAACACTGTGATACATTCTCTTTTGTTTAAAACATTAAATAGAAGTGATAAGGAAGTATGTAATGTGAGTAATATATTGCCACGAATGAGAACATTTGGAGCCAGTCAGGTTATTTTGGGGTAAAGGATTTCTTGTACTGATTGGGGTACTGAAAATAACTTAAAACCACCTTCTTAGCAAGTGAATCCATTTCCTTTACATGGATGAACGACTCATTTTTTGCTTTATGTATAATCCTTCCTACCTCTCCTACCAGATTGTTTCTTCTGAGCCAAATGTATAATAAAGATGGTTGCAACCAAATGGTTAGACAGCTAAAAAAGGTTTTGGGAGATTACAGCATTTCAGCCTCTCTAATTTAGCAGAAAGTATTTCTTGACTTTGGCAACTTTTAAGAAGGGTGCACTTTAAGAATGGACTCTCAACCTTTGGAACCTTAAGATGGGTGGACATGCTAGCTGGAGAATTCTGGGAGTTGAAGTCCATCCATCTGAAAGTTGCTAAGATTGAGAAACACTGGGTGTATATGATCAAATATACTGTAGAACATGCAAACATAAAAGGACTTTTTCTTCCTCTGTCAATTGATTTGTGGTCAACTGCTAAAGTGAAATGCAAGGAAAGTCTTCCTCATTATATGATATGTTTCTTTAGAATATAGAACGTAAAATATTAAGGTTGGAAGTGGCCCTGGAAGTCTTTTAATCCAATCACCTGCTCAAGCAGGAAACCTTATATCATTCTGGACAAATGGTTGTCCAGTCTCTTTTTGAAAACCTCCAGTGATGGAGCATCCACAATGTCCAGAAGTAAGCCGTTGCACTGATTAATTGTTCTTACTGTCAGGAATTTTCTCCTTAGTTCTAAGTTAGTTCTCTTTTTAATCTTCCACCAATGGAAAATGAGCTCCCTCTCCTGCCCTCAGGTGCTTTGGAGAATAGGTTGCCCCCTTCTCCTCCATGATAAACTCTCAAGTACTGGAGAACTATGCTATCATGTCAACCCCTAACTCTTCTTTTTGATATGCTAGATGCATCCAGTTCCCTTAATCATTCAATGTACAGTTTAGCCTGTACTTTGTTGCTCTTTTCTACACCCTTTCTAGACTCCCAAGATCATAATTTTTATCTTTAAAGATCTTTTAATTTGATCTTTATTCCAGACAGAGTTTAATGAAACTTGCTGCTATCAGAGGTGAATACCACCAAGCTTAAAAGATTAAAAATAAAACTTCTTGACATATTCATGGACAATTAGACATTGACTACTAATCTTGATGATTGTATGGCATTTTAGAGGCACTTGACAGTAGATTATCAGGTACCAGGGACCAGCAGTGGAAGAAGACTATCATCTAGTCCAGTGATGGCGAACCTTTTAGAGACCGAGTGCCCAAACTGCAACCCAAAACCCACTTATGTATCGTCTGGTGCCAGGTGGGCGTGGCCCATTGGGTGGGTGTGGCCCATTGGGTGAGCATGGCCCATTGGGTGGGCGTGGCTTCGGTGATAACGGCAGACTGGGTGGGACTAAAAAGTTCAATCAATCAATTCCAACTTTGCAAGATCTTTTTTTTCCCGCGAGAAGTTGAAATTGATTGATTCATTGAACCTTTTTTTTTTTGCACACAGCGGTGGAGGCCTAAAGCGAAAAAGTTTTATAAAACCCAGCTGAAGGCCTAGGACTGGGGCGATGGTGCGTGTGCCCACAGAGAGGGCTCTGCGTGCCACCTGTGGCACGCTTGCCATAGGTTTGCCACCACGGATTTAGTCCATGTGTGTCACCACTGATTGCCCTCTGTGACCGATTATTCACTATGTGGTACAAATTCTGGAATAGATTAGTGCTTCATTCGATCCAATAAGGCACATTTTAAATACTTTAATAGTGGGAAAAATCTGAGATTAAAGCACTTTATAAGAAAGGCTAGAATCCCTTATGAAGAACCTTTTTTTTAAAAAAAAAACCACACCAAAGTAAATCTGTTTCCTATTCTGTACCTACCAGTAAGTAGAGAGATGAGTTTTCAAATACTTCCCCCTTCGCATTTTGCTTGGATTTAAGATTTTGTGACTAGCCTCTGCTATCAGTTCCAAATTGCAATTGCAGTTTTTTTTTCATTCTTGGGAATCTAATGCTCTCTCGTCCACTTTTGGTAAACTTCATTTCCAAGTCTTTATAAATTGGTACCAACATTTTAAAATTGTTTATGACTTAACTACATAGCCTATTTTTCTAGGTATGCTTAAGCAATCACTGCCCTTCCCACCTGAAAGGAGCTGACTGTGTGTAAATACAAGAGACTATACTTGGGTGAGAAACCCTTAATCCCAAACAAAACACTTACAAAACCACTAATCACAGTATCCTTGGAATGGAACAATGAAGCAGTGGTATTCATTATAAAATGACTCACATATGAATGTGAGTCTTTTGAGATACTTCTCACAATTGATCTTCAATCTGAGTATATAATTCAGGACTAGTAGGAGAAGACATTGCTTTTCCTTTCCCATGGCATTAAATTCAAAGATGCCTTATTGCTTATATTTAGTCTTATTTCTAAATATGTAGTATTGATAAATGGGATATTTTAAAGAAAAAGCTTTGCATGCACAAAGGCAAATTCAAACTACCGATGTGACTACTTTTTAGTTGCATGTTATGCTTTCTTGGGACTGTTTGTCTTAAAAGATCTAAACCAAGACTACTTTTCTTTATTTAAAGTTCAAACAGTGGAAAACATAAAACAAAAGAAATGAGAAAAGAAAAGGTGAAAAAAATCAAGACCTTTTTAAAAAATTCTTATAATTTGTTAGTTTCAGTTGTAATGACTAATTGAAACTGGAATGGAAAACCTCAGGTGAAGAAGAAGATGGGTTGAGCTCTCTCTCTTAGAAGATGACTTTATCTCCTGCAATGTATTGGAATGCCAACATCTCAAATAAAGCCCAATAATGCCCATGAGAAAGGAGATTTGACCCCCATTATATTGGTTTCCAAATGTCAATTATTTAATTTCGAAAAACATTTTCACAGAAGCATTGAACATAGAACTGAATTTATGGACTTCCGAAGGGGTATCCAAAGAATAGCCAGGTGCCTATGACATTTGATCTATGATGAATTCTTAGTTATATAGCTTTGGAATGTCTTTTGAAAACAATGATTTCACATTTTAAAACATTCTGTGGCTTTGATTGTTTTTGCTTCTTCATCTTGGCCTACAACTGGGAGGATGAGATCATAATGATCCTTGTTGGATCTTCAGACAGTGTTGAAATCTTTGCTTTATGGAATGAGTCAGGTCACATTAGTTAATAAAGTTTCTATTTATGAATGACTGTGGTTTGGACAGGAGACAAGCCATGATTGCTGATTTACTTTTGAAGATGAAAGCTCTGTTGACTCGGACGTTCTCCTAGTTGTTAGAATAGAATAGAGCTGGAAGGGACCTTGGAGGTCTTCTAGTCCAGCCCCCCACTCAAGCAGGAAAACCTATACCATCTCAGACAAGTGACTGTCCAGTCTCTTCTTAAATACCTCCAGTGATGGAGCACCCACGATTTCTGAAGGCAAGCTGTTTCACTGGTTAATTGTCCTCACTCTTAGGAACTTTCTCCTTAATTCCAGGTTGCTTTTCTCTTTGATCAGTTTCCAACCATTGTTTCTTGTCCTGCTCTCTGGTGCTTTGGAGAATAATTTGACCCCCTCTTCTTTGTGGCAGCCTCTCAAATACTGGAATACTGCTATCATGTCACCCCTATTTCTAGTTGTGCTGGCCAAGCAAAATCTGCAGTTTTAACACTTCTATATCCTTACAAACCCATTAAAAAACCCCAAACCTAGTAATGACTGTAGGGCAGAAGACATGATTATATGCATTGTTAATATTATTCTGTACATATACCCTCCAGGGGTGTGCTCTGGATTATATGGATTAATCACGGGGGTGAGAAACTGGTATTTTGTTTTGGAGTAGAGAACCTGGACTCAGTGCTTTTTCTGTAGGCATCTGTAAAAATGTGTTTGATCCAAACCATTTTCTGAAGGGCAAAAGTAGCTGCTGAACAACATTCCTTTGATATAGATGAATTCTGCCTCCCTTATTAAATGCATCCAGTTAGACTCATCGAGTGTTTAAACACACACGAGGGAGAATTTCCTTCCTTTGAAGAACTAGGAGCAACCCTTGAACTTGCTCCATGAGAAAGCAAAACTCTCCATGGCTGCACTGTTTGAGTGAACTGGGCCTCTTGATCTTTTCCCATCTGCACTGTCTTTCCCTAGTCCCTTTCCAATAATTTGGAATAGTTTACTTGTGATCATCTGAGTTGTACTTCAAAGATAGGAGAGCTCAACCCTATGGCTGAGACAGATTGAGCAGCCAACATATCAATTGTGTTAATTTCAGGGCTAGGTCTGACATCTGCCCTGAAATATTGAGTCCAAATTAGTAGTTTACAACCGACCATAAGGCGTTTGTTTTACAAAGCTGGTGGATAGTATATGCTTTGTTCTGTGGTCCCTTCCTTCCTGCCTCATATTGATTGATTTGGCCCTGTGAATTTACTAAGGATCTCTCTCTCTCTCTCTCTCTCTCTCACACACACACACACACACACACACACAAACAAATCTCTCTCTCTCTTTCTGTCATCTCTCTAGCTATCTATATTTCATTAAATTCCATTTCATTGAACCTCAGTTGTTATTCCTCAAGTAAATATAATGTATTATACATTATAAAATGTAATAATATATTATTATATAGATATATAATGTTGACCTTTATAACACTAAAAATGTGAATCCTGAGAATACACATGTTGATAAAAATTTTACAAGAAAAAAGCGAACACCAGGATAAAAATAAACAAGACTGTTTAATATAAACAAGCCTGTAGATAAAAGAGCACTTAGCTTTCGTCGGCCAAACTGCCGACGTCCTCAGAGTTGGAGTGGGAGGCATTCTGGGAGCTGGCCTATATAGCCTCCTGCCTCTGCGCCCGGCTTCTCGAGCACGTCATCGGCCCATTGGTTGCAATAGTCCACAATGTGCTGAGTTGATCTACACCTGGCAATCTGTCAGTGGCCTTGATGGTTGCCTTCAGATCCTCCTTCGCTTTCCTTGAGCGCATACGTGCACTCGGGGGGTGGCTGTCCAGCTGCCTTTGCTCCTTATCTCCTTCCCCTCCCGTTTTGGAGCGATCTCTCAACCTACAATTAAGACGCCCTGTGAGGCTGTCACCCTCCCCCAAGGCCGCTGTTGTCTCGCCGTAGCTCCCTCGCCCCAACCTTGCGAAGGATGGCCATTCAGGCATTCCTGCTCTCTGTTTCCCCCCCTTTTTTTTACTCTTTCCAAGCCGCTTCCGCACATTCGTTTCCAATGCCCGATCGTAACCCCTCGTTAGTCCATCATCTCCTCCCATGGCAGTCATCGCCGCCTCACCTATAGCCCTATCTCCCCATTCCTGCAGGGAGCTGTCCAATTGTTGTAACTCCTGATCCCCCTCCCCTTTTTTTGCCGGTTTGCTGTCCTCTCTGGGGATCGCCGCTTCCATGTTTGTAATTCCATCCCCCTGCTTTTGCAAAGGGCGGGATGGCCGTCTGCTCCGTGGGTCACAGCGTTGTCTCTCCCACCTTCTGAGGGTCTGGTAAACCGGTAGGAGGTCTATATGTCGGTTAATAGAGTTCTCATCAGAGAGCCAGGCTTCTTTAAGAAGGCGGCCACCCTTGGTAGTCTCACGAGATATGGCCTGCGCATTGTCCAGATCAAATGTATGATCAAGGCTGGCCATATGTTATATAATGTTGCAAATATAACAAATCTGAGAGAAATCTTGAAGGTAGTATAGTATTATATCACCAGCAGAAATATAATATGGGACCCCAGTTCCTAGAATTCACCAGGGCAACTTTTCAGAACATGACAAATATATATGTGATGCATACTGAAATGGTAGGCATGAGGCCGCCTACTATTTTGATTCTTTGCAGCCTCATTTCCTGCGCACTCCCCCAAGGCAGTTATTAAGTCTGTGATGGTATGGGGGAATAACCTTGGGAGACAGAAGGAAGGGTCTCAGTCTAGACAACCATCATGGAAAAAAACATATGAGCCCAAAAAAGCAGAGGAGACCTGGGAAATGTTTCAGAAGAGATCATCCCTAGTTTTCTGAAAAATAAAAATAAAGGGGGGAGAAATACTTTCAGACTTGCAAGATTCTGTTAATGTAACTTAGTATAAAAATAACGTACTCATGGTTTATATTTCTTGTATGAAAGACCTTGAAGGGCTAACAGTATTGGACTCTGGAGAGCACCAAAACTGTCAGAACTCCTGTTAGATAGAAATAGGGAGGCCATGGCTAAGAAGTCCTTGATCAGTTGTAAACTGATGTGTTAGCTATGGCGTTTTATGATGCATGAGACCTTGGCTACAATGATCATATCAATCAACTCTGCAACAGACTCTACATGGGACTGTCTTGGAATATCAGGTTGGAACTACATTCTGTACATCACCAGCAGCCCATGTAGTGAGTGAATGAGAGTGCTCAATGCAGGCTTTTACAATGGATTTCATTGTACAGTGCAAATGGCTGAGTACAGTGCAAATGGCTGCTTTTAACCCCTAAAAACCTTTCTGCCTTTGCACTTGCTTGTTGCAGGGTTTCTTTCTTTAGATAGGACCAAGGTATCTGGAACATTTGTTAGAAGCTTAGGAGCTGAGACTCCATTCCTCCTTCAGTGTGAGTTTAGGAGAAAAGTGTACAGTGTTCCCTAGTATATATACTTCATCCCTGTGGAACTTCATAACATCAAAGATACAGATGGTGGCACTTAAGATTGCCTGCTCAAAACCTGATGATGTTTAACGAGGCAATTAAATTAGAGCTCTTACACAAAGGTTTTTTTTTAATAAAAATGTTACGGATTTTATTGAGGATTTTACTGGAAGATAATCACTTAAGTAGACATTGCTTTAATTTTAATGGTTACTGATTCTTGACTACTCTAGTAAACTGCTGAGCATTCATGTAAAGTCAACAGTATTCAAATATTGTAGTAATAGATTTTTGTTTTAGAATAAAAAATGCAGCAGACCTAGATCTCAGAAGCAGCTCAAAAAAGTTTGATAGTGTGCTGGATTACTGCAGCATGTAAGACAAGGGTGGAAAACCAATGAAATAAACAAAAGAAATATTGTGGGAGTATCTTGGACAAAATTGTGATGGTTGGGGTGACATTTCTGCTCACATCCACATGTTTAGAAGATCAGTTATGTTCAGTGGTGGGATTCAGCCAGTTCTCACCTCTTCGGCAGAACCGGTAGCTAATTTTTTATTGCCCAGGCCCAGAACGGACTTCTGGAAGCGGCATCCACACAGAAAACCAGTTGATCACATATTTGAATCCCACCACTGGTTTTGTTCGTATATGAATAATGAATATAAAGAATATTAATTCCTGGGAACATTCATATACCAATGCTTTATTCTACCAACTAAGAGTATGAGTCACTCTGAGCATAGAATAAATTTCAACCTGCTTTTCTTTTTAAAAGCTTGCATTGTTACTGAATCTATTCACTTACCAGGTGCTTCTTGTGCTTAAGCTTCTGTGATAAAATTGGAAGGGGAAGGTCACTTCTACTGAATGCCCTTTTGTACTTTTGCGGGACTAGGGAAAAAAAGATAATTCCAGATCCTGCTGGCAAGCAAGGAAGAGATATAACTGCATGCAATGAAGAGGTATGAAACAGTTTCTGCTTCAATCAGCACTGTCAGCTATCATCGGCAAAATTACACCCCTTTCTGAACTTTGTGATGCTCTCCTGCTCTCCACTTGTCATTTTGAACTTACCATATTTTGCAATGTTTGGGAATAAAAGATCCCACATCCGACTGAATATCTGATTTCTCTCCAAAGCCCCTGATGGAATTATGTCACAAGTATCAAAGGAAACTGCTCTTGCAGATACAAGCAAGAATAAAAGTATAATCACAAGCAATTGTCCACCATTTCAGCTTGGCTCCCCCAAATCAACCTTCTTGGTTGGTCTGTTGCCAAATATACTATGAAATCAGATAAATATCCTTGAGCAAGATGTGCAACAAAAAAAAAAAGTACACATAGGTTAACTCTTGGTATGCCATGTTCTTCAAGTAACTTCTCTTCCAATTTTATTTTACACATAAGTTCACATTATACATCTCTGGAGTATGCTTAAACTACTTCTTCTCTTGAGATGATCAAGAGTAGTTGTTGGGTACTCTGTGTGCAACTATTTAAAATTTACATCGCCTTGCAATTTCTCATGCCTATATGAATACGTACTTAGACTCATAAGTTAACAAAAGTTAAGCAGCAGATAGCATTATGATTTGAGAGAAAGCTGGATAAGGTCTTTACTTAAAATATTGCCAATCAATTAGACCTATTTATGCTGATGGGGATATTTTAGCATTTTGAAAACCAGCTGTATTGAAATATGACTACTAGTGGTCTTGTCCAAATCTGCTACCATTAGGTAAAAAGCAGTAATTTACCAGAATGCTACCTCCAATCCTTTCTAAGCATCCTCCATAGTGTATTGCCACCTATCATTTTCATTTTTAACAAGGCCAAAAATATTCTGAAAAACCAGAATGAATCTGGAACCTTATATTTTGCTTTGAGATTATGTATATGTAAGCACATCCCTGACTATGTTGTGTACACCAGTTACAATGTGTGAATACATTGAGAATTACATTGTGTACATCAGACACAGAACTAGATCTATCAATAGGTCAATACGGCCAATAGGCCAACCTGTTAAGCATTTTTAGAACTTGTGTTTTTCTTATGTGCATATATGTCTTCAAATTTATATACTGATTTTTTAGTCAACTGACTTCTCAAGGCAATTTAAAAATTAAAGAGTCCCTTGAGTTGCACTCAACACCTGGTGACCTTATACATGGCATATTCTTGGCAGTAATTTACTATTTTCTTCTTCTCTGGAATATTTTTCAATTCCTCAGTCCAGGCAACAGTTCTGGAATTTGCAGGCTGTTCCTCCATTCTAGGACCAACCAAACTTCTAAGCCACAACTAAAATGTAAGGTTAGAAATCCCTTTGTATGTTTCATTATTCAGATATATGTCCAGGAGAAGAGAAGGTTGTCTTTACAGACTCTCCTATACCCTAAAATTTCCAAATCTTCCATTTTCCTATTTCAGAAAGTTTTGCTCACTATTTTTGTGGTTGCTGGCATGATAAAAGTGGGATTTTCTTTTATGAGCAGTTCTAGAATCTAGCAGCAATGACCAAACAATGGAGTTTGCAATCTCCAGAAAAGGCAAGCCCTATTATCTCTGTGTGCATACCACTGGCTGAGGAAATATCTAAACCCAAGAAATATTAAGATGTCAATTTTGCCCATCCATCTCTGGTGAGATGGAGCACAATGTCTGGATGGTGACAATTGTCAGGGACAAAGAATCAGGACCATACATTAAGTTGCAGTTAAGAAGATTTATTGTTCAAGCCCTTACGCTAGACTCTAATCAACTAACATTCAGTGCTAAATTGACACTAGATAATACTCAAGGAATTCAAAAGTTATTGGATTTAGACCATTTGTGGGAATGTAACAACTCTAGACTGATGACTTGCTTAACTCTGCTCACCCCTGCTCTATCTGGTCTTATAATGTCTGAAGTAATTTGAATTATGATATATGCATACATATAAATTATGATAAATGAACAGCAAGAGATTTACACTCATGAAGGAAGTTAAACTTACCCCCAAAGGGAGAAACATACTGACTTTCTCCTACCATACTGAAGCACCCGCCGTAGAGAGGACAGGATGATGTTCCAAAACTTTACATTTTCTTCACCAGAGGCAACATTTGAATGACTTCAGACTTCGTTAGTAGATTGCATTTCCCATTCAGAAGTGGAAGACTCCAAAGCATTCCAGCTGTCTTTTTGTGGAAAGCAGATCTCTTCGTCCTACTTTCAACTTACAAAGTGATGTGTTCAGCCTCATTTTTCTTTCTGAGGAATGAAACATCTAAAAAAGCAAAACAAACTTTCTGTCAGGATTTTGTGAGCAGCCAATCATTTCTGATACTTTAAATCCATAAATAAACATTCATTCCTTTGAATGTCATTAAATTGGATGTGTTTTCCTTGTACAGCACTCCAGCTTCCTAATCGGTTAGGCACATCTAGAGATGATTTTTGCAATTAATTTCCGTTTTTAGGAGTGCTGGTGGTCACATGGAATGGATGCCAGAATGGAAGTAAATAAAAATCAAACAGCTAGACGTGTTGCTTATACTAGGAATTTGAGATCAGGAAGATATGTTCCACTCATGCCACATAGACATAGAAACCAAACTTTCTGAACCAAGGTGTTGCCACTAAGACTATTTCAATCAGTGTGAAATTTGTTCTTTTACTCGGACTGTGTTTTGCAACATCTTATTATCAGATATTTACTATCCAGCCTTTTCTTTTCCTTTTTTGGCCTGAAAGGAAATATATCCCAGTTCTTAAAAATAACTCAGTCAATTTTATTTGGCTCAGTGATAAAGAAAGTCGCAGTGGCTGTTGATTCTTTCTAGAATAATGAATATGGAAATGATATGAATGAGATTCAAATGAATTGGTCAATATAAAAAAGTTCTTTAAGATGACTAGCTACAGCTAAAGATCCCTTTCCATTGAAAATTACAATCATGAAACTCACCAACTAATTATGTTAAGTGATTCTGAGATTAAAACTATATTGGATTAAAGCAGAATTTGGCAGCCTTTCCAGGACCCATATGCCACTATACAATCTCACAAGGTGACCGATGTAGCTTTATCTCTAAATTGTCAAAAATCTCATAAGATTGTTAAATGCATCATAGGATGACTTGCTTTGATTTAGTCCTCACAATAACACATATTATAATTAGAAAAGATGAATGTTATGTCCTTTCTTCAAGAGCTCAAAATAATATATAAAACATTTCCCTTCTATATTTTTGCTTATTATCCATCATTATCATCATCTATATGTCTCTTTCTGTCTCTATCTCATCTATGATCTAATTACATTAAATTGATAAAATAAACATAACATTTTACATTTTTATTACAAAATTTTTAAAAGAATAAGTATACTATAAATTTTATATTTTTGTATTATATTTTGTATTCAGCCTTCTGTGACTAACATAATACCACACAGAGGTTTTATTAGGGAAAGGTAGAGGTTTTTTTATTAGTTGATTATTGTGTAACCTTGGAGTCCTAGTGGACGATCACTTGACTATGAGCCAGCAGTGTGCAGCAGCTGCCAAAAAAGCTAATACAATCCTGGGTTGTATAAACAGAGACATAGAATCAAGATCACGCAAAATATTAGAACTGCTTTATAAAACCCTAGTAAGACCACACCTGGAATACTGCAGCCAATTTTGGTCACCATATCACAAAAAGGATGTTAAGAGTTTGGAAAAAATTCAGAGAAGAGCAAGTAAGATGATCAAAGGCCTGGAGACTAAAACATACGAAGAATGGTTGCAGGACTTGGGTTTGGCTAGTGTAAAAAAAAGAAGAAATAGGGGAGACATGATAGCAGTATTCCAGTATCTGAAGGGCTGCCACAAGGAAGAGGGGGACACGTTATTCTCCAAAGCATCAGAGGGCAGGACAAGAAACAATGGTTGGAAACTGATCAAAGAGAGAAGCAACCTGGATTAAGGAGAAACTTCCTGACAGTTAGGACAATTAACCAGTGAAACAACTTGCCTTCAGAAATTGTGGGTGCTGGAGATTTTTAAGAAGAAGCTAGACAGTCACTTGTCTGAGATGGTATAGGTTTTCCTGCTTGATCAGGGGGCTGGACTAGAAGACCTTCAAGGTCCCTTCCTATTCTATTCTATTCTATTCTATTCTATTCTATTCTATTCTATTCTATTCTATTCTATTCTATTCTATTCCATTCCATTCCATTCCATTCCATTCCATTCTAATTACAAAGTTCTGGTAATCTCAGTTTTATCGACTATCTTCATTACCTCAGCCATATTTTACCACCAGGCCATTAGATTCTCATATTGTCTTCTTCATTGCAAAACATCCACTAGACACTCTCTCTCTCGCTCTCGCTCTCTCTCTCTCCCTCCCTCCCCCTCCCCCCTCTCCCTCCCTCTCTTTCTCTCTCACACACCAACACACACACACACACACACACACACACAGATAGAGAGAGAACTGTGTGATGTAATGTTTCAGATGTCAAGCTCAAAGAGTGGAGACTTGGTTTAAGTGTACTCTCAGCCATGAAAGTTCATTAGCTCCTTCTGAGACAGTTAATTCTATTTGACATGGCTGTTGTTGTTTTTGTGAGAAAGAATTGAAAGATAGACTAATATGTATGCTTGAGTTCTGGAGGATAAGTGGGGTATCAACTTGAGCTGAGAAATAAACAATGAATCAGAAAATATAACTTAAGTTAAAGAAACTCTGAGTAGAGAACATTATAAAGTTCAGATTAATACATTTGACACTTGTGAGGTGTGAATGGAGGAAATATTAATGGTGAAAATATCTGAAGTGAATAATCAGATAATAATATTATAGGACAAGCCATTTAATGCATGCTGGTAATCTTAATTATTTTATTAATTAATTGATTAAATTTGTTTGACACCCGTTTCACTGTGAGATGACTCTGGCCATCTTACAACATTAAAAGCAGAAAAACCATAAAAATAATCTAAAAGCAATAAAAATAGAAAATTATGATTAAAAGATTGGAGTTAAGGGAGCAGGATGTGTAGGGAGGGAAGTGGGATATGTTATTGGTCCATCCAACACCTCTTGTGTCATAGTTCCCCATTGGGACCCCAAGCTCCAATTATAATTAGCTCCATCTATATCTGCTACTCAGGGGACAATCATTTATACAAAGGGACCTTGATTTGAAGGACTCTTTAGTTATTTGGCAGTAAAATCACAAGATAATTGAGTAATTGGGATTTGGAGTTAACATTATTTGTTAGATAACATATTGAGAAAGTAGTTAGAAAGTCGTGTTTAACAGTTTTATCTCTCTTATTGGTGGCTAGAAAATACTGGGTACTTTTGTGGGATTTTTTCTTCTTCTCTAAAATATATTTATTTATGAACAATTTTTTATAAGTGCTCCAATCTAAGGTGTCTAAAGAGTTCCAGGAATTAAGCTGTAATTTGATTCAGCACTATTCCAAGCGCAGTTAGGAAAACGAAAAAAAAATATATCTCTTTTCAAGGAAGAAAAAGAATGAACTTTTTTTTTGCTTCTTTTCCCGCCCACTTTGAAGTGAAAAGTTCCTTTAGAACAAGCATTAGCTCAGGGCTAGCATTAAAAATTAGATATTACAAGTTATATACATTTGAATTGCACCAACTATATTTACCTGAAAGGAAGATAACTCTGAATTTAAGACCCCCCTCATTCAAAAGGAAGATTAGATAGAAAAATACGTGTCTGTCTCCATTACCAGATTCAAGAAGTCTACGACTGCTCTCCAATGTTAAATATACATTTTGAGGGAAGCGTTCTTTTTTCCTTTTCAGGAAATAGGCCACATGATAAAATTCATTCAAAAATTCACTCAAAAGCTGTTCTTTCAAGGAAGGACGAACAATTGCAATCTGCTTATTAGCAGGCTCCACTTCTGCTTGCCACAGTAGATATGTTTTGTCATAAATATCAGAGAAGAGATTCCTTTATTTAACTTACAATTCTCATCAGCAGTAGACCCGCTCTGTTAACCCCCTTGATCACCTGCATTGCACTATCCTTTGCCTTTTAAAATGTCTGCTCAAGTGAGATCCCATTCCTGACTGGTCCCAGATTGTGCTCAACTTACAACCATTCATTTAGTGACTGTTCAAAGTTACAATGCCCTGATAAAAGTGTCTTATAACTGGTCCTTGACTTAAGACCATCTCAGCATCCCCACGGTCACATGATCAAAATTCAGTTGCTTGGCCATGGTTGCAGTGTCGTGTCATCGCCATTTGCAACCTTCCCAGCTGACCTCTGACAAGCAAAGTCAGTGGAGGAAGCTGCATCCACTTAACGACCGCATGATTCACTTAAGAACTGCAATGATTCGCTTAACAAAAATGGCAAAAATGTTCATAAAACTGGGCAACTGACTTAAGAACCACTTTGCTTAATAATGGAAACCTTGATCCCAATAGTAAACGTAAGTGGAGGGCTATTGGCCAGTGTCTGAATTCTAAAAGGGAAAATCAGACTTAAACTGTCAGATGAGGTTGAAGATGCTCTATCAGTACAGCAAGGACTGAAACTCACAACGTGTCCTTGATATGGAAAGATTGAGACATAGGTTTTTAGTGACGGATGGGGAGCATCCATTTGCCATGTGGAGATGAAGGTGACAAGAGCATCACTTTCCTCTGTGAAATGTTGGTAAGTATAACTAACCATGGATGTATATATATATGCATGTTGGGAAGAGAAGTCTTCCTGCAGGGAAGCGAGTGGAGAGAAATATATAGACATTGGCCTTCATTCCTAAAGGTCAGGAGATCATTAACTATCTCTGGAGGGAACCAGTGACCAGGCGGGGAATGGTAAGATAAATATTTACACTACTGTGACTCCTCTCACACACCCGACTTAGCTGACAGGAACTTTACTCATAAATAATACTATGGAACATCCTGCAGAGGAAAGCAGGCAACTGCAACATGTTGCAACAGGCTTCTTGCTACTAATCTCCATCACAGGGGCATGCAGAGATGTGTTTTGTAATGGGAAAAGGGTTCTAAGTCTGACAGGTCTGAAAGTAAGTAACTTTAGCTGGAAGGGAGGGAGAGATGAGTCTGAACAAAGAAAGAACTAATGCTGTGCCAAAATCACCCTGGCGCTTTTTCAAATGTTTTCTCCCTTTGTGAAAGAGGCTTCTGTTTTTCCACCTTATTCTTGGGATCCTTTCAACTTTCCTGGGTGGTAAGCCTGAACTTTTATTGTTAGAAGTGGAGGATGATACGACTGTTGTGTTATTTCCTGGTGTACATCTTTTTTTTATTAATCTGAAGGAACTCTGACTGTCCACCTTTGCAAGCTGAAAAACCTACTGGTTTAAATTACATTCTTTGTGATTTAACTGAAACATGGGAAGTCAAGAAGACTGCAGAGTGATAGATGCATTATTTTATTATAAAAAAAAGGGATGTGCTTCTTGGCCAGCTTGAACAAGAATACCGTTAATAAAGAATTTAGCTCAAAGTCAATTCCTCTTTGAAAATGGATAAAAATAAAACATAATTTATTGGACAATAAGTCAGAGGAATCACCTTTCCTGAAATAATAAGTATTATAACATCAAATGCAGGAGAAATTTCAGCACAACACTTTAAGAAAACACTACCTGATTTTATGGATATTTGCTAGAAGGAATTGCTAACATGACTGGCCCTGGTGTCTGAGCAATCCTTGGTCTATGTGGTCCTTCGTGCTCTCTGCGCTTGGCTATTTTCTTGCAGACATTTTATTACCCAACTAGGTAACATCTTCAGTGCTAGAAGGCAGTAGGTTTTGCTCTCTTTTTAGAAATGGTGACTTTCCATGCCAGTGTTGGTGGGAGTGTTGTTTTCTTCTTGGTAGTTTTCTGATTAGGTTGTTGTTTACTGTTTGATTATCTGAATTGTTCATCTTCCTTCCATTGGCAGGCTGCTACTTGGTGGCCATATCTGCTAATAAATCTAGCAGCACATTGATGAATGACTTAGCCACTGCAGCACCAGTCACATTTGGAAAACTATCTGCCATTTTAAGACACCTGTAATATGTTAGGAAGCTATGGGAAACCCAGTTCAGTAGTTTCCTAGGGTTGGATGGTGCCATGTAATTCAGTGGATGGGGAACAAAGGAAGTGCAGTGCAGGGGGAATCAAGGGACAGTAATGGCCTGGCTTGGTGGCAACCTTGCATGGTGTCCAGTGAGATGTAACTCAAGATTAAAAAAAACTCTAGGCATAAGATGTTAAAGCCTTAATCTGCCCAGGGATCCTATGCCATAGCATCATTCTGCAGATGAAGTAGTTATGTAGTTGTGCATTATTTATCTCTCCATGCCTCCTATAGAAACTAGGATACCAATGGTGTCCTCTTCACTGTCTTAGAACAATCTTGACTATTCTATAGACTACTCTATAGGCTTTGTTTTACTGCCAGGTTCACTTTCTTTACATGTTGTTGTGGGAAGCAGACAAGGTTCATACCAGAAATTTAAATGTAGCTTCTTTTTTAAAAAGAAAATCTAATGCTTTGGTAAAAGCAGAAATGTCTGGCCTGATAGAGTTATATACTCTCTTGCTCACTGAGCTGTCATCTTCCCAAAACATGAACTCAACTACTAGGGTAGCTTGACCATACCCTAAAAGAATGCACCAATTCATCTTCTATACCAGTTATCTTCCTTCCTTCCTTCCTTCCTTCCTTCCTTCCTTCCTTCCTTCCTTCCTTCCTTCCCTTCCTTCCTTCCTTCCTTCCTTCCTTCCTTCCTTCTCTTCCTCCCTCCCTCTCTCCCTTCCCTCCCTCTCCTTCCTTCCTTCCTTCATCCCTCCCTCCCTCCCCTCCCTCTCCTTCCTTCCTTTCTCCCTCCCTCCCTTCCTTTCCTTTCTTCCTTCCTCCCTCCCTCCCTCCCATCCCCTCTCCTTCCTTCTTCCTTCCTTCACCCTCTGTCCCCCCCTCGACCTTCTCTTCCTGAGTCGTAATGTTTTTCCTGTGGAGGGACCCCTCCGCTTCCCTGCCCTCTCCTTCCCTTCCTTCATCCCTCCCTCCCTTCTCTTCCTCCCTCCCTCCCTCTCCTTCCTTCCTCCCTCCGTCCCCCTTTCTCCTCCCTCCCTCCCTCCACTTCCTTCCTTCCTTCATTCCCTCCGTCCCTCCCTCCTTCTCTTCCTCCCTCCTTCCTCCCTCCCTCCCTCCCGCTTCCTTCCTTCCTCCTCCCTCCCTCTCCTTCCTCCTTCCTCCGTCCCTCCCTGTCCCTTCTCTTCCTCCCTCCCTCCCTCCCTCCTTCTTCCTTCCTTCCTTCATACCCTCGTCCCTCCCTCCCTTCTCTTCCTCCCTCCCTCCCTTCCCCCCTCCCTTCCTTCCTTCCTTTCCTCCTTCCTTCATCCCATCCGTCTCCCTCCCTCCCTCCCCTCCCTCTCCTTCCTTTCCTTCCTTCCTTCCTTCCTTCCTTCCTTCCTTCCTTCCTTCCTTCCTTCCTTCCTTCCTTCCTTCCTTCCTTCCTTCCTTGGAATTCATGGTGTCATACACAACAACTCAGAGGTTGATCTGACAGAGGGAGAGAGAGCAAAAAACTGCTCCAAGGTTACCCAAGTAAACCCAAGGGTAATGTATGGAGTCAAACCTGACTCTTTCCACTCCAGATCATCCCTATTAATCATACCTGAAATGCATATTTTTTTTCCAGAAATATAAGCTACATTTCCCCAGCAAGGAACTGAAATAAGAAGACATCTCTTTTTACCTATTTGATTTTTTTCCTGTCCTGGTTCTCTCTAACTGAAAATGTTGGCTTTTTTCATTGAGGGCATTATGAAATGATACTTGGGACTTTTCTCCAAACTTTCCCCTCCTCTCTATTGTCTAAGGCTGCTCATTCTTTTCCACCATCTTTCTTTCAACTCTAGATTTCAACCAGGAGCTGCTGCTGGAGTGCTAGAAATCTCTAAAACAAGTTGATAGTTCTAAAGTGGAACATTGCCTGCCAGCGTTTGTTGGGCTTATAATTGTAGGGGTGGAGTAAGGGAAGAGAAGGATGAGCTCTCATCTTTGTTTTTAATTAATTCAGCCATCAGTTTCATTCCAACCTGTCACACGTTAGAAATCAAAAGCTTGTATAAATAATCAGCAAAGAGGAGGGGGAATGGGAAGTTTTCTTCAATTAGTAAGGAAAAATATTTTAAGAAAGAGACACACTGAGAAGAAAGAAAACAGAGATTCCTAATGTTGCCTACATTGTCAAGACAGAGGTGCTCTTTCTCCTAATCGAATGCAAGTTGATTTTTTTTTAATAAAAAGGTTTTTAGGAGGCACAAAAAGAAAAAATACTCAATCCATATAACGGAATGTTTTAATAACAATAAGAGAGCTGAAAAGAACCTTGGAGGTCTTCTAGTCCAACCCCCTGCTCAGGCAGGAAACCCTATATCATTTCAGACAAATGGTTGTCCAGTCTCTTTAACTGGTTGTCCAGTTAAAAACTTCCAGTGTTGGAGCATTCACTGCTTCTGGAGGCAGGTTTTTTCACTGATTAATTTTTCTAACTGTCAGGAAATTTCTCCTTAGTTCTAGATTGCTTCTCTCTCTGGTTAGTTTCCATCCGTTGCTTCTTGTCCTGCCTTCAGGCGCTTTGGAGAATAGCTTCACTCCCTCTTCTTTGTGGCAGCCCCTGAGATTTTGGAACACTGCTATCATGTCCCCCCTCGTCCTTCTCTTCATTAAACTAGACATACCCAATTCCAGCAACCTTTCCTTATATGTTTTAACCTCCAGTCCCCTAATCATCTTTGTTGCTCTTCTCTGTACTCTTTCTAGAATCTCAACATTTTCTTTACACCGTGGTGACCAAAACTGGATGCAGCATTCCAAGTGTGGCCTTACCAAGGCATTGTAAAGTGGTATTAATACTTCAGGTGATCTTGATTCTATCCCTCTGTTAATGCAGCCTAGCACTGTGTTGGTTTTTTTGGCAGCTGCAGCACATTGCTGGCTCATATTTAACTGATTGTCCACTAGGAGTCTGAGATCCCTCTCACAGTTACTATTATTGAGCAAGATACCAGCTATACTATACCTGTGCGTTTGGTTTTTCTTGCCTAAATGTAGAACCTTACTTTTTTCACCATTGAATTTTATTTTGTTAGATAGTGCCCAATCTTCAAGTCTGTCCAGATCCTGTCTTCTGGAGTGTTGGCTATTCCTGCCAGCTTGGTGTCGTCTGCAAATTTGATGAGTTCCCCATCTATCCCCTCATGCAAATAATTGATGAAGATGTTGAAGAGCACTGGGCCCAGAACAGAGCTCTGGGGCACCCCACTACACATTTCCCTCCATGTAGATGCAGTTCCATTGACGACCACACGCTGAGTATGACAGGTCAGCCAGCTACGAATCCGTCTGGTTGTGATGCTGTTTTTGTGATACTACTTTCACGGAACATAAATTCTATGGGCTCCATACACATTACACCCATAATCTCCATCATTACCTGAATTATAATTCAATATTATATTAAATTAACTGAACTTAATGTTCTTACTATGCTGGATTGTAATAGTAATGGCTGTATTAGGACAATGCAATGAAGGATTTATTGGCCAGACACATTTTAGAGTGAGGGGTCCTTGGTGCTCTCTGAGCTTGCTTGTTTTCTTGCAGACATTTCATTACCCTAACTAGATAACATCATCAGTGCTAGCAAGGAATGTTGTTTGCTGTCTGTTTATATTCTGGTCTCTTGCCTGTTTGGGTGGGTGGGGTGGTCTTAGGGATTCTTTGGTTGGGCTGTTTACTAATGGCTCTTTGGCAGTTTCTTGATAGGGGTATTGTTTACTTGATTGTTGGTCTGAAGTTGGAAGTTCTTGTGTTTTGTAGTGACGGCTGTCATTTTCTCCATGCTGTCTCCATGAAGGGAGAAAATGGTCAGTGACTGGAACCATCAAGCAGATCTCTAAGAAAAAAATATCAGGATTTCCATTTTTCTTATAAGTCTTACATTTTTGGCTCAGAACTACTGGTAAAACTTTGGTGTACAACAAATTAGGACAATTCTAGAATTTGGATACATTTTAGTATTTTTACTAGGAAGGCTGTTGAGATTGCTACTACTGTCCTACAAGGCCACCTCTAGTTCAGAATTTAAGTAATAAATTCATGGTTGACTTTGACCTTGTGGTTAAGGAAAGGATGTCTTATCTTCCAGAGGAGAGGCCTGGAAAAATGTCAAAATATCTCAGAAAGATTAGGGGAACTCTTTGGGGGCTAGAAATATGCAAAACAAATTTCCCATAGCTGAGATTAGCAACATCTGGCTCAAATAGTATTATTTTTAAAATAATTGTTTTATTATTTGTTTATTTATTTAGTTTTAATATATTAAGGCTTTTATTTTACTCATTCCCACATTCTCAAAGGGAAGTAAGTGCCTGGAGAATGGAAGGAAGCTGCTACTTGGGTGTGATTGCTACTTTACATCGCATTCGTCCTATCAGCCTTTGCGAGCAATGCTTAATAGTTATCTTTAGCTTAGCAAATGTTTTAAAAATTAGAATAAATGAAGATTAAAATATACAAATGTGCAAGGCAAAACTGCCATTCAGGTCCTTGGAGGAAGAATATCAGGGGGAAAAAAACTAATGGGGAAACTCGTCAATTAGGAACCTGGGACGGAATATGGAAAGTTTCATTTTCTAGACTTAAGAAAAACTCACGTATTTTCTATAGGATCTCTTCTTCCTAGCCTTCCCTCCTCCTACTTATTGTAGTGATTCATATGCCTTCAACTGATAAATCAAAGGTAGGCAAACATTTGAGGCTGGTAACCATATTTATTCTTCTCCTTCCACTTCTCCTTTTCCTGAAATGCAGTTTTTAAAACTAACAGACAGTAAATCAGAGCCTGATAAATGTACTAATTTGTAAACAACATACAAAGAAAATGTGCTCTTGGCATTTTTTTTTTGCCACAGTGATTATTTATTCTAGTTCCTCTGTAAAACGATAGACTTACAAAAGAACATTGAGAATAGACATAGCAACTAAGCCAAAAACAACATTCAACAGGATTTGTTAGAATCAAAGCACCTACCTGGCTTTGCTAAAATAAGAAAACCATATTCCAGAGACTCACTGTCCAGCATTCTTTCCCCAACTAGATGTCTCCAGAATTTACATAGAAATGTAACGAAGGCAATAGCACTCTCCTTCTCTTATTTTCCAGCAACAGCTGAAAGATGAATTGACTGAATGTTTTGCTTAGGCCAAAACTATACCTGTAGAAACAGTTATAACAGAGGCAGAAGAGATTAAGAAGAGGTGGCAAAATTACACAGAAGAACTATACAAGAACGAGCTTAGCGTCCCTGATAACCACGATGGGGTGGTCACTGACCTCGAGCCAGACATCCTAGAACGTGAAGTGAAATGGGCCTTAGGAAAGCTGAGCAACAACAAAGCTAGTAGAGGTGACAGTATTCCAGCTGAGCTATTCAAAATCTTAAAAGACAATGCAGTAAAAGTGCTACAGTCAATTTGCCAGCAAATTTGGAAAACTCAACAGTGGCCACAGGATTGGAAAAGGTCAGTTTACATTCCAATTCCAAAGAAAGGCAATGCCAAAGAATGTTCAAACTATCGCACCATTGCACTCATTTCACATGCAAGTAAAGTTATGCTTAAAATACTACAAGCTAGACTCCAGCAGTATGTGGATCGAGAACTACCAGAAGTACAGGCAGGATTTCGAAGAGGCAGAGGAACTAGAGATCAAATTGCCAACATACGCTGGATCATGGAGAAAGCTAGGGAGTTCCAGAAAAACATCTACTTCTGCTTCATTGACTATGCTAAAGCCTTTGATTGTGTGGATCACAACAAATTGTGGCAAGTTCTTAAAGAGATGGGAGTACCAGACCATCTTATTTGTCTCTTGAGAAACCTATATGTGGGTCAAGAAGCAACAGTGAGAACTCGACACGGAACCACTGATTGGTTCAAAATTGGGAAAGGAGTCCGGCAAGGCTGTATTCTGTTGCCCTGCTAATTTAACTTATATGCAGAGCATATCATGAGAAAGGCAGGGCTAGATGAATCAAAAGTTGGAATTAAGATTGCCAGGAGAAATATCAACAACCTAAGATATGCAGATGATACCACTCTAATGGCAGAAAATGAAGAGGAACTAAAGAGCCTCTTGATGCGGGTGAAGAAGGAGAGTGCAAAAGTTGGCTTGAAACTCAACATTAAGAAAACCAAGATCATGGCATCCGGCCCTCTCAATTCCTGGCAAATAGATGGGGAAGAAATGGAGGTAGTGACAGATTTTATCTTCCTGGGCTCCAAGATCACCACAGATGGAGACTGCAGCCAAGAAATTAAAAGACACTTGCTCCTGGGGAGGAAAGCTATGGCAAATTTAGACAGCATACTAAAAAGCAAAGACATCACCCTGCCAACAAAAGTACGTATAGTCAAGGCCATGGTTTTCCCAGTTGCAATGTATGGCTGTGAAACTTGGACCATAAGAAAGGCTGAACGCAAAAGAATTGAGGCCTTTGAACTATGGTGCTGGAGAAGACTCCTGCGAGTCCCTTGGACTGCAAGGCGATCAAACCGGTCAGTCCTAAAGGAGATCAACCCTGACTGCTCTTTAGAAGGCCAGATCCTGAAGTTGAAACTCAAGTACTTTGGCCACCTAATGAGAAGGAAGGACTCACTGGAGAAGAGCCTATGCTGGGAAAGATTGAGGGCAATAGAAGAAGGGGACGACAGAGAATGAGGTGGCTGGATGGAGTCACTGAAGCAGTAGGTGTGAGCTTAAATGAACTCCAGAAGATGGTAGAGGACAGGAAGGCCTGGAGGAACGTTGTCCATGGTGTCGCGATGGGTCGGACACGACTTTGCAACTAACAACAACAACAACAACAACAATGCTTCTTCCGTTTCCTAAATCATTAGAATACTCCAAACCCATAATTTCCATTATCTAATGAAAAAGAAGTATACAGTTGTCAACTTAACATCATTCTTATGGTATGGTATGGTATGGTATGGTATAGGCATGACCACAGATGTTTGGGGGAAGAGGGGAATGTTATCTAGGACAGGGCTTTTCAAACTTTTCACCGATTGTACCACTTTTAGGTACAAGAAACAATGGATGGAAACTAATCAAGGGGAGAAACTAATCAAGGAGAGAAGTAACCTCGAGCTAAGGAGAAATTTCCTGACAGAACAATTAATCAATGGATGCTCCAACACTAGAAGTTTTAAAGAAGAGATTGGACAACCATTTATCTGAAATGGTACAAGCTTTGCTGCTTGAGCAGGGGGTTGGACTAGAACAGGGCTTTTCAACCTTTTCACCAATTGTACCACTTTTAGGATATGGCAATATTCGAGTACCACCTAGCAAGGTGTCAAAAACTTGATGACGAAAAAAAAAACCCTGTTCAAAGTTGCAATTGCACTGAAATGACTTATGACCATTTTCACACTTATGACCATTGCAGCATGCCCAGGGTCATGTGATTTATATTTGGATGCTTGGCAACTGATTCATATTTATGATGGTCACAGTGTCCCAGGGTCATGTGATCCTCTTTTGCAACCTTTTGACAAGTAAAGTCAATGGCAGGGCTGCTGGTGGCCAAGTGCTAAGGCGGGACTTCCCTCCCTCCCTCTTTCTCATGCCCACCTCCTTCTGAAGGAAGAATTTGAACCCCCCCCATATTTTTTCTCTTCCATAAATTCATCAAACAAGGAAAAGCCTCCAGAAACAGAAAAGACAAACTGCTGAGTGAACTAGCTTAAAAAGGCACATTCCCCTTTAAGAATTAGCTACTGGCTAGAAAGGAAAGTAAGGAAGAAAAAAAATGTAGTAAGTATTGGCTGCTGGCTAAGGCAGCCTCCCCAAATGGCTCCAATCATAAGTAAATGAATCTACAGGCAAAATCCATTCAGGAGAAAAATACTTCAAAATCCCTTGCAGCAAAACTTACAGCTAACAATAGCAGAGCAATAGAAGCTAACACGAGACATCAGCCATCAGCCAAACAGAAATTGCCAAACACTCCTTAAGAACACAAAGCCCACATTGCACAAATCCCAGAACTTCAAAGTCACAAAAGCACATAAGAATCCTTCCACTCTCCATCTCCCTCCCTCCCTCCTCCATGCCTCACCTCCAGCCATTGCTACCTTTTTCCATTCCTCTTGGAGGGCGACCCCTCCCCCACTGCATTTCTTGCCTGTTTGCTGCTGCCAGCACAGGTGGCTGCCACAGCAGTTGCAAATCAGCTCATGGCCGGCCTGCTTGATTTGATCTCCTCTCCTCTCCCCCCCACCCTCCTCCTTCGGTGCAGCTAGAGCTGACTCGGCCTCCTCCCAAGGCTGCTTATTTTTCTCTCTCTCCCTCTCCCACCCAATCTGCTTCCTTTTATAGCCTCTCCTGTCTCCACCCCCTCCTCCTCCTTTCTCATGGGGGAGGGTGAGCCAGAAGTGAGCCTGGGGCCTTTGTCTCGCCCCACCCACTCTGCAGCTCCAGAGGACTCTCTCACTGTAAGTCCTTGCCTGTGTTGGCTCATTCCCTCCCCCACTACACTTGGCTAGGCAGGGCTGCGTACCACCTGCCACTTGTTAATGTACCACAAGTGGTACGCGTACCACAGGTTGAAAAGCCCTGATCTAGGAGACAGTATAAAAAGACAGTTCCTAGCAAAAAGGGAATGGATTCCCAGAGGCTCCGTAGAGCTTCAAGATGAAAGATTAGATTTGTTGTCTTTTCACATAAGTGCTTATTAAATCAACCCAGCCTCTGAACTCTATACGTAGTCCTCGACTTATAACATTTAGTGACCGTTCAAAGTTACAACAGCACTGAAAAAAGTGATTTATGACCATTTTTCACACTTATGACCATTGTAGCATCCCAGTGGTCACGTGATCAAAATTCAAATTCTTAGCAACTGAATCATATTTATGACAGTTGCAGTGTCCCAGGACCAAGCGATCAGCTTTTGCAACCTTCTGACAAGCAAAGTCAATGGGGAAACCAGACTCACTTAACAACTGTGTTACTAACTTAACAACTGCAATGATTCACTTAACAACTGTGTGAAAAATGGTCATAAAATGGAGCAAAACTCACTTAACAAATATCTCACTTAGCAACATAAATTTTGGCTCAATGCTGGTCATAAGTCAAGGACTATCTGTATTGATAATGAGATAATTGGCAGAAGTGGGGCAATCCCTAATTGTGACAAAGAAAACAACTTTAAAGGTGCTAACCATTTTTAATGGTCTTTTCTTCATGATGAGGATCTGATCTTGGCTCACATTGCTCAGAATGAGTTGATTCGGAGATTTCAAGCAAACATAGTCAAAATGGACATATTTTGGTTCAACACTGACTAGAGACTGCAAATAGAGTCAATTTATCTTAAACACCTTCCTAATTCAGTTGATTTGAAATAGCATCCTGTTAGTTATACTGAGTGAATAGGATTTTAAACAATTTATTATTTTGATTGGTTTTGATATTTTTAAAGAATCTAAATGGATTTCCTGGTGGAGATAAAGCTTGGGAATGGAATCTAATTGACAACTTCCTGACATAAAAGATATCTCTTCTTTGGCAAGCTGAAACAAAGCAGCAGGGAAGCTAATGGGAAACTTGCTTTCTCTCCCGGTGCTTTGAATAATGTAAAAAAGTTGATTTATCAGGAGAAACAGAATGGCTTATTTTATCTTAGGGAACTCTTTCATAATTGAATCTGGTTGAAGACTCTACTAATACATTTTGTAAGTTATATGTATTTCTACCCAGTATCCTTTGTATTTGTGTGTCTTTGTGTGTGAATACATGAGTGAGTGAGTGAGTGAGTGGGTGGGTGAATGAGTGAGTGAGTGAGTGAGAAGGGGGGGGGACTCAGCAGTGCAAAAGAGGTAAATTCTAGAAAGTCCACATAAAATGACAGATTTTGTATATCATAGTGATGTACTGTGATGACTTAAATAAAAAAATGTCAAGCCATAAAATATTCACAGGTTGCAACACCTGGGTTTATACAATGCATAAAGTCATACCCAAAATAACCCAGATAGGCTTCAGAATCAGAATCAGAATAGAATAGAATAGAAGCTGGAAGGGACCTTGGATGTCTTCTAGTCCAGCCCCCCGCTCAAGCAGGAGAACCTATACCATTTCAGACAAGTGTCTGTCTAGTCTCTTCTTAAAAACCTCCAGTGATGGAGCACCCATGATTTCTGAAGGCAAGCTGTTCCACTGGTTAATTGTCCTCACTGTTAGGAAGTTTCTCCTTAATTCCAAGTTGCTTCTCTCTTTGGTCAGTTTCCAACCATTGTTTCTTGTCCTGCCCGCTGATGCTTTGGAGAATAATTTAACCCCCTTTTCTTTGTGGCAGCCCCTCAAATACTGGAATACTGCTATCATGTCACCCCTATTTCTTCTTTTCTTTAGACTAGCCAAACTTAGCATATCATTTAGGGCAACAGCTCTGGGATGCAAAATTCCGAATGGTTACTAAATGGAAGCAAAGGGTATTAATGCTTATAATATTTGCTGCCCTGCAAAGGTCCTGTAGATGTGTACAACCCAACTCTGGCAGCCTGAATGTTATTTGAATTCAGAGACAGTTGGTTACTTAGAGTGGCTGGGTTGACCTCTTCATCCAAAACTAAATACAACATATTAGAACTTAATAATAATAATAATAATAATAATAATAATAATAATAATAATAATAATAATAATAATAATAATAATAATAATAATAATAATAATAATAATAATAATAATAATAATAATAATAATAAAGGAAGGCCCTTGAGTCATCTAGTCCACCCCCCTGCTCAGGCAGGAAACCCTATACATTTCAGACAAATGCTGTCCAGTCTCTTTCTGGGGAAAAACTTCCAGTGTTGGAGCATTCACCGCTTCTGGGGGGAGGCAGGTTGTTTCAACTGGTTAATTGTTCTAACTGTCAGGAAGTTTCTCCTTAGTTCTAGGTTGCTTCTCTCCTTGATTAGTTTCCATCTTGCTTCTTGTCCTGACCTTCAAGCGCTTGGAAAATAGCTTCACTCCCTCTTCTTTGTGGCAACCCCTGAGATATTGGGAACACTGCTATCATGTCCCCCTCCGTCCTTCATGAAAAAACTAGACATACCCAATTCCAGCAACCGTTCCTTATATGCTTTAGACTCCAAGTCCCCTATCATCTTTGTTTGCTCTTCTCTGTACTTTCTAGAGTCTCAACATCTTTTTTACATCGTGGTGACCAAAACCGGATGCAGTATTCAAGTGGCCTTACCAAGGCTTGAAAGTGGTATTATTATTTCACGTGATCCTTGATTCTATCCCTGTTGTTAATGCAACTAGACTGGGATTAAAATGTGTTGGCCTTTTTTGGCAGCTGCAGCACACTGGGCTCATATTTAAGTGATTGTCCCTAGGACTCCGGGTCTCTCTCATAGTTACTGCTATTGAGCAAGGTACCCAATTATAGCATATACTGTACATTTGTTTTTTTGCTTAAATGTAGAACCTTGCTTTTTTCACCATTGATTTCATTTTGTTAGATAGCGCCCAGTGTTCAAGTCTGTCCAGATCCTCCTGTTCTTAAGCCTGTCTTCTGGAGTGTTGGCTATTCCTGCCAGCTTGGTGTCGTCTGCAATTTGATGTTTGCCCCATCTATCCCCTCGTCCAATCTTGATGAAGATTTGAAGAGCACTGGGCCAGAATAGAGCCCTGGGCACCCACTACACACTCCATGTAGATGCGGTTCCATGGGACCACACCTGAGTAGCGGCCGGTCAGCCAGCTACGGATCCAATGGTGGTGATGCTGTCTAACCCACATTTTTCTATTATCAAACTTAGTAGGTTGTGATCTACTTTATCAAATGCCTTACTGAAGTCAAGTAAATTTATCCACAGCATTCCTCTGTCCACTAATTTTGTCACTTGGTCAGGAGAATGCAATAAGATTTGTCTGGCATGATCTGTTTTTGACAACCCATTTGTTTTTAGTAATGACTTTGTTTGCCTCTAGTGTTTTGCTGATCGTTGTTTTTGATTATCTTTTCAGAATCTTCCAGGTATTGATGTCATGCTGGATAGTCTGTATTTCCTGCGTCCATTGTTTTCCCCTTTTTTTGAAGATGGGAAAGACATCAAGCGCTCTTTTCGCAGTCCTCACGTAGTTCCCCAGTGCTCCGGATCTTTGAAAAATATAGTTCAATGGTTCTGAGATCACATCTGCCAGTTCCTTGAGAACCCTGGGGTGTAATCCATCTGGTCCTGGTGATTTGAACTCGTCTAGGCTGGACAGGTGCTCACTTACCATTTCTTGCCTATCTTAACTTGCGTTTCTATTCTGTTTTTTATGGCACTATTTTTGGTAGGTTGGTCTGTTTTTTTCCTTTGTGTAAAGACAGATGCAAAAAATGAGTTAAATAGTTCTGCTTTCTCCCTATTGCTTGTCACTTTCTTGCCACTTTCACCCACTAATGGACCAATCATTTCCTTCACTTTTTTCTTGTTTTTTACATGTTGAAAGAAGCTTTTTTTGTTATTTTTGACTTTGGTTGCAAGCCTTAGTTCATTTTGAGCCTTAGCTTTCCTCACTTCATCTTTCCAGACTTGGGCTATTTGCTGATATTCTGACTTAGTTATGTGTCCCTCTTTCCACTTTCTATACTTGTCCTTTTTATCTTTCAATTTACCAGAGAGTTCTTTATGCAGCCATGCTGGTTTCTTTTGAGAGCTGTTATTTTTCCTCTTTGTTGGTATTGTGCTAGACTGGGCTTTTATTATCTCACTTTTCAAAATTTCTCAAGCTTCTTGAGTTGTTTTGCCCTTGAGGATTCTCATCCATGGAATCCTTCCCAAGCCCTCTCTAAGTTTATTGAAATTAGCTCTCTTAAGGTCCAAGACTCTAGTTTGACTGTGTTCTATTGCTTGTGCTTCCATAATGTTGAATTCCAATATTGCATGATCACTTCCTCCCAAGGTTCCTGTGGCTTCAACACCTTCTATCATTTCATCTCTGTTAGTGAGAATTAGATCCAAAATGGCTAACCCCCTAATTCCCTTCTCTACTTTTTGGGAGACAAAGTTGTCTGCTAGGTTTGCAAGGAATCTGTTTGATCTTCCAACAGAGTTTGCAGAGTTTGTCTCCCAGTTGATGTCAGGGTAGTTAAATTCCCCATTACTATTGTGATGTGCTTCCTACATATCTTAGTTAGCTGACTAGCAAAAAGTTCATCTATTTCCTCTGTTTGGTTGGGTGGCCTGTAGTATACACCTATGGCAATGTCATTCCCCCCCCCTTTATATTGACCCAAATGCATTCAAGACAGTTTTCATCATTGTTGTGCTCTATTTCTGTAGAGATGTAGTTATTTCTTACATATAGAGCAACTCCTCCTCCTCTTTTATTTGGTCTGTTTCTTTTAAATAATTTAAATCCCTCTAGCTGTGTGTTCCATTTGTGGGTTTCATCCCACCATGTTTCCGTAATGACAACAATATCATATCTGCCCTCATTAACCTGAATTTCTAGTTCACCCTGTTTGCTGTTCATACTCTGTGCATTGGTGTATAGACATTTGAGTCTATACACCACTTGACTGTATTATGAGCCCAGCCATGGATCCTTACACAATACAAGGTGTTATGATGAAACACAGTGTTAAGCCATAATTATGTTTAATTGTGGTTTGTCAATTAAAATGTATTGGGCTGGATTTAGTTATCAGATTAATCACATTTTAGCTTAGCATGGTATGGAACCTTGCTTCAAATTCCCCACTCAAAGCATCAGCAAAAGAACAAATATTGTCAAATGGAGTTATTTCAAGGAACATCTGGAAGACATCCCTTTTAAGAATACAAAACTAGATTGTCTTTCCTCAGCTTGATAACCTTGGGATAGGGTTAGCAAAAATCCAGATGATCTTTAGAAGGCAAAAAAGAATTAGAGTTTCCTGTAAAATTTCCTTTTTGCAGCCATTTCTGTATTCTACTTAAGTTGTATTTGTCACATTGTGCTTCTAGTTGGCTACCACCTACTACAATCTCACAATTCTATGAGATTCTGTTGACCACAATGCATTTTCAATATGATTCCCTAAATGTTTGTATTCATGAGGGCAAGAAAAGCTCAAGATTTAGCATCCCATCATATTTTTCATGGTAGAAGAAGACAGGTCCTTACCATAAGGTAAAAATAAAGATTTCTCTGTCCAATTATATCCAACTCTAGGGCCCAGTGCTCACCTCCATTTTTTGGCCAAGGGAGCCAGCATTGTCTGAAGACATTTTCCATGGTCATGTGGCCATTTACATATTACGTTAGGCATTTGTGACTGTAAACCATCTTGGCTTCCTAATATACACAAATCTTGTGTATCAAAACCAAGCAGATTTATAACAGACATAAAGAAAAGGTCATTGTTGTGAACTGCTGGTTGTTCATGACCTGGTAGGTCATAAGATGCCTCTGCTAATTTCTTTTCATCTTTATATATTTGAATGTTATTTGCACTGCTGGTGCTATGGCTGTAATAAGGGGTTTGATTTGACTCGAATCTCTTTGCTTGAAAAAAATGAAGACCAGGCCCCTCTTTTTCCCAGTTTCAGTGAGAGGAAGTAGAGAAACGGCTCTGCTTTATCAGTTCTCTTCTTCCTCAGACATGCTCTGCAAACAGAGCATTTTCATCCATTATTCAGGTATCAGAAGGCTGTCAAGATTTGCTGGCTGCAAAACCTGCTGATTTTTTTTAATGCTTTCCCCCCCCCTTTCTGGCAAGACAGATAATTTGTCCAAGCTGATGTAAAGAGAAATGAAAGATGATATTTCTACAAGGTAATTAGTTTTTGGATGTCTCCGGGTCTAGTGTCCCTGCAGATTTCTCCCCCCATAGCAAAAGGAAGTTGTGTTTCCTCTCCTCCCTTCTCCCAGTCTTCATGTTAAGATACCAAGAGTGAAGTTTCTAACTGATGAATATTGTTCTGAATGGAATCTGGGAACTCATGGAAAGTGTAACAGCGCTTAACAAGGTGGTGGCTTAACAAGGGGAAGGCAGAAGTGAAGAATCCTGAAACTGTATATCACATGAAGTTAATCTAAATAACAGGGGACTCTACACATTTGGATTTTTAAAGATAAATCTAATGTCCTTCTGGAAAAATACATTCTAAGTTCAGTTTTTATGATTAATGAAAAAGACAGAGCCACGAGTTCTGAAAAATTAAAATTATTTATATTGATTGGAGTTTCCCTCCTCAGAATACTACAAGATATCTGTAAAACTTTAGGGTTATTATCGTTGGGGTTTTTTGCACCCTTTTGTAGAGAACAGAGCTGTCTTGTTTGATTACCATTATTGTATTATTATTATTTTTTTACAAAGCAAAGTAGATTCTCTAATATGGGATTCCAGATTGTTAAATTGGGACTGAGACTAAGAACTTTCTTGACTTATAGTTTATATTCACAGCAAGAAATCCTAAGGTTAGTTCTTGATTACTTGGCCTTATCTTGCTCTCTGTCTGCATTTTAAGGTATTAAATCCTGATCCTTGATATTTATGAAAATAAAATAATTTAGCCAAGACCCCAAATATATACAATTGTATTCTTTTCCCACCTTTTGGGGAAGCGTGGTCAAGGCAGCCTTGATCAGAAATTGCTAGATTTCTAGGGCAATTGCTAATATGTTATGAGTCTTCATTTCTCAGCCCTTCCCTCCTGCCCCACAACACCAATGAGAAAATACATTTTGTTAGTCATCTAGGAAACCAGGAAATCATTACCCTAGCAAGAAAAAATATCAATTCTGTGAAGGTTAAGTTACACTGAAAGTCTTTAGTAAGAAGAAACTCCACATACCTGAAGGTCATTAAATTGGAGAAAGTTGGAATAAGTCACGTGTAATCAGGCATGCGCTTCACTGGATCCAGTGGGAATTACTACCACATAAATAAGCTACCTAGTCTGCAAAACAAAATACTGGTTAAATTTCAGCAATGATTGGCTAAATCACTGTTTTTCCCAGGGCTATACTTGATATTTCTTACATGGATTCTGCATTCTTTACCCACAACATCTTATGTGACAAGTCAGTTGATCAATTCCTGTTACAAGCAAAGGATCATCACTTGATTGATCCAAAAACACAGATCCTACATTTGTGGGGAAATAGGAAAGAAAAGAAAGAATTCATTCTTTACCCTAAAGCTAAACCACCATTTGTTGGTTTGCTGAATAAACCAAAAAGGCTAAGTTCACATACAATATTAAGGCAAACATTGTGGTTTACAAATGTAATAGCTGGGTCCATATGTTGGAGGTGGTCAAAGCAAGAATGGATTTCAATGCTGGCCAATGAAGTTTTTTTTCATGGATTACATCAGGGGTGTCAAACTCACAACATCACGTGATGTGTTGTGCCTTATCGTGACTTTTTTTCCATTGCCGGCAATTGGGTGGGCGCGGTTTCAGCAGTTTGACACCCCTGGATTACATAATACAACCAGCGATGCAACCTTTTAAAAGGAGAAGTTAAGGAAAGACTGTGTAAAAAGTAAACCAATATGACCAAGATGGGGGTCTTGGTCTTTATTAATGATTTAAATTAAGGCAGAGTCCTGTTCATACTACTGATCCTAAACTTTGATATAATTTCCTAAATTTTATAAACAGCAAGTCTTGACTAGGTTGAATACTTGTTCTTGGTTTATGGCTCTCAGATACATGATGACATGGTGCAGCTAAATAAAATGTTTTATTGTTTAACTGGGAAAAAGTCTCAAAAACAGTTGCATGCCTCTGTCAATACAATGATTGCTGATTTTAATATATTATACTTCTGATCCTTCTTTCTTCCATTCTTCCCATGCTTTAACAGATATTTGGTCTCTACTTCTTAACCATGAAGCAGGATAACTGTTAGTTGTTGATGAAATTGATTGAAAAGCTCTGGCTTTCAGCTTACATACTAAAAGGCAGAAATTATTCACACGCTTTCTCTGCTACATCCAGAACCTATACCTCATCTTACCAAGAAAAAATCTACAATCCCCCTCAGTCTACAAGCTCCAGAACTACACTTGATCTTAGACAAAAGGCCAAGAAGCTCCAGAACAGAAGGTGGAGAAATTCTGCTGTGTGAAAAAGTCAAACCACATGAACACTGCGACCTCTGGGAGATTTGGAGACTTCTAAGAAGCTAAGTCTGTTCCCAAACATCCAGCAAATGTCTTACCACTAAGTATGACCACATTCTAACTTGTTGGGAATAAATCAGTCTCCATAAAATGAAAGCACACAGAGCAGGTAGCAAGCTGCTTTTTGGACACAATAGTGGACAGAATGAGTAGCAAAATATTTCTTCAGATGAGAAAATTTGGGAATAATATCTCAGTGAATGTGCCATCTTTGGTTAAGAGGCCTAAAAGAACCTCATCTCCACAGAACTTGTTTATAATGAACTATGATGCACAACTTAAGTTCTGCTGCTGCCTGTGATAGTATTAAGGACACCACCAATAATAAATGCAGAGTTTTCGCCATATATTGTTGTGCTAAGTATGAAAAGATCTACCTACCACATGTCATCCAGATAACCTGTCTTCTACTCATCCAGCATTCATTCTTATTTATACTTTTTTATAAGATATAATCTAGCATGTTAGTAGTTGTTCTGTTTACCAGCTTCTGTTGGGCTCCCCAAAAACCAGACTGTGGTTTTAAACATTCTCTTCTAAAAAATTCTTATATCTTAGATTTAAAGGAGAAGTTTGATTGAAATCCTGACTACTCAAATAAACCTGGCAGGATTTTTATTTCACAAAACTACATCACTCCCAAGGTCAGTATTGTTAAGCTCTTGTAAAAGAGATGTGAGGATAAGAAGAAATTGGAATACAGGTGGTCCTCAACTTATGATCACAATTGAGCCCAACATTTCCACTACTACACAAGACACTTGTTCAGTGAGTTGTGTCCCATTTTACAACCTTTATTGCCACAGATGTTAAAGAAATCTCTGCAGTTGTTAATATATGAGTCGTGGTGGCGCAGCGGTTAGAATGGAGAATTGTAGGCTGACTCTGCCCACAGCCAGGAGTTCGATCCTGACTGGCTCAAGGTTGACTCAGCTTTTCAAGGTTAGTAAAATGAGGAGCCGGATTGTTGGGGGCAATATGCTGACTTTATAAACCACTTTATAAAGGGCTGTAAAGCACTGTAAGTCTAACTGCTATTGCTATTATTAAATGAATCTGGCTTCTCTCTGTCTTTGTTTGTTGGAAGGTTATAGATGGTGATCACATAACTCTTGGACAGTGCATCTGTCATAAACACATGCCAGTTGCCAAGTGCTTAAATTTTGATCATTTGACCATGAGGATGCTGAAATGGTTGTAAGGGTTAAAAATTGGTCATAAATCATTTTTTTCAGTACCATTGTAAATTTGAATGGTCATTAAATGAATAGGAGTAAGTTGGGGGACTACCTGTATTAAATTGATGGGGTATTGTTTATTGGGGAGGGTATTAAAATAATGACTAATAGACGAAGCGCAATTTGATAGGAACTCTAATGACAGCTTCTTCCAAATAAGCCATTGTCTGAAATGCTTAATTATAGATCAGTAAATGTGGAAAACAGAGTACATGAAACTGGAAGCAGGAGGGTGGGGGTGGGTGGGTTGTAGGACTCCTCTATGCCAAGTTTCCTCCCACCCTTTTAAATACAGCTTTTAAGAAATGAGTAGCTCTTCCTGGTCTAATCCTGTTTCATCTTATTGTCCTCTTTCCCTACCTCCTTTTGATCACCTGAAACAGGTTGTGGCAGAATCTGTAACATTTCCTTTCTCCGCCATTCTTTTACTTCCGTTTACAATTAATGCATGAATGTCTTTGTTCACATCCTGTTTGTGTTTTAGTAAAGGGAGAATGAATATTGGGATTAAACAACTGGCATGTGAGATTCTTCCTGACCATAATCTGTTTATCACATTGGTTTTTATTCTGCCTTTTTACTAAGTTTTCCTTTCATTCAACTTAACGGGAGTTAAACTGTAGTAAAAGAAACAGATGACACTATATAATGAGAGAACTTTTGTATCCACAAGTTTCTATTCACCCATGACTGAATTGCATATAGAAACAAAGCTTTTATTTTCAGGTTAATTTAATATTTTAATTTAAAGGTTTTAAAGGATTTAAAAAAAAGAAAAGGAGAGAGAGAGAAAGGAGAGGAAGAGGAAGAGGAAGAGGAAGAGGAGGAAGAAGAAGAAGAAGAAGAAGAAGAAGAAGAAGAAGAAGAAGAAGAAGAAGAAGAAGAAGAAGAAGAAGAAGAAGAAGAAGAAGAAGAAGAAGAAGAAGAAGAAGAAGAAGAAGAAGAAGAAGAAGAAGAAGAAGAAGAAGAAGAAGAAGAAGAAAAAATCAAAATCTAATCACCTCCAATTAGGTTTATCTCATTTCACATGCTGGTATTGTATTGAATGAGGACACCTAGTCTATTTTCCTCAATATTTATCATGTGTGGGAGCTGTTTGTATCTTTCACTCTCTCCTTGAACTATGTCATGTAGCTGCCCTGTATTCTATTGAAATCACTTTTTTTAAATGATTTTTTTCTTAAATTTCTACATCTGTACTTCTATTGCTGTAAATTTAAATTATTTTAAAGAATAAAATATTAAAAATTGGAAAGAGAAATTAGAGACAAGGTGCAAAGAATAAAGAGAAAAGGGGGGGGGGTAGAAAGAAAATAAAAAGAAAGTCTGGTGGAATCTCCAGCTAGATTGGAAGGTGGTATTAAGGGCAGGGGTGGTGGTGGTGAGCTTAGAGCCCTTGCACTCCAGAAAGTGGTGTAAGCATGTCCTCCCCCAGCGTCTGGTGATTGACTTGTAACCCTGCCCGAGATTGTTTATGAGTGATTCTGGTTACTCGCATCTGACAATAACTTCCAACTTTCTTTGCTACAGTTCAAAATATAAAACACACTAATCTTTTGATCTGAAATTCAGTAATACACACTATTTCTAATTATCAAATCGAAAAATTGACATAGCATTTATTTCAGTCTTAAGCAAAAAGTCCAAAAGTGGTTTCCACGCAGAAACAAAGCTAGGCAAAGTATTTTCTTTAATCAAAGTAGTGAGTTTCACCACCTCAGCTAATGCCATTAATGTCACCAACAGAAAAGTCACTCCTGAAAATGATTTTATTAAAAGAGCTGTCCACTCTTTGGCTGTTACAATGGTTGGTCACATCGTTGAAATTGGCAGGGCAAAACTAACATCCATGTGACATAGCAATTAAAGTATTTGTCCACCTTCAGCAATGGAAGTTCTCTGGCAACTTTGGGCCAGTCAATTTCTCATCTGAATCTACCTCATGGGTTTGTTTCTGTGGGGAAAGAAAATGAAGTTACGCATGCCAGCATGATACTGGAGGAATAGTGGGATATAAATCTAATAAATAATATTATAAGTAACTAATAAAGTTATCTCTGCCACCTCAAGGTTGTCATCCTTCAGGCACTAATGGTGGGACTGAGATCAAAGACTCCTGGGTCTCCTTTAATTTTGAATTTAACTTTGATTGGGATTACCCGGCAGAAGAAGACGTTCAATTCCAGTGATCCTAATCAAGATTTCTGGTTTTCCACTGCTGTTACCTTATCTTCCCTCAGAGATGACAGAATAGGGAGGAGAAACTAGAACATCTCCCTGAAAGACCCTGTCAGGATAAATGAACATATGGAAATTTTACACACATTTGTCTCCTTTTCTGAGGAGGGGGCAATATTGTAGGCTCCCCTCTTACCCTAGATGTCTAATCATTCTGCTTAAGTTCTTGTAGCTCTCCATTGCTCCATTCATATGGGTAATCCTTGACTTACAACTATTCTTTTACTGGTCGTTCAAAGTTACAACAGCACTGAGAAAAATGACTTGTGACTATTTTTCACACATATGACTGTTGCAGCATCACCATGGTCACCTGATCAAAATTCGGACAATTTTGGCAACTGGCATGTTTTTATGATGATTGCAGTGTCCTACGATCATGTGTTCACCTTTTGTGACCTTCTGGGATGCAACGTCAATGGGAAAGCAAGATCCACTTAACAACCGTGCTACTAACTTAACAGCTGGAGTTCTTTTCTTAAGAACTGGCCTAGAAAGATTGTAAAATGGGTCAAAATTCACTTAACAACTATCTTGCTTAGCAATGGAAATTTTGGACTCAATTGTGATCGTAAGTTGAGAACTGTCTACAATGGAGTGCATGAACTTCCACTATATCATTTGTCAAAGGGAAACAATATGAAAAAAAGGAAACCAATAAACTCTGTTCCAACTCCAGTTTTAAAATAGGTGTCTTACACAGCCAGTCTCTATGACTCTGAGTTGAACAGTCTATGTGCTCAGCAAAATCAATTATGCTTATTCATTTGAATGGTATCTGTTATGTCCTGGGCCTTGCTAAGTCATTCAGCAAGGCTCAGGAAGGCTGCAGAAAGGTTGCAGAGACCCGGATAGACCATGTGTCTGCCCGGGACCCAGACAGGCTGTCTCCAGCCTTGCGCGCATGCGCGAGGCGGGAGAATGGCCTGCAAGGATTGGTTGTGCATCCCCTTGCAAGGGGAGTATAAAAGGGCTTGTTGCCATTGTGTGCTTGCTTCTGTTCTGTGATTGTAATCAATAAAAGATCCTTTGTTGTGAACCTGCCTCGTCTTGATGTCTGCCTTGCGAGAACAGAACATTGGCAACGAAGGTGGGATCCGCCGCATCAGAAGCCTACTAAGAAGAAGCTAGGCCACTCACCTGAAGGCCTGAAGAGAAGAGAAGCGCGGCGTCCAGAAGAAGCAACTGCCTGCCAGTACGAATACGCTGGAGGTGGGCTTGGCTTCGTGGGACCCCTTCTCCTTCCTTGCGGCAAGAGACATTGAAGAGGCTAGTGGTCACAACGATGTCCAAGCTGGGCCGTCTTGTCGAGTTCGACACTTCACACCCGGAACGCTGGAGCTCTTACGCAGCTCGCGTTGAGAACTATTTTCGGGTAAATAAAATCCAAGAAGACGGACTGAAAGCTGCTACTTTGCTTTGTGTCTGTGGGCAAGAGACTTTTGACATTGCCGAGAACCTTGTAGCCCCAGCACCATTGGAATCGATCGCATATGCCAATTCGAGCAGAGGGATCAGCGGCCGGGAGAATCAGCTGCGGACTTCGTCGCGGCTCTGAGGCAGGCTGCTAGGCCATGTGCATTTCAAGATTTGAAGGAGAGGCTCCGAGATGACTCGTCTGCAGATTGCAAAGCCATAAGATGCAACAGAAGTTGTTTGCGAAAGCTGATGTCACATTCCAAGATGCCCTGAGAGAAGTTGCAGCTGAAGAAGCAGCTGGCGGCATAGTGAAGGCCTTGCCGTCGACAAAGAACCCTCCAGCAGCAGTCCCCGTCCATCAAGAAGTCATGCGAGAGGCCTCTGGAGAAGAATCCAAGGAAGAAGAGGTGGACAGACTTCAACCGTCGGTGGAGAGAAGACTGCCAGAACACAGAGGACAGACGCCTGCATCCCTTTGGTGTTTCGGCTGTGGGGGTCTCCACAGGAGTGCCGGCTGCCGTTTTCGTTCTGATGTTTGCCGGGCATGTGGCAGGCAAGGCCACATCGCATCAGCCTGCATGGGTCGCCAGAAAAACAGGTCCCCTGAAGAGTTGCCTCTGAAAGGTACCAAGGTCCCCAGCCAACACAGGGTGGGTTTCTGCGTGTCCCGTAGAGGGGTATTTAAAACCGGGGTTCACCGGCCCCTTAAGAAAAAGCTGTGCATTGATGTAAGGTTGCAGGGAGTCCCCCTGGCCATGGAGCTGGACACAGGGTCCGCTCTTTCTATTATTTCTGCAGACACCTTTAAAAAGGTCTGCTCCAGGAGTGGCTCACGAGTCAAACTCAGGCCCTCCAATCTCATCCTCACTGACTTTCAGAATTCACAAGTCAGTGTGAAGGGGGAGGCCACGCTTAGTGTACAGCGTAAGGAATTCAATGGGTTGCTGGATGTAGTGGTAGTTGGGGGTGATCGCACGAGTCTTATAGGACTCGATTGGTTCGAGGCACTTGGGATCCAAGTGACTGGTCTGAACCATCTGCAAACTGCCAGCCTTACAAGAGTCTGTAAGGAGTTTGGTGATGTATTCAGCCCAGAACCTGGCTCATACAAGGGGCCTCCCATTGCTTTAAAATTAAATCCAAACATCACACCCATCAGGGTTAAACCAAGGAGGGTACCTTTTGCCCTCAAGAGTAAAATAGATGCTGAGTTGGACAAACTGCTCCAACAAGGCATTCTTGAACCTGTGGATTCTAGTCCATGGGAAACCCCCATAGTGACGCCATTAAAATCAAATGGTGAAGTCTGAATCTGTGCGGACTATAAATGCACACTAAACAAAGCCTTGCAGCAACATGCATATCCAGTGCCTCTGGTGAGCCACATTCTGGCCTCACTGAAGGGGGAAAAACTCTTTGTTAAGCTCGATTTAGCTCAGGCCTATCAACAGTTACCTGTTGATGAGGCAACAGCTGAGGCACAAACTATAGTTACTCACAGAGGGGCTTTCAAAGTAAAAAGGCTGCAGTTTGGGGTCAATGTAGCCCCTGGCATCTTCCAAGGGGTGATGGAGTGAACGCTCCGGGGTATTCCTGGGGTCTGCCCCTATTTCGATGACATCCTCATTGCAGGATTGCCATCGGGAAACCTGGCTGAAAGGCTGAGAGCTGTCTTGCTGCGTTTCCGCCAAGCTGGGCTGAAACTGCAGCAAGACAAATGTAAAATTGGTGTAACATCCACCAAATTTCTAGGATTTCGTATTGATGCAGAAGGCATCCACCCTGCAGAGTCTAAATTCAAGGCTATTCAACTGGTCCCTAGTCCCCAGTCAAAAGCTGAACTCCAGGCTTTTCTGAGTCTACTTAATTTTTATCATTCATTTCTCCCCCACAAGGCTGCAGTGGCTGAGCCGTTACACCGGCTCTTGGACAAGCAGACTCCATGGACATGGACAAGGGTCCATGAAAAGGTTTTCAAAGAAGTCAAGGCTTTACTATCCTCCAATGCTGTACTGGCTCACTTCAATGAGCAATTGCCTGTGTGCATCGCATGTGATGCTTCCCCTTATGGGGTAGGAGCAGTGTTAAGTCATCTCAAGGCATATGGGACTCAGGTCCCTGTGGCTTATTATTCTAGAACCCTCTCACCTGCAGAGTGTAATTATGCACAGATTAACAGGGAAACCTTGGCAATAATCTCAGGCATCAAGAAATTTCATGATTTCTCGTATGGCCACCATTTCATGGTCTACACTGACCACAAACCCTTGCTGGGGTTGTTTACAACCAATAAACAAACCCCTCATATAATATCTCTTAGAATGCGGAGATGGTCAATTTTCTTGGCAGCTTATGATTACACACTGGTTCACAAACCAGGCACAGAGATGGGCCACACTGATGGCCTGAGTAGGTTACCTCTTAAACAAATAGAGGCAGACCCTGCTCCTGCTGTACACATTCTTTCTATTCTATTCTATTCTATTCTATTCTATTCTATTCTATTCTATTCTATTCTATTCTATTCTATTCTATTCTATTCTATTCTATTCTATTCTATTCTATTCTATTCTATTCTATTCTTACCTGAATCTCCCCTCAATGCTAGGGATGTGGCTGCTGAAACTGCCACTGATCACACGCTTGCACGTGTGCTGACATGCGTGTTGTCAGGATGGCCTGACACGTGTCCTGGTACAGAGTTCCAAAGTTTCTGGTGTAGGAAGCATGAATTGTCTACATTTAAGGGGTGTATCCTGTGGGGAAGCAGAGTAGTCATCCCGGCCTCATTGAGGACTAGAGTCTTGCTCTCTCTCCATGAGGGACATCCGGGAATAGTGAGGATGAAGGCGTTTGCGCGCAGCCATCTTTGGTGGCCTGGACTCGATAAGGACATTGAGGCCCAGGTTCATGCGTGCCAAGTGTGCCAGCAGTCACGGCCAGAGATGCCCCAGGCCCCTGTACATAGGTGGGAGGAGACACTCACTCCATGGTCATGCATACACATTGACTATGCTGGGCCCTTTCAGGGGCAATTCTTCCTCCTCCTTGTGACTAGCCATTCCAAGTGGCTAGAGGTCGTTCCTGTATCCTCCACTACTACTGCCAGGACCATCCAGGTGCTCAGAGGAATCTTCACTTCCCATGGTCTTCCTGATGTTCTAGTATCAGACAATGGTCCCCAATTTACCTCTTCTGAGTTTCAGGCATTTCTTCAAGCCAACTTGATCCGGCACGCCACGTCTGCTCCTTTTCACCCTGCCACCAACCGTCAGGTTGAACACATGGTGCATACCACCAAGGACGCATTAAAGAGAATCACTCAAGGACCCTGGCATCACAGGTTAGCTGATTTTCTTCTTGCACACTGCACCACACCTTACATAGCTACAGGAAAGAGCCCAGCTGAACTCTGCTGGGGTTGCAGACTCATTACGAAGCTGGACAGGCTGCACCCAGACCGGGTGGCTTCACAGGTGTCACAACCGCGGGCACCTAGGAGATTCCAAGTGGGTGACCCGGTTTGGGCCAGAAACTATGGGCATGGGCATCTCTGGGTACCTGCTGTAATATATAAAGTCTCTGGGCCACTGTCCTACGAAGTGGCCTTGGAGGATGGTCGTGTGCTTAGATGCCACATAGATCAATTGTGCTTGTGGACCACAGTCTCTCCAAGAGGGCGCTTATCCAAATGCTCCAGATGGGGGTCTTGCCATGGAGGCAGCTCCTGACTCTAGCAGAGGTCCCTGGGTTGGGGCAAATGGCCGTAAATCGGCTACTCAGGATACTCCTGCTGCTGGCCTTGGGCTCGAGGGACAGTGCTTCCAAGATGAGTCCCAAGGAATTCTGGGGAACTCGACCCCACCAAGGAACTCTGGTTTGGGTCTAGTGGATCTAGCCAGTCAGCAGTCAGGGGGAACCCCTGAGTCTTCTGGGAGACAAAGTCCTGGTTTGTTTTGCACAAACCGGGAGCAGGCACTCCAGGCACCTATTACAAATCCCACACCTAAACTTACACCTGCACCGAACCTGGCTCCACGGAGATCAGAGCGGGTCAAGGGTCCTCCTAAGTATTTAAATGAATATGTAAGGTCCCTGTCCACCACACAGGAAGGTTATTAGCCTGCACTATATGAGGAAGTAAACAACACTCATAGTGCTGCGGTGTAAATATTGTCAAAGAGTGAAAGAACGTGGACACCACGGAAACTTGAAGGGAAATAGGTTGCCAGGAGTAAGGTTGACAGCATAATATGCCAACTGGCCAGCCATGTGGGTGCATGATGTTAAACAATATGCAAAGTATTGTTTAATCCAAGAGGGGAGGGGTATTATGTCCTGGGCCTTGCTGAGTCATTCAGCAAGGGTCGGGAAGGCTGCAGAAAGGTTGCAGAGACCCGGACAGACCACTGTCTGCCCGGGACCCAGTCAGGCTGTCTCCAGCCTTGCGTGCATGCGCGAGGCGGGAGAATGGCCTGCAAGGATTGGTTGTGCATCCCCTTGCACGGGGAGTATAAAAGGGCTTGTTGCCATTGTGTGCTTGCTTCTGTTCTGTGATTGTAATCAATAAAAGATCCTTTGTTGTGAACCTGCCTCGTCTTGATGTCTGCCTTGCGAGAACAGAACAGTATCTGATTGCAGATTGCAGATTGCCAATTCATTTGATTTGACTATTTTCATAGGTCCCTGCAGGAAGGTTCAAAAAGGTCATGATAGTGTGGCTATGTTGTCTTCTCTCATAGGCATTTTTATGTGTGTGAAAATGGCGCAGGACTTTGATTATACAGTTGTAACTCCATTTTCAATTTTTTTAACCCTGCACGGATGACCTTGGAGTTTTTCACAGAAGGAAGTTAGATGTTCCTTGAAGAATGGACAGAAAAAGTGATAAGAGTTGGTGGAGATGGCAAAACTAATTGTTTTAATTAAAGAGAAGAATTTATCCAGTTTTGTTCTCATTGGGAAATAGCTTCTGGACTTTATGTTCTAAAAAGAAAAAAAAAGTTTGGTACAGTTGGTCCTCGTGTTTTGACCACAATTGAGTTTATGTTGCTAAGTGAAACATTTGTTAAGTGAGTTTTGCCCAATTTTGCAACTTTTCTTGCCACAGTTGTTAAGTGAATCATTGCATTTGTTAAGTTAGTAACATGGTTGGATCTGGATCTGGATCCTGGATTCCCCATTGACTTTGCTTGTCGGAAGTCCACAAAAGGTGATCACATGATCCCAGGACACTGTAACCGTCATAAGTATGAACCAGTCGCCAAGTCTTGCGAAATCTGCCATTTTGATATGTGACCATCGGGATTCTGCAATGGTCGTAAGTGTGAAAAACAGTCATAAATCACATTTTCAATGCTGTTGTAATTTTGAATGATCACTAAATGAACTGTTATAAGTTCAAGACTACCTGTATAAGATTTGATTATTGGTTTTGTAGTTATAGAAATGGCTTGTAATTACTAGAAATGTAAAGTAAAAAATTGAGGTTGTAACTGTATTTTGCATCCTACTGCTCTGAACCTTTCTTTGTATTCTTATCTTGCATTCCCTCCCCTTTTCTGATCTTTATTTTCATTTGTATTTTATATCACAATAAATGTTAATAAAAATCTTTTTTAAAAAAAGAAGAAGAAATTACACCTTGCTTATCAACTGGTTTATAATATTAAACCTTTTCAAACCAGAAAGAAGGAAACATATCACTGGGCTTAATTTTGCAAATCTGTCTTCAAAAACAAACAAACAAACAAACAAACAAACAAACAATAAATAAATAAATAAATAAATCAAGAGTATTAAATTTCCTCACTGAGGTCACACATAAAGATCACAGGACAATAAATGGACAAGTTTATTTATTTATTAATCAAATTTATATAGCCATCCATCTCACCAAGGGTGACTTTGCGCGGCACATCACAACAGATAAAACAGCCAACATAAAATCAAATAAAAACCTAAAAATCCACAAATACTCACACACACATACACACAGGAAAAAAAAATACTAACCATAGGTGAAGGAGGGTAAAAAGAGCAAACATTCTTTTTGTTTTATAAATTTATTTTATACTTTATTTTGTATTTTATTTTAATTTAGTGTTAATTCATTACTTTAATTTAATTTAATGTAATTGGTATTTTATTTTGTATTTTATTTTGTAAGCTTATATTGTATATATTGTATATATTGATGCTTCTTTGTAAAAGCTTACCTGCTTACTTAAAACAACTCACTAGTATTCATTTTGTAAAGCGAACATATAAAATAAATAAAACAAAACAGGTTTCTTTTTATTTGTTACATTTTTCCCCCCCAGTAGGGCTATTGTATATTTGATAGAATTTTCTGAGCCTGGGAATAAAAATGGACATTTTAAAAATATGACAAAACAAAAACTAATGGCATTTTTGTGGCTAATTGTGTATCCAATTAGCACTCACCTCACTAGAGTATTTATATAGAGGTCTTCTAATCTGTCTCTTCAGTGTTAAATATGATATCCATAATAGCTAGGATTCTTTCGTGCATTGGATGATGACATACATGAGTGAGATAAAGAATTAGCCCGTCATCACTTCAGCATGACCAGCTCATCTGAACCAGTGTTTAAACCTCAGCAACTTTAAGATATTTGGACTTCAACTCCAAATTCCTTAGCCATCCATGAATTCAGGAATTCGAAATCCAAACATCTTAAAACTGCTGAGGTTGAGAAATCCGGCTCTAAATGACCTATCAACATTCTGAAATGTGATGAGTCCCATCTATTTAAACCAGAATACAGAGTTAAAATCCTGACTCTTTCATTGAGAGATGAATTTCATACATTCAATGGACTTTGATGGGCATCAAAAATCACATGTGGAAGAAACAAGTATAACAATTTGATAGATGCTGCAATTTGCCAGTAGCATTCTTGAGATCTGATCTTGACCACTGGTTTGGTGTCTGAAATTTGATCCTGAATTTGAACATGAAACTGTTTTTCTAAAAATGTATAGCAGCTTTTGCTAATGGAAGTTCAATAAAAGTATTTAGTTTACCAGGTTCTGAACATTTGTGTTTTAAGTTGAACAGTTTACAATATTCACATTTTTCAGTAACATTTACTTATATATTTACCTACCACCTTTCATTTAAGAGCCCCAGGAGGCCTACAATGGTGTTCTCATCTTCCAGTTTGCCCTGTAATCACAGCTCTTTGAGGGAGCTTGAGCTGAGAGAGAAAGATCAACCCAACATCACAGAGTGATTCTCCAGGGATAAGAACAGACTGGAATCCCTATTACTTAACCATAAGACTTTATTTAAAGCAGGCATGTCAAACTGCCGGCCCGCAGGCTTGATGCGTCACGCCAAAACCGTGCCCACCCCATTGCCGGCAATGGGGAAAAAGTCACGATACATTGTGCGACATCACATGACATCGCGAGCTTGACATGCCTGATTTAAAGACTTAATATAATGTAAGCTATAAGCTGTCACATCACATTAATGCTCTGGGACTTTAGAATTCAAACATATAGGTACCTGCCACATAACACCCCAGACTTAACAACTGTTGATAAGAAAGATAAAAAAGTCTGGATAGTGGATGTGGAAGCACCTGGAGACAGCAGAAGAGAAGAGAAAGAACTGGAGAAGATACCAGAATACAAAGATCTGCAAATAGAAATAGAGTGACTGTGGCAAAAAAAGGCAAAAGTTATACCACTAGTAATAGGGGCCTTGGGTATAATCCCAAGACAACTGGAACACCATTGGCATTGACAAATTCACCATCAGTCACTTGCAAAAGGTGGCTTTACTTGGAACAGCTTACATCCTGCAACAATATCTGTAACACAATCAAACATCCAGATCTGCCTATGCCAGATCTTTGGAAAGGACTTGATAGGTAGATTAAAATACCAAATCCAGTCTGAACATCTGTCTGACTGTGCAACGAACCATAATATAAGCTATAAGTATTATGCAACAGAGCCAGATCATTGTTCTACCTAATTCAGTACTGCCCTCACTGATAAGCAGTGTTTTTCTGGTTTCATGCAGAAATGGTTAGTAGCCCTTACTTAGGGATCCAAATGAATGCAGGTTTTTCTCTGTGGAAACTATGTGCTCTGCCACTTAGTTGCACTTGTTCAAATCAGTTTTCCTCTCCATATAATGTCTTTTTTAAGGGAAATTTTAGCGGAAGCAATTGCCCTGGGGTCCATACCCAGAAGACACTCAGCGCATAATTTAGTATTGAAATAATTAGGTGGCTCTTTATTTTTCTTTCCAGGCCCTGAAATAAATCACTTAAAATAATCCCAAGAGGGTGTTTTTTTTCTCCACAGTATTCTGCATTTTTTCCCATTCACTCCTGTGACAGACTTCAATGGACATAAACAATGGAGGAAAATAATTCCATGCTGTAAAACCCAGTAGGAAGAAAATGGCCAGAATGCAGAGCAGGGACTCAAATTAATTCTCTGTTCATAGATTCTCAGAGGCATAAAAAGACCTTCCTTCATGATATACACTTGGGGTCATTTACTGCATTCTATCCTGAACTTTAGAATTGGAACAAATAAATGTACAGTAAAATAAACAGGAAGCCTTTCTAAATAACTGAATAACTAGAATTCCACACCCACAAAAGTACAGGCAAAATTGGTTTCTTGTTCATTGGAAATGGTAGAAAGAGAGAGAGGGAGGGAGAGAAAAGAAATGATGTAACTTGAATAATTAAGTGTGCTGGACTGAGGGAATTCACACTCCAACCTTCTAGAGATTTTTATCATCTGCTCATTTACTTTCCAAACAGTGGTCACTGTGAACTTTTCAGTGATGTCATAGCTTCTTTTCTACTGGATTGTGTGGGTTGAACAGAATCCTAGATTTCTTCCTGATGTTGATAATAACATAATATTTGTCCAGAGAGGCATTGATACAGCAAGTCAGGGAACTGGAGAACTTTTAAATGCATGCAAGTGGCCTCAATGCAAGTGTTGCTTCCGTATGGAATAGACACAGCCTTCCTTTCCCTTTCCCTTCATAAAGACATGTTTTCAGGCAGATGCAATATGAGATGGCCATGTTCCATGCTCCGTTCCCCAAGCTGTGCCCCAATTTGTATTTTGGTAATTCCAATGTCCTTTGGGATCATGCCTACTTATGTGTTTTCTCTTATCAATCAGAATAGAGCTGGAAGGGACCTTGGAGATCTTCAAGTCCAATCCCCAGCTCAAGAGGGAAACCCTATACCACTTCTGGACAGTGGCTGTCCAGTTGTTTTCTTAAAAACCTCCAGTGATGAAGCAGCTTCTGAAGGCAAGCTGTTCCACTGGTTAATTGTTCACACTATTAGGAAGTTTCTCCTTAATTTCAGGTTGCTTCACTCCTTGATTAGTTTCAATTGTAGTAACTGTGAGAGGGATCTCGGAGTCCTAGTGGACAATCACTTAAATATGAGCCAGCAGTGTGCTGCAGCTGCCAAAAAAACCAACACAGTGCTGGGCTGCATTAACAGAGGGATAGAATCAAGATCACGTGAAGTATTAATACCACTTTACAAATGCCTTGGTAAGGCCACACTTGGAATACTGCATCCAGTTTTGGTCACCACGATGTAAAAAAGATGTTGAGACTCTAGAAAGAGTACAGAGAAGAGCAACAAAGATGATTAGGGGACTGGAGGCTAAAGCATATAAGGAACGGTTGCTGGAATTGGGTATGTCTAGTTTAATGAAGAGAAGGACGAGGGGGGACATGTTAGCAGTGTTCCAATATCTCAGGGGCTGCCACAAAGAAGAGGGAGTGAAGCTATTCTCCAAAGTGCCTGAAGGCAGGACAAGAAGCAACGGATGGAAACTAACCAAAGAGAGAAGCGACCTAGAACTAAGGAGAAACTTCCTGATAGTTAGAACAATTAACCAGTGGAACAACCTGCCTCCAGAAGCAGTGAATGCTCCAACACTGGAAGTTTTTAAGAAGAGACTGGACAGCCATTTGTCTGAAATGGTATAGGGTTTCCTGTCTGAGCAGGCGGTTGGACTAGATGACCTCCAAGGTCCCTTCCATCATCATCATCATCATCATCATCATCATCATCATCATCATCGTCGTCGTCATTATTATTATTATTGTTGTTGTTATTGTTGTTGTTGTTGTTATTATTATTATTATTATTATTATTATTATTATTATTATTATTATTATTATTATTATTATTATTATTATTATTATTATTATTATTATTATTATTATTATTATTATTACCATCATCATCAACTCAATCCATTGTTTCTTATCTTGTCTTCTGGTGCTTTGGAAAATAGGTTGACCCCCTCTTGGTTGAGAAAGGACTTTCAGTTTCTTTGCTTCACTTCTGAGCACATTTTTCTCATCCTCTTTGAAAAAAACTTCAAGTCCAGTCTGAATGAATTTCCCTTTATTCCTTTGGACCCTGCACTTGTACAAGAAGACTGCTTTTAAAAAGTAAGCTAATTTGGCCTGCAATAAAAAAAAAGTGCATTATCTTGTTTGTGCATCACCTTTCTTCATGACAATTTCTGGAAAAAATCAAACGTTTGCACATGTTTTTGCGTTGGTTTGATTGTTACCAATAAAGGCAAGCAGACTTGGTTAGTATAGGTTGGGAACTACCAATAAATAGTAGTACAATAGTATCACAGAATTGAAAAGGGTCTTGGAGACCTTCTAGTCCAACCCACTGCTCAAGTGTTCTGGATAAATGGCTGTCCAATCTCTTTTTTAAAAACCTCCAATAATGACTTATCCAGAACTTTCTGAGGCAAGCCATTCCACTGATTATTTGTTCTCACTGTCAGGAAATTTTTCCTTAGTGGATCTCTCTCTGATAAATTTTCAACTGTTACTTCTTGTCCATCCCCCCCCCCCTTCAATGGCAGTTCCTCAAATATTCCTTTATCTTCAGTGGAAGTATATACAGCAATTTCAATTTTATTTCAATATATTTTTTTGAATTTACATTAATCTTCTGATAGCACCATCAAATATATTTTCATAGCATCCCATATAGTAACTGAGAAATATCTTCAGAAAGACACAAGAGGCTCAAACTCAGTGGTGGGATTCAGCTGGTTCGCACCACTTCGGCAGAACTGGTAGCTAATTTTTTGTTGCCCAGGCCCAGAATGGACTTCCGGAAGTGGCATCCACACAGAGAACCGGTTGTTCACATATTTGAATCCCACCACTGCTCACAGCTGTTGCAGGAATACAACTGGAGCCACATAGAATCTGAAGGCTGTAGCTAGATTGGGAAATTGGTAAACATGATAAAAGAAGGCAATGGCTTTCATGGAGCATTGACAAGAAAACTACATGGATGTATCTATGAAATAAATAGGAGTTCAGTTTTTTACTTTTTGGATTTGGGCTGTTTCTTCTCATAGTTCAATACATTTTGTTATAGAAAAGGTTTAAAATTAGCACTACTATCAAGAAATGGACTACAGTAACCTAGAAACATTCGAGATTTGTTTTAGAAGAGGCACTTTTGAGAAGCATATGCCATCTCATCCCCCAAAGGTCCCTGTATGTTTAAAGATCTGCTAGCTTGAGAAGTATTTTAGAAAGCTAGCTACTCTCTGAAAATAATTGGATATGTATTCAGGAACATCCATCAGATTAATACTGAAATTTTAAACATATATTTGGATTGAAAAACAAATTTTCCAAAAAGCAAACAACAACAACAACAATCAGATTGCCACATTTGGACTGCAAAAATCTGGATGCCCACTAGATGGCAGCAAAATATTCCTTGCTTTACAGAGGCCATCTGGATTGTTGCGGTTGAGATTTGATTAAGATGACCTCCAAATGCTTAGCATCTTCTGAATGGCTTCGCTGCCAGAAGTAATACGTGTTAAAGGCTAATCTTATCCCAAGAGCATTCCATTCTCCTCCTCCTCCTCCTCCTCCTAATATAAGGATTCCTGTCCTGCTTCCTTTTTAAAAATATAAAGCTATATAAAGCTATATATGGGATTATTGCATCAGCCATTAGGACACTTCGTGAATCTCTCTCTGGGCCTTCTTCTCTCCTCCTCCCCCATCATCCCTTTAGATTCATTGAATGAAGTTTGACAGGCTGAATACATCAGCATGCTCTCCGACTAGCCCAGCGATTCCTAATTGGAGTTGGATGTGATGCTGTGGGACCAACTGCCCGAGGAGCAAGGCCGTGCCTTGCCTGAATGAATAACTGTGGAATCCCAGCAAGGGGGAGGTGTGCTACCTTTGGGAGCTGGAGATTTGAAGCAGCAATGGTGGCAGCTGTGTTTGCGTTCCCATTAATACCAAGAATGCACTTGCAGATCCATACAGAAAGGCAGCAGAGCAATCCTCTTAACTTGCGGCTAAGGTCTGGCTTGATGAGTTGTGCAATGGGATGGTATCGTTCCGCCTGTGCTTTGCCTAGTGCCTTGTCTTTTGGTATTAAGAATAGGTGGTGAGAATGGGAGAAGAATGTAACAAACGTACTTGAGAAAAATCCATGTGGGGAGTGGGAAAGACGAATCATCTAGGAGTAGGCCTTTTTTTTTTTTAGAATACTTTCCTACAGAGTTATGATTTTTTTTTAAAAAAATAAAGCTTCACACACACACACACACACACACACACACACTCAAGCTGAGTTTGAATTTGAATAGATGACTATATGAATAGATCCATGCTTTGTCCTGGCATCAGTATGGAAGTGCTTTTTCTCAGATTCCAGGCTAGCCCACAGCTCTTATGTTCTTACATCGGGAGACCCCCATTCAGACAACCGGGCCTGACCTTGCTTTAGTTTCCAAGCCTAGACAAGATTGATTAGCTGCTGCTATCTGTTAGGGGCAAGTATGACAAAGCCAGATCCATCCCCTGCTCAATGCACCATTTCTCTCACTGGGCTATATTATAGTAGATGGCTTCTGGTTCTAGAGTAGTAGTGTTCTCAACCTTAGCAACTTTAAGATGTGTGCACCAGACTCCCAGAATTAATTCTAGAAATTGATGCCCACATGTCTTCAACATGTCTGGATGTAGAAAGTGACTAAGGGAATCTGTGTTTCTGCTCAGTCTACATCTAGCAGGAAAAAGTCTATGGGCCTCTTCAACCCCAGTTTCCTATATTCTCTTATATTCTCCTTTTAGTTCATCACCTTGAAAACAGATATGTTTCTTTTCAACCCTTTCAAATAGAAAATATTATACTCTAAGAGGTCTTCTCCCTTGCATTCCTTCAGACAGAGGACTTTCCACTATAAATTACAGCATGGCCATCAGTTGGAACTGAGCATTGGGAAAGAGTCATATTCATGCGTAAACATGTCTTGAGTTTTGGCATCCTGGCCTCCATAGTGACAGCAGTATAAATTAAGAATGAAGTGGATAAGTGATTTCTTGCAAAATCCCTGTATTTGCAAGATTCAGGTTAAGTAATATCTTAAGTAAGATATATTTCTTTCTGCAAGAGGATTTCCCTTGGAACCTGACAAGGAAGGATAAGATTATTCCTAACATTTTCTGCTCCTAAATCAGCCAGCAATCTGTATGTGTTTGTGTGTGTGTGTGTGTGTGTATCATTGTTAATCCTATCCTTTTAAAAGCGTATGTGCTTCCAGATAGGGAAACAAATCTTGGAAAAGAGCTGAATTATGTGGTTTTTTTTTTTTTAGTTGCAGGGCTTGCACCATGTCACAGGAAAAACAGCACTGCCATTTATGAGAAAAGGAAAACAGTTGCCAAGAAGACTCTGAATCATTTGCTCCAACCTTTGGGTTTAACCAGCTTCTTTCATTACTCAGGTTTCTTCTTTTGCTCTCGGATATTTCTCTTCTGACTCCATATACATTTGTCCTGAATTTTTCCTTTTGCTGAAGGTTCTGTGGTTCCGTCCTACAACCCTCCGTGTCTCCCAATGGGTTAGGCTCTGTTCAGCCATGAGATTTGTTCAGATGGAATCAGTTCCATGCAAACCGCCTTAGGGAAAAATTACAGACATGCTTAACTGACACGGGGTTGAGCAGCTGAACTTTGGCTGAAATCCCTGCCAAGTCAGCAATTAATTATACTTACAGGCTTTCTATGAGGCTTAGTCTCAGTAAACCTTGACATTCTTCTAAGGCTGTCATCTTGAGAGGGGTTGGTCTGGCTCTGAGAGAGCACTTGCTTCTCTCTTTTTTTTTTCTTTTCAAAGTTCTGATGCATTTATTTCTCCAGTAAGATGGTGAAATATAAGAAGTGGTCGTCACTGAAGCTACACTCTTGGTTAAATCAAGTAGACCCTATTTTTCCATTGGAATGTTTTCAAGGAGTCATCTTGTTTCCATAGAAAGGGCTACTAAACAAGATTATAGTCCTGGAGTTGGTTCAAGAGCCCCCCCCCTTCCTGGTGATCTAGTAGATGAGCTTCTTGGAGACAAGGAGCTGATGATTGTGCAAGGTCTCAGTAGGTCCCCAATGATTCATGGTGAAGACTTCTATTTCAGGACAGCTCTTCTCTCCAAACTGACAATCTCACTGGTAGCCTGAAGCACTTTATATCCCAGGAAGAGGATTCCCCCCCCCCCAGCTTATACTGAAGAAACATCCGCTTGCCGTGTTGCCAATTATTTCTAGACAGTTTTATCTCTGCTTATTTCTCCTTGGGCATTGTCTATATAGGAAGGATTGCTAGGAAAGGAAAGGGTCAAAGGTCAGAACAGCTCAGATCAATTTCAGGTGCATTTTAAACTGGAATTAGAAGTACTGGAAGACAAAAACAGTGGTGATTTGGAAGTTCCCATAGGGAAATGCTGAAATCCTTCCTAACTAGAGGCAAAATTCTTACCTCTAAAGTACGACTTGACTTGACAAGAAATGCAACTTATACATACCTGATGGGGCCCTTTAATTCTGCCTCCATGATCTCAGACTTAAGTGTTTGTGTTACAATTAAATTGTGGAATGGATGTCTTGAAGGACATCAAGGAATGGGCTATAGGTCATCTGCACATAACAGAACACCTGTGTCCAACCTTTGAGTTCTTTAGAAAAGTTAGGGAAACACCTGGCATTGATAAAGCTGTTACTGGCTAGTGTGGACCAAAGATATAGAACATGACCATCTAAGATTGCAGGTGTAATACAAAGTTTGAAGAACTTGTTCTATTGTTTGCAAACTTTAATACAATAGAGACAGAGGATGATTAAATGTACAATAAAGGCTTCTAGATTTGGGCTACAAAAATATAGATGATCCTGTAGACCAGGTGTTTCCAACCTGTGACCCATGGCTGCATACTGTTCTGGACAGCTAGTAATATGACCCACAAGATCACAAACCTTTAACATTATTATATCACTAATATACATTAGCTATGTTTTATATATATATTTATATGGAGCTGAAGACAATTCTTCTTGACTCAAAGTGACCCAGGCAAGCCAAAAGGTTGGACACTCATGCTGTAGAGAACAGAAAACTTGTTTCGGCTATTTCATTATTAACATATAGAGTTTTCTATTCTACTTTGCTGCTTCATAGAGTAGTTAATTTTTACAGCAAAGATCTGGCACTCCTGAATACTTCATATCCACCATAGTAATGTGAATTAAATCAAGTGTCAGTGAAATGAAATGAATTTTAGTCTGTGTCCTGGTCATATCCATTACAATTTTACCCTCACTCTGGGAAATATCACTTGTCCCAGGTAAACTACCCATATTTCTCTTTCCATTCAAACTTAAGCCCTTTATATTTCTGTGGAATCTCTTGTCCTCTTTACCACTTCTCAATAAAGCATAACAGCACTTGAATTCTGTAGTCATACAGTTAAAACATTTTTTGTAACTACAACATATAACCTTTTGTTGATAGGCCCCTGGTTTCTTTCCAGGGGAATCTTTTGCAACACAGATTTAGCTCTGAGGAAAACAAGACCAAACTCATAACTTTTGTGAAATGCACTAGAGTACCTGGAATTTATGATCGAGGCTTGGAAGGATTACATTTTTTTGTCAATAATGTATTATGTGATCTACTGCAGTTCTCCCCTGCTTTCATCCCCACCTCCATTAAGCAGCCATTGCAAAACTGGCTCTCTCACTCTTTTAAGATGACACTTAAAAGTTAGCATATTTTTAAATGTCGGTGTTAGGGTTCTTAATGACACTTTTGCTCAATTGTTGTTGAAACAAGAGTGCTTGTTTTAACATGAGGAACTGTGCTATTCGGAAATATGTTTGAGTCTTGAGAATACTAGAATGGGTGGGACATCCTGCATTTGGAATAAGAAGGCAGGATTCGTGGCATATTTATTACCTGGGCCAACTTCTTCCCTTAAGACCTACCAGCCGGAGGGTCATAAAACTACAAGTTCATTCATACAGAAACAGGATTCTTAACCCTGTGTGTACTTTATGGCAGGAATTGGTAGATTGTAGCATTTAGCATTTAGTGCTGAACTTGAGCCCTGATATTAGTCACTAAGGCCAATCACCTTAAGACAGTTTCTCCAATTTGATGCACCCTAAATGGCCTCTCCTCTCCCCTCCTCTCCCCTCTCCCCTCTCTTTTCCCTCCCCTCCCCTCTCCTCTCCCTCCCCTCCTCCTCTCTCCCCTCCTCCTTTCGCTCCCCTCCCCTCCACCGCCTCTCCTCTCCCCTCTCGCCCTCCCTCCCCTCTCCCCTCTCCCCTCTCTTTTCCCTCCCCTCCCCCCTCTCCTCTCCTCTCCTCTCCCCCTCCCCTTTCTCTCCTCTCCCCTCCCCCTCCTCTCCCCTCCCCTCTCTCCCCTCCCCTCTCCCCTCTCCCCTCCCCTCTCCCCTCCCCTCTCCCCTCTCCCCCTCCTCTTCCTCCCCTCTCTCTCTCCCCTCCCCTCCCTCCCTCCCTCCTGTTCCCTCCCTCCCCCTCCTCTCCTCTCCTCTCCTCTCCTCTCCCCCCTCCCCTCCCTTCTCTCTCTTCCTTCTCTTCTCTTCTCTTCTCTTCTCTTTCTTCCCTCTCTTCTCTTCTCTTCTCTTCTCTTCTCCTCTCCTCTCCTCTCCTCTCCTCTCTCTCCTCTCCTCTCCTCTCCTCTCCTCTCCTCTTTTTTCTTCCCTTCTCTTCTCTCTATAATGTAATGGTAGAGTCTTAACTCAGACCAGGAATATCAAAGTTCAAATCCTCTCACAACCAAGAGCACCTTGAGTTGCTCTCGATTTTAGCCATCTTACATAGTAGATTTGGAATCAAATTTGGTGGATATCCTCATGTAAAAAGAAAGAAGCTAGTGGTACAGGTACCAACAGTTCACAAGCTAGAAAGCACTATTATGTCAAAAGTAACCATCATGAGAACAAAACAATATATCCAAAAGTTAGAAGGAAAAAAATCAATAATTTTAAACCTGGACCTATGAAAGTCTTCTTTTTGGTGAACAAATCGCATGAGTATATCTTTATCTGTAATGAAGAAATGAATGTTGCTATGAACAAATCTAAATAGCTACCAAGTAATTTGAGGGTTCAAATGTAAACACCAACATTTAAACTGCATTTGGTAAGCAACTGAGAATCAATAGAGTGATTCCTTTATATTGAATCACTCAGAAATATTTACATGGGTTTTGCTGACTTTGCAAATGCATGCTTTGGCATAATTGGGAACCTAGCAACATGTTAGACTGCTGACCTACTATTCCAACAGTTGCTTAATCTCAATCTAACTCTAGTCTTTAGTGTTGACTAAACTCTAGTTATGTCTAGAGTTTGGTTCCTTTTTACCAACAAAGCATCTGACTAGTTTAGACTTAATTTCAGCTTGTTTTCCCTTGTTACATATCTTATTGAAGGTAAGCAAAATTCAAGGATACTAATTGTTTCCTAGGAATTAGTAAGCAAAAAGCAATAGAACTAATGTCATCTGTGTTGTACTCCCACAGTGATTTCATACTGAATGGCAGAAAGGGCAAGATGCTAGCCTGTGGGAAATCATAGACAAATGGGTTAATTATTGAAATTTAGTCACCCAACATCACTTTCTGGAGGAAAGTGAGAGGAGGAAGAATTTGAACTTCTGAAAAAAAGGGCCCACGAGGCTCAATTCTGCCTGATGGTTTAGTAAGGATACCATGGCTGATGGTATTATAGGTAGTTCTCAAGTTACAGCCATTCATTTAATGAATGTTTAAAAGTAAAATGGCATTGAAAAATGTTACTTATGACCAGTTCTTACTTACGACCATCATAGCATTTCCACTGTCAATGCAAACAAAATTTAGGCGCTTGGCCACCAGCATTTATTTATGACATGGCAGTGTCCTGACGACATAAACTTGCAATTCACAACCTTCATAGCAAACAAAGTCAATTCCATCACTAGGCCCTCCATGGCCTTCCCCATCCTAAGATACCTCATGTGCATTTAATGAGCCTTGTGCAAGGCTTGATTTCGTTCGGAGTACGAGATTCACTCCCACAAATTTTCGAGTTATGAATGGAATGGGCAGGCTCCATTGCATTCATAACTTGAGGACTACCTATACTGTTCAAATACAACCAAAACAGTGAAAATATAACATTCTTGAACCCCTTTTCCAGACTGATGGAAACCCTATTAGTGTTATCCTTTTGGTGGTACTATGTTTCCCTGAAAATAAGACTCAACCAAAGAATAAGCCCTAGCATAATTTTTCCAGGGTGCTCGTAATATAAGCCCTACCCCCAAAATAAGCCCCAGTTGAGATCATCAGTCAGATGTCCATTGCAACACATGACATACGTATTGAATTATAATTAATGTGTAATTAAATATAAATAAATAATATTACTGACAATACTTAAAATAAATGATAATATAAGTTATAAGTTATAAATGATAATTAAGTATTTGTACATACTGTACTCAAGCGGGTGCTTTTGGATGAGAAGTAAGGGTATCATATTTAACCAATGTACTCAAGACACCGTCGGTGCAAGAGGTGAGGCAAGGGGGGTGGAGCTGCCTTATGTGCCCTAGGGGTCCCACAGCCAGGCCACCCTCACCCTGCAACCTGCCTTGCCTTGCCTCGCCTCACTCATTGCGGCTGCAGGCAAGCAGACGGTGGGATGGAGAGGGCTGGCCTAGCGCTAGCAGTGCACCCACTCACCTGCACTGTGCAGGCTTCACAGCCCTGAGTGCACTGGCCAAGGGGCTGGTGGGCTGCGGCTGCTGCCGGATACCGTCGGCCCCCATGCACTCACCGTCTCCTGTACATGAAAAAAATAAGACATCACCCTAAAATAAAAGACCCTAATGGGTCTTCTGGAGCAAAAATAAATATAAGACCATGTTTTATTTTCAGGGAAACATGGTAATCCTATGCCTCATAAGACATTCTTTTTTTAAAGCCCAGGCTTAGGATGCTGACATAGCCCTAGAATCGCAATTGCTGATGTTCCCCATACTAGACTGACAGCCCACTGTTTCTCTTTCTCTTCACGATGACTTTTATTTACACTTTCTTAGTTTTTGTTCATGTTCCTTGGCTTCCAGCTGTTGTGGGTACGGGAGTGATATTGATTTTCCTCTGAAACAAATCTTGGTGATCAAACTGGCAGGTGGAATTGAAGGTCATCAAATAAAGATGGAATGCTAGTTGGGCTGAATAACTATAATTGTGAGGAAAGAAAAGGAGATGGACTGAAGCTGGACCTTTCTTGCTCGTAGTGAAGAGACACCTGAGATAGTGGGAAGAATCCTCTCAGCTACTAAGCAGCAGCTGCCTCAGCCTCAGGGTTTTTTTCTAAAAAAATTAAAATAAAATACAGAGGGAAGGAAAAAGAAAGAGGCAAAAATAATAAAAAAAGGGGGCAGGACCACACAGGAATGGCAAATATGCAGATTTATTTAGAATAGATTAAGCAGATAATAGATTTGCTGGAAAATATAGATTTGACCTTGTAAATATTCAAATAGACAATGTAAGGCTTATAATACAGATAGGCCTCGAGTTATGACTATAATTACACCTGGCAACTATGGTCATAAGTTGTAACAGTGCCCCAGGGTGATGTGGTCAGCTTTTGCGATTTTCTGACAAGCAAAGGGAAAGCCAGATTCACTTCACAAATGTGTTACTAACTTAATAACCGAAGTGATTCTCTTAAAAACTGTGGCAAGAAAGGTAATAAAAAAGGGGCAAAAATTCATTTAACAACTGTCTTGCTTAGCTAGCAATAGAAATTTTGAACTCAGTTGTGACTGTAAATCAAGGACTACTAATAGAAGAGGCAGGAAATCTTCAGTTGTTTTTCTCCTTCACATAACTGCTTAAAAATTGAGAGTGTACTTCCAGCACAGAATAATTTTATGATATGCAGCCTATCATGATTTCCTGAAGTCTCTGCATACTAAATAGATCAATGTGACAGTTTATGCAAGAGGCTCACCAAATTTTGAGGGCAAAAGTGTTACAAATGCAATATCATTTTTAATAATTATCACTCAGCAGAGACAAGGATATCTCAAATTTAAGAAACTCAGATTTTGTCAATGAAAAACTGTCCAAGTATCTATGAACATTTCTAAAATATGTAGAATTAAATTCACACTCTTTGGTGTGTGTTTTCAAATTAAATGGATGCCCCACCTTATCGTTATCATTCTGCGTGGCTACCTTTAGTTATAAGCATGACATAACCACAACAGAATAATAAATGCAAAATTTACTGCCATGATAAAAACCAAACACCCATCAACACAACCATTTTATAGACTCTGCCATACATTCTGACTTCCTTGCTTGGTGACACATGTACTTCAAGTTCTTGTGAAAGGGCAACAGGGTTAGCACCAATGTAATCTCTTATGGGATGGTATTCTAAAGAACAGATGCCATGAAAGAAGAGGGTATCTTCCTGGGTCCAGCCATTAGGCCTCCTTTAATATGTGGGACCTGCTAGCATACCTCTCCTGCTGGACTTGCTGGGACGGGTAGACACAACTGGGAGAGGCAATTCCTCAATTAACCTGACCTTCATGCCACAAAGGGGCATCATGAATTGAATATAAAAGCACATTGGCAACCAATGCAACTCAACAGAGCTGAACGATGCCAGTTGAAGAGAACACACAACTGTGTGTGCTATTGTATTTTGAACCAGCCAAAGTTTCAAAATATTTTTCAAGGGCAGCCCAGTATGAAAGTCATTGCAGTAGTCCATTTGGGAAGTAAGTAAAGCATGAGTGATTGTCTTCATCCAGGAATGGGCACTACTGGTGCGTAACATGAAACTGAGCAAAAACCTTCTTGCTAGCTGTTCCTTGATAGGAGCTGTGAGTCCAAGAGATTCACCAAGTTATTCATTGGTTTTGTTTGGGGTACTGCAACCCCAAACTTAGAAACTGAAAGCCCCCAAATGCTGATCAAATCAGTCTTTCTAGGGTTGAGCTAAAGCCTGTTTTTTCCCCACCCAGAACTTCATTGATTTGAACAACCTGGGGTGGAGATATAAGGGTGGGTATTATCAACATATTAATAATATTGCATCCCATGCTACTGAATGTTTCTTAGCCATTGTAGATATTCAACAGGAGTGGTCAGAACACTGTGTGGGTGTGTGCACATAACATACATATATACACTTATATAAGGTTTCTGTATAAAAAGCAAAATATATCCACTAAATGGATTTTATTTTTGAAGCTGGACATTATCTACACACATTTGAAGATATATGAAGTGCTATCTGTTTGGCAGATCAATAATTGTGCTTGTTATAAACTTAAGAAGGCAAAAATGATTTGCAAGTATTCAACATTAGTAAAATAGCTTATTGCTTCATCAATTGCATTTCTAGGTCACTTGAGTTCTATACAATTTATGGACAAGTATCCTATCTTTATGAAAACACAGGAGTGGCCTTGGAAAGAGTTTGGTGTCCAAGCAACTGACTGATCCCAATTATATTATGCATTTTAGAGTGCTCTATCAATAGAAATCAATCAATCATAGGAAAGCAACAAGGTAATGGTAGTGGTTAGATTTATAAGATATTACTGTGCAGTATTGTGATATTGTACAGAAACTTGAAAACAGAAAACAATACCCAAACAAGGAACTACCAAGGAGAAAACCACACTCCTACCAACATTAGTACGGCAAGCTGCTGTATATAAACACAGAGCAAATCCCACACTCCCTTGCACTGATGATATTACCTGTTTGAGTAATGAAATGTCTGAAAGAAAACAATCAAGTTTGGAGAGCATGAAGAACTCCACATTTCAGTGCTGAGCCATGTACACACTCTTCTGTTAGAACATATTCAATTTGTTGCCCTGAGCCTAGCTAATTTTGAAGCAAGGCCTCTTCTTGCACTGAATGTAGCTGTGAATCCTAAAACTTGTTCCTTCTTACCATACATCATGGAAAAGACAAAAAAAATGCAGTCTGGCACTATTAAATTCTATTGCTTATTTTGCAACAATTCCAAGTCTGACATAAAGTTCTTTCCCATCCTTAGGGATATACTTTGAAAAGCCTTAGGGAGACCCAATTCTCAAACAACATTCCTTTGCCAGAGGAATGTCAGAACTTACTCTTTAGTGTGGAAATTATTTCATAGTTTAACAGTATGTCTCACCTTTATGATGGAATGAAACAGACATTACTCATAATGTGGCTAGATTTTTTGCACTTAGAAAGGCAATACATTGAAAAGGAAAAAGACTGAGAAAAAAACCAATAGCAAGGAAGCAGCCCAGAGTTAACGTAAGAACCCACAAGACAATCAGTTGTAGCCATCATTATCTCTGATTCAATGGCTTGCAATTGATTATTTGGGAAGGGAAGGTTCTAATGATATGTGATGAGCAAAGTAAATGGCTTTGTCCTTCATCGCCATTTTGATATGTGACCATAGCACTCTTGCTACTGCTGCTCTTTCAAAGATACAAAAATAATAAAAGTAATCAATAAACTTTCATTCATGATCAATAAACATATTAAGTAATTTAAACCCAAAATTTGTAATCCCAAAGGTGCTTTTTGAAAAGACAGCTGGACTTTCTTTGTTTTTTCTTGAAGAAGTTTTGCTTCCCATCCAAGAAGCTTTTTCAGTTCTGACTGAAGAACTGAAGAAGCTTCTTGGATGAGAAACATAACATCTTCAAGGAAAAACTAAGAAAGTCCAGTTGCCTCTTGAGGGGCAACCATGACCCGGATGACTGAGAATCTCCATGGGTAGGATTTGTAATGCCTTGTTAACAGTGAGGCTGCTATCATGCAAGACACAGAGACATAGACATCACATGCAGGAGAACTGTGTTTCAGGTGCCCCATCCAGAGATGACTGGGAGAGGGTCCAAAAAGTCAAAACTGTGGTTGTAATTGCACAATCAAAGCAACGCATATCAAAATAGGGCATGTTTTGATTGTATAGTTATAATTGCTATCTTGACTATTTTGACTCCCTCTCTGGATCTAGTCTCGCCTATTCCACTGATGTTTAATAAGATCTGGCCCATGTAAGGACACGCTCAGTGGATTCTATCCTTACACACCTTTGGTTCATAAATTTAGCTGGGGACAGGAACAAACAAGGTGAAGAATGAAAAGTATGATTTAGTTTTCCTCTATCAAGTAGAGAGCCTCAGTGTTGAACTGAGTCTTTCATTAATTGCTTGCTTTCTTTTTTAGCATTTCTTTCAGTCTCTGTGGATTAAGCTTTTGTTTGGTGAGACATGGATCAGATATATCTTTACTAAACAATCACCAAATTAATCTCAAGTGACCAGGAAAAGAACATTTGTGTTTTTGGTTTTAAGCCAGCTGAACAGACTCCATTTCCTTTGATTTCTTTTCAGTCTGTAAGATTTTTGCATAGATTTCCTTTCAAACTTTTCTGAGCCTGACTACCAAAACCTCCAGACATGGAATAAATGGGAAGGGGCAGAAGTCACTTCCAGGAGACTTCTACTGTTGAAGTATCTGTTCTGTCTGCTTAATGATACAACCAGACCCGCATTCAGGTCCCTGGATGGGCATGGATTGTACAAATGAATAACTAGCATTTGAAATGATGAGAACAGGTTGAACAAGCAGTAAAAAACCCCTGTATTCCCATCTTTTTGTAATGAATAATTTTCATTAAAATGTTGTATAAACATTTTTTTTAAAAAAACTACAGAAACATAAAAGAAGAAATAGAAAAAGATATTTTAAAAAACTACAGAAGCATTATAAAAGGGCAGAAAAAACAAGAAAGAAAGAAAAAGTGACGTCTGATCTTTGCAGCAGTTACAAACATAACAAGTACTATCTCCAGCCTCCCATACTGCATATTCCTCTCATAAAAAAACATTTTGAATGAATCAATTCCTAAATGAGCAGTTCATTTTTTTGTACACTTTCAGCAAAAAGTCCATAAAAGAATCTGCAATCTTTTTTTTTTAAAAAAGTTGTAGTTCCCTCCTTTATCAAACAATTTGGCCATCTGGGCAAACACAGGCAATTTTACAATCCATTCATTCATTATTGTTATTTCTATATCTTTGTGCATTTAGTTACCATATATAAAGCTGTGAATTCTAGTAAGAAGTCTCTGTATCACCATATCAATACAGGAGGATATGTGTGTGCAGCTCAAGGTCAAAAGGAGTAATCATTGGTGCTCTCTGAGCTTGGTTGTTTTCTTGAAGACATTTCATTACTCAAGTTAGGTAACATCATATGTATCTTTTCACCATATGTATCTTTTCACTTTTTCACAAATTTACCATGCATGATAAACTGTCCCTTCATGTTTTTCGCATTTCCAGCTGTGAGTAGAAATACTTCATACATCTTAGAAAATTTTCCTGATGTCTTATATCACAATGGTACATCATTTTAAGAAAGTTTTACTCCCAGTCTTGAAAAGTACTGCAGCCTCATGTATAACAATGCTCCATAAAACTAATACTGAGATTATTGTAGCATGAATACCCAAACAATGGACTCTTTTAACAATGACTGAAAGGGTTTTTGATGCTACATAAATTAAAATAACCAAAATTTGCACAGATTGTCTTTGAGAAACAAACTGTTCCAGAAGAGTCTAACCTAAAATAGTTTCCATAGTATGATTTTGTTTGTTGCCTAGCTTGAAGTCCTGAACTCCTTAGGAATGCATTTTTATGATTTCTACAAAAATGGAATTAATTTAGATTCAATAAAGCAATTATAGCCACCAAAAAGGATTAAAAATTTAATAACTACCCTCTTCTCCCCTGGATAATTACATGCTTAGCAATAGAGCTGACTTGGGGGAAAATGATTTAACTTGGATTCCTGAATTTGATAATTCAAATCTCAGTATGTTTCTTTTTTTCTTTCTTTTGCATTTCAGGTGCATGCTTGCACGCAAATACCTGTTCCTTATTGACTGCCTGCTAAGTTGCATCAAGCTTTTTGAGTTCAGAAGTAACAACTGAACTGCCTCAGGTAAAGAAACACCCACCAAATTGAAAACCTTCAGAGGAAGCTTCTGCTGCATTTTAAAATCAGAAGAATTAGCCAGAGTTGGGCACGAATGACCTTTCAAAGGTCTCCATAAAATGGGTGGATGGAGAAACCAGGAAGACAATTGCTCAGAATTCCTGCAGGGAAAGGAGAAAAAAAATCTCTAACAGGTTTCCAAGGGCAGGATCCCCTTCAGCTATGAGAGCTGGATTGCAACTCAAACACCCACTCTGAGGAGTTTCCTTGTAATGAGCTTTGCTACCCAAAAAGTAGACTTGTGAGATATCCAGGAGCTCAGACTAAATTGCTAATGGGCTGCGTTTATTCTGTTAGATCATATTTTGTATGCTCAGCTGAACCAGAATAATTATCTAAGACGTGTGGCTAAAACAAGTTTTAAATAAAGGCATGTTCCAGGATGTATCCTCCCTTCACACTACACAAACCCAAGGAAACTCTCAGTTATAAGCTCCATTGGAAAAAAATATATATGGAGGTTGAGCAGCAATACTTTCCAATTAATTTCTTATTATACATAATATCTTCTCCATCTTAGTGGTTCACATTGTGGGTGTCCATTACTGGCCTCAAATAGTTTGTATTGGAAATTTTTCAATTTTATTTACATAGTTCTGGGATTGGGTTCTGAACTCCACAAACTAAAAACCCCAAAAATACAAAGGTGGAATGAAAAGTAATATCTCTATAACATTAAGTGAGGCATTTCAATAAATGTAACAGGAAATAATCTTTGAAAGGAGCTCTTATGTACTTTTCCACATAATTACTGCCACTGGTTGCATAGGTCTGCCAATCTTCTTGCGGATGTCAAAAAAGAGCGCTGCATTTTGACTCTTCGATCAGGTCTTGAAACCCTTTCCACCTCTTACTTTGAATTAAACGGATGCCCACAAAATATTCCTTCAGTATGGGAGAAGATAATAAGTGTGGTGCGTCCGACTTTATAGTTGGCTTCTTGCATGGCTTATGAGCTTTGAGGCCTAGCACTGTTATATTGCTCCAGAATTTCCTTCTTGTGTTTCTAAACTCATTGTCTTAAGTGTTGCGGTGTAACATATCAGAGCTTCCAACATGTCAGTACTGCCATCCCTTGGCAACTTGTAACATTGGAGGCATTATTTTTCATTCAACCCTTACATAAAATATCAAATGGAAACAAAACTTGAACATCGTTTATACTGATCCTCAGTATAAATTACTGCCAGAGAAACAGTAGCAATAGGAATAACACTGTTTAAAAGTAAGTCTACTATCAGGCAGCTGGTAATTTGAGCCTGGGATGAAAGTAGAGAAGAGTGAGACTAACCACCTTTGGTAGTGATTTCTTTCCTTCCTTCCTTCCTTCCTTCCTTCCTTCCTTCCTTCCTTCCTTCCTTCCTTCCTTCCTTCCTTCCTTCCTTCCTTCCTTCCTTCCTTTCCTTCCTTCCTTCCTCCCTCCCCCTCCCTCCTCCCTCTCCCTCTCTCCCTCCCCCCTCCCTTCCTTTATTTCTTTCTTCTTTTCTTTCTTTATTTCTTGCTTTCTTTCTTTCTTCTTCTTTCTTTATTTCTTTCTTCTGTTCTTTTTCTTTCTTTCTTCCTTCCTTCCTTCCTTCCTTCCTTCCTTCCTTCCTTCCTTCCTTCCTTCCTTCCTTCCTTCCTTCCTTCCTTCCTTCTCAATTTATTGACATTGCTCATTTATGTTTGCAATAAAATTCTTGCGGTAAAACGTTCAGTGCTATTGGGTATGCTCCTGTCCTTATTAGACACAAGAAGACTTGTAAATATGGAAATATTTGGAAATACATTCTTCGTTTCTATGTTCTCATCTGTTTTTCCTCTTTAGCTGGATTGGGAGTAAAGAATCCACAAGTGAGATCCACCTGGGCCAACAATCTAAGCCAATTCCACTGTGCGTGCCGGAGCACACACTCAGGCTATTGATCACAGTACAATAAGCTGTCAAGCTTCCTCTTGAAGTTTGAAACCATTTAAAAAAAATATGAATATCAACAGGATACAAGCCAAATCATGCATGTCTTTGAGTATCAGAAAATAACCTCTTCAAAACTATCCAGATCTGCTAAATTAATTCAGGTTATTTTTAAGAATAAATACATCAAAAGGGAAACAACAACATCACAAACACATGACTGGGTAGAAGATATTCATGAAATACATGAATATTCCTAACATAGTATTTGATTACATTCCATCCATTAATTGCTGTATCATACCTCTGCTTTCTATAGGATATAAATTGCAGTGTACATTTCATAACCTTGCAGAACACCTATGCTTGATTTTGGAGATGAGACAGCATGGGCTGTGGTATACCTTTGAAAAAAAATGAGTTATGAGTTAAAAAGTATGTGTACTATACATCTCAGGGGACCTACGGCTGCTGGAAATAAGAAGTAGAACCACAATATCTCTTTAGAGAATCCATAGAACAATTTAATCAATCTATCTACAGTATCTATCTATCTATCTATCTATCTATCTATCTATCTATCTATCTATCTATCTATCTATCTATCTATCTATCTGTCTGTCTGTCTGTCTGTCTGTCTGTCTGTCTGTCTGTCTGTCTGTCTGTCTGTCTGTCTGTCTGTCCGTCCGTCCGTCCGTCCGTCCGTCCGTCCGTCCGTCCGTCCGTCCGTCCGTCCGTCTTCCGTCCCGTGCCGTCCGTCCGTCGTCCGTCCGGTCCGGCCGTCCGTGGCCGTCCCGGTCCGTCCGTCCGGCCGTCTGTCTGTCTGTCTCTATCCGTCTATCTATCTATCTATCTATCTATCCATCATCTGCCTGCCTGCCTGTCTGCTATCTATCTATCTATCTATCTATCTATCTATCTATCTATCTATCTATCTATCTATCTATCTATCTATCTATCTATCTATCTATCTATCTATCTATCTATCTATCTATCTATCTATCTATCTAGATTTATAGCCCTTAAGTCAGGAGATCAAGGTAGCCTTCATAAGGGTCATCTGCCTTTTTATTTCATAAGAGCAATCTTGTGAGGTAGGCAGTCTCAAAGAAAGAATGACAAATGTTAGCCAGATATTTTTCATATTAAAGAGGGAGACCTGATCCTTGGATCTTCCAAGTCCTGGTTCAGCTGCTTAACTATCATACCACACTGGGTCTTGAAACCCTTAACCCAGATCTTTAACATGGCTAATCTGAGTTTTCAAACAATAAAGGTAGAAAAGCTAGTCAATTTTTGAACCAGTGTGAAGGAGGTTGTAATGTTGATCTTGACCAGCCTTTTGAAATCAGAAATCAAATCACTGACCTTTATGAATATCAGTTCACTCTTCAGGGACAAATAATTTGGGAAACCAAGGTTATCAAATGGGATTGTTTAGATATCCAAAGCCGACCGCCTTCAATTGTTTCTGATTCTCAGAGACTGCCTTGAGAAGTCTCTGCGGTTTTCTTGGAAAAGTTTTTCAGAAATAGTTTTTGCCATTGCTTCCTTTCTAGGGCTGAGAGAAAATGACTAGCCCAAGGTCACCCAGCTGACTTGGTGCCTAAGACAGGACGAGAACTCACGAACTCCCAATTTCTAGCCTGATACATTAACAACTACTTTGAAAGTTGTTTTCAAAGCTACATTACCTATAGATTGTTGTTCTCTCTGATGAGATAGGCAGAGCTAATGGAGAAGCCAGATCATCTCTGAAGTACTCACAGTCCCAAATAAAACTCAGTGGTGCTGTGGAATGCAAACTCCTGATTTAGCATGCTCTAAATGAGGAATTCTACTTCTTCCTTCCTTGTCCCTGGCAATGTGTGCAGACTTCACTACACACATTGTGTGTAGACTTCACTACACACATTGCTTTCTGCTCTGACAACAATAAATGGACTGATGGCGAATGACGAATCCAAGGATTGCCAATCCTAACCATAAGGGTGTTTGACTCTAGTTTCTATACTTTGCCTTTCCAAATGTTCATGACATTTTTGTGGCTGTTAAAAATGTATTCCACCACTGTTAGGTGTATCTTTATCACACTTTAAGTGTGTCTGCTTTTAAGCTCTGAGTTAGGACTGCAATGTAGTCAAAACATAATTAAAAACATGAGATAAAAACAGATAGGGAATATCAATTAAATGATTACAAGAGCAGTACAGGAAGGCCACAAAACATTCCAGGTTACAGCAGGAGTTAAAAACTAAAGACAAGGTATCATAAAATCAAAGCGTTCACACTGTTCTCTTAAAAAAATTAAAAATAGCCAAATGAATTTTTTGGGGAATGGCGTTCAGCTTTTTGGGACTTACTATTATCTTCCCATCAAGTGTATTTTCAAGGGTTGAGAATAGGAATATGCATTCTCTGGCAATACCAGTTCCCAAGGACATACGACTTAAATTTGGCTTTGGACAAAATTTGCAAGGCCCTAGGATGGAGTATACCCTTCCAGATCCAGGTCCTCAAAGAAGCTCTAGACCTAAGTCTAATCTCTGAAATATTGAAGTGTAGAAAAGACAGACCTAAACAAAAAATCAGAAGCATCCCCAGTTTTCATATCTGCTTTGATGGATAAATAAGTGACATCCAATTCTCTTGAGTGATGCCTTCCATAATTGTTTTGCACTGACCTCTACTGCTTTGAAAACAAAGTTGTAGCACTTGAACTCTTCCCAAGAAATTAAAGAAACCTAACTTGAAAACTGTTGTATTAGAGATGAGAGTGGATTTTGGGAAAAACTCCTCTACTCTAGCTTCTTATTAAATTTGACAGCACAGTATCAGCAGTAGAATCCTTCAGGTTTCTGGATTCTATAATCTCCCGGGATTTGAAGTGGATACCTAACATTAGAACCATCACTAAAAAAGCACAACAAAGAATGTTTTTCCTACATCAACTCAAAAAGCTCAGATTGCCCAAGGAGCTGCTGACACAGTTCTACAGAGGAATTATTGAATCTGTCATTCTATAACTGTCTGGTTTGGTACAGCAACTAAACAGGACAGGTACGGATAGTTAGAAGAGCAGAAAGAACAATTGCAACCAGCAATTGTTGCATTTTCAATTGTTCCATTGAAAACCTATATATTGTGCAGGACCTAAAGAGGGCTGAGACAATATCTACAAATCACCTCCTGTATATAAACTGTTTCAACTCCTCCCCTTGGGACACCGTCATAGGGCATTGCACACCAAAACAATTAGACCAGGGACAGGTTTTTTGCTCATGCCATCACTCTTCTAAATGCTTAAACTTCACAGTATTGTGTCTAAGTATATTTACCCATGTTGTATGGCTGTAGTATTATTGTTATCCTTTTCTACTACCCACTCTTATTGGTATTATATTATGATTATTATTATTCTGTTGCTTTGCATGTTCATTGACAGTTTCTACAACGGAGACAAATTCCTTGTGTGCCTAGTCAAATAAAGTATTCTAAATTCTTTGCACCACTGACCTCCTGTTGTGAGTCTTGTGGAAAAGGCTGACAAGAGCCTTCTTTTCTTGCAGCAATGGCCCAAGAATAGGAAATGGACTTCATAAATTCATACCAGTAGTTGGCAATTCTTAACTGTATACCATGAAAGAAAGAAAACGAAAACTTTAGCAAAACAAACAGTGATCAAGATAGTTTTCATACACTGATTTCTAACAATGAGTGAAAAAAATGCAGCTTATTTTTTCTTGGTTGGAACAGCTGCTCTATTCTTGAATTAAAGACTTGTTCCTAGCTGGCTTTGAGGTTGCCCCACTCAGCTTTTAAGTCTGACATGCTTTTAGATTTCTGATTCAACTTTATTCCAGTCTATTCTGGGTTGATTAGACTGCACTCTGGTTATTATGTCGAATTCTGTGCATTGCTTTTTAGGAAGGTTGTATTTATTTGGGAATTACAGTTTCCCCTGATATAATATCAGCTATCCCAATGGCTGAGACATCTTTGCAAAAAACCTTCATCATAGGAAATCAAGGCAATGAGAGATGATGCCTTTATGATTTCTGTGTTAAAACGTTCTGGTTGAAGTGCATTTCTTCATGGTCTGATGGCCCTGGTTACTATGTTGGTTTTGTATCTATTGGCAGCTACAGATTTATTTATCTTTAAATCTAGTGTATGTAGCATTGGGTACTTCTCCACTATCGATCCAGTAGACTGCAGGGGAACATAAGCACAGTGCTTACATAATAGAGAAGAGACTGGCTTTGTGACTGGTTTCTGTCATCAAATTGCAAACTAGAATTGGACTGACCTCACACAGGAGCAGCAATCCTTTCTCTCTGCACCCCCAGTTCCCTCTTCGGCTTCTTTATTGAGTCATTAAACATTTATTCTGGCAGACCCACTCTCTACTGTTTGGTCTGTGTTACCTGCCTGCTGGTGAGACTTCCTGACGTTTGCTGCAAACTTTGGGTGTGTACCAATGAATGGTAATGAAGATACACACAGTGTATAGTGTGTGAGTGGCAGGCTGAAATTTATTCTGGCCTAGAGCTTTCAGCACCTTCAATTATTTCTCACTATAATCATGTCCCGCGGTCATTTTTCATGCTGTTGCTTCATTTGTGAGTCCGGTACCATCCATGTGCAATCACGGAAGCAGCTACTCAAAAAAAAGCCCTGAGTCTAAGTACCAACTGAAAAAGACAGGCAGCAAATAAATGAGCATCTTTCTAGTAGAGGTGACCAGTGAGGCATTTGCAAACTTCATAGCCTACATATGCAGGTAGAGACTAGTTCCAAATAATATATCTATTATTAAATAATCCCTTGTTTTGGTTTTTCTTTTTGATTTCTTGTGTATCTCCTCCATTTCCCCTTCTGCAAGGATGAGGATGAATATCTCCATAGGTGTGTACATGGACATGTAATTAGTGACATATATATGTGACTAATAATATCATAATAATATAAAATGTATGTGTTATGTATAATAACAACAATATAATTTTTACTGTATGTACAACAGCAACAACAACAACAACAACATTAATAACTTATAAGTTGGACCATGTATGTTGGGATCATAAAATAGAGAAAAATAATAGAACATGAAGAAGCTAAAGTACTCTGGGACTTTTGAAATCAAGCAGACAGTCACCTGTCACATAACATGCCAGATTGAACAACTGTTGATAAGAAAGACAAAAAAGTCTGGATAGTGGACGTGGAAGCACCTGGAGACAGCAGAAGAGAAGAGAAAGAACTGGAGAAGATAACAAAATACAAAGACCTGCAAATAGAAATAGAGCAACTGTGGCAAAAGAATACAAAGGTTGTACTAATAGTAATAAGTGCCTTGGTTGCAAACCCAAAGCAACTGGAGCACCACTTGAACATCATTCATATTGACAAACTCAATTGCAAAAAACAGCTTTACTCAGAACAGCTTACATCCTGCGACAATATCTCCAATACCATTGGACATCACCATCTACTTATCTCAGAACCTTATCTCAGAACCTTAGAAGTGGATAAAAAAGCCAAATCCAGTCTGAACTGGATCTGGCTGACTGTGTAATGAATCAGAACTTATAAGGATCACGTAGAGGTATTGTAATGCACAGAAGGGATAACTTTGATGAAAAAGCTACAGACAAGACATAAATCAAATAAGAGATCTGAGTCCAGGCCAGAACTGTAACCTGAGAAAGGATCTCAGAAAATCCCTTCCCTCTTTCTCATGAAGATAAAGGAAGGGAGTGGCTGTCATCCCTCCAAGGTAGACCAGAGTAGGAAATCAAAGTTATGAATATTAATACTACTTTTATTATAGGGTTGGAGCAACAGAATCTTGCAAGTCTGGAAATGCCTTCCCTCTCCCTGCCTCTACCTACAAGGGAACTAGGAAAGGTTAAGTCTGAGACTTTTTCTCAAATTACAATTCTGCCACGGAGTCAGATTTCTCTTATCTGACTGTTGTCTGGTTTGCAGCTCTTCCTCTTGTTCCTCAAATTTATTCTTAGAGCCCATTATGGGGGAAGCACATTCAGACATACAAAATTCTGTCAGTGTAACCTTGTAATAAAAGTATTATTAGCATGCGTGACTTTGGTTTTTTTTATTTTGCCCTTCCTCGAAGGGTTGACGTACAGTATATGCAGGCAACACAGGCATGAAATGGGCATCTAAGCTGAGCAGATTATGTTGAGCTTTGTATGAATTGCTCTTTTTGTGTAGAGATACTCTGCAAGCAGCTAAGTTCAATGATCAGGCAATGGGTGTGTTGGAATGTATGACATAATAGGCAAAGCTGATATCTATAGTCCTTCCCCCAATATTAGGGAACAAAGCATATCATTGCAGTCCTGTAGATACCAGTCATAAGAAGGGATGGTAGGAAAGTTTGAGGTACCACTCTGATACTGTCAGACATTTCATCTTCTATTGAAGTTCTTTGCCTTATTGAAGCATCGAAGTGAGATTGATGTGCTTTGATTGGAAGCTTCACCTTGCCCAAAAGTTCAAAGGAGCTACTTGTCAGCTGGAGTATCCCTTTGACTTTAGCAACTGGTGGGGGCCTACTTCAATAAATGTGTCAATGCTTCATCAAGCAAAGCACAAAGCTGCTCACTTCACTTCTGATGTACCAGTAAGATGAACAGCAAATACTACAACATTTAGCTGAGCCATGTTTTTCATGGGAAAGGGCAATTATCTGGCCTGGCTTCATGCCACCATACTAAAGGTTTTGGCTTGAGGCTAATGGAAGGTAAAGTCAGGCATGGTGCTTTTGCATTCTATAAAGACATTGTGCAAGCATAACGTACTGCGCACAAGTAGCTGTGTTGCGTTTAGGTGATTGCTACACTCTTGCAGTCTTTGTTCTCTATTTATGTTTAATTGTTTTAATAGTTATTACATTATTTTAATTATTGTTGGTTGTACAATAATGTGTACCATGTGGTTGAACCATAGTTACATTCAGTGAGATGGGTGATTATATAAATTTGCTGAATTAATTAATTAATTAATTCCTGTAAAAAAATTTAATTGCACATCTTCCCATAAACTTACAGGGCGACCTGTAGTGGTTGCAATTTTTTAAATGTTGTCAAACTTCTTGCTCCTGTATTTGCAGTGAAATAGATTTTCTTTGTGCTCTTCTGGGAATGGATCGAAAATGAAATGCAACCGGAGGTTAGATGATTCTGAGGATTAGTGAACGGGTTTGAGCAGTCTGGTGCTGCTGACTGTCAGATTTGCCTAGGACACAATCTCTGTAAAAGCCCAGGAGTGAACATTAGCACATTGGGGGAAAAAGACAAGTAATTTCACCTTTGCAAACCATCTTTCTGACTTAAAACATCACGAAAGCCACCTTTCAGCTTTTTTTTTTTAACGATGCAACAGAATGAAAAAAACAGTACTTTAAAATTATTTTATGTTATAAAGAGAAGAAAATAAGAAGAGGAGGAAAAAGCAGATTTTTTAGCTTTGGATTCTGCTATTACAGCTTTCCTAGACTGCTTCTGAAATGTATCGCTGATTCCAAGACCCTCCCAGCCACTATGGCCATTGGTGAGAATTCTAGGATTTAATCCATATGTCCGGAGAATACCAAGCTTTGGGAAGGCTGCTTCATTATTGCTTTTGGTACCTCCATGTTACAACACTTATTGGTTTTATGTTAATTAAACTATGGTGTCTCTCTCCCCACACCCAGCATTATAAGAATTGTAATTTGATGGTCTGATATTGGAGGTTTTAGTACTACTCACACTAATTCTACAGGGGAAAGAAAGAATTGTTAGGTGGGTTTAAGTCTTAGCATAGGAATAGTACCTGGGGTTACTGATTATAGTAGATGCATTGATTTAAGCTTCATGTAGGATGGGAAGACTGTTCAGATTCTACCTCAAGCACCAAACTAGTGGCTGATTTTGAGCAAGCTTTTATATTTTACGATGTACCCAAGAAAACACTGTGTCTAAGATCACAGTAATTAAGTGATTTACTTATGCATTTATGATCATAGTGATTAAGATGTAATTTCAGCAGTGTTATTTGGTTTGATAGCAGAATAGGGTAACTAAGTTCTGAATGTATTAAATAGCTGCTTTATTAATTCTGAACATATGAAATTGCTGTTTTCCTCACTGTTTGATTTTGGTTATAGAGCAATTTCTTCCTTTGCTAGAATATGCATAGTAAAAAAGACATTTATGGAATGTAATTCCATTTATATTATCAATAATAATAGTAGTAATAATATTAATACATTATCTCTGGGTCATTATAAAATTTATTTGTCTTCTTCTTCTATTCAATCATATCCGATTCTTGGAGACTGCCTGGATAAGTATCTGCTGTTTTCTTGGTAAGGTTTTTCAGAAGTGGTTTGCCATTGTCTCCTTCCTAGGGCTTAGAGGGAGTGCCTGGCTCAAGGTCACCCAGCTGACTTTGTACCTAAGGTGGGACTACAATTCACAGTCTTCTGGTTTCTAGACTGATGCCTTAACCACTAACCCTATATCAAACTGGCTCTTAAAATTGTATAGCTAAATTAAATTAAACTATGATTTAATTAAATTCATTAGGTAATTTTATAGTATTTTTAGATATATTTGGTGCATTTTAATACAAAATTACCATAGTCAAACAATATTTCCTTGTACTGTACAGTAGCTGATGCCTTGCATAATTTGTGGTGAAGTTATGGTACTTGTCAATATCTTTGATTTCACTTTTTCAAAGTATTTTCAATAAGGCTGTGGAAAGCCTAAGTTGAGGTGCTTTTCCAGGATGTTCCATTAAGTTGAGAATCTACCAAAGGCTCAGTCAAATAAACCTCACTCAAAATGGTTATTTTGCTGGACTTCCCTTGGTCTGGCCATAGGACCAGCACTGAAGTCAAGGCAACATCTTCGAGGCCCCACAGATGGCAACATTTAGAATAGAATAGAATAAAAACTTTATTGCCACTTTAAATGTACACTAATCAGCATACAATACAATGAAATTTCATTGCATGCAGCTCTCAAAAAAATACCATTTCACAGAGAAACATCACAGTTTGGTTTGAATGTACATGGCGAAAAAAAAGAATCCTGTGAATTTACCAGATGGATGACATAAGGAACAAAGCTGTTATAGAACCTGGTAGTCCTGCTAGAAATACTTCAAAACCTCCTCCCAGAGGGGAGCAACAGAAACAGACAATGAAGTGGGTGTGTGGGGTCTCTAACAATGCTTCAAGCTCTAAGCACATAGTGCTTGTAAGCGGTATCCTGAACAAGGGGAAGCGATCTTCCTGTAATCTTCTCAGCTGCCCTTCTGTATGGACCTTCTATCTGAGGCTCTGCTACCACCAAACCAAACAGTGATGCAGTTTATTGTTAAAAACTTTCAATCATGCCTCTGTAAAAAGTAGCCAGGACAGAAGGAGAAAGATGTGCTCTCCCATTCAATGCAAGAAATGCAAACACTGGTTTGCACGCTTCACTAAAGATAATGTATGAAGAGACCAAGCCAGACTGTTAGTTATCTGCACCCCCAGCTCCTTAATACTATTGAACACCTCCACAGCTGCAGCTTTGATACAAAATGGAGTATGACTATGCCGGCTCTTTCTAAAATCAACAATAATCTCCTTTGTTTTATTAACATTCAAAACCAGGTTATTTTTATTGCACCAGTCCACCCTTCACCTCCTCCCTATAAGCATCTTCATTATCATCCCAGATAAGACCCACCACTGCCGTGTCATTCACATACTTCACAATATAGCAGACTTAGCACAGCAGTCATGGGTCATCAAGCTGAACAGTAATGGACTCAAAACACAGCCTTGTGGGGAACCTGTGCTCAAAAAAATAGAATTGGAGACTTTTCTTCCAACTTGCACAAACTGGGGCCTATCAATAAGGAAGTCAAGTATCTAGTTACGTAAGGAAATATTAAAACCTAATAGGCCCAGTTTGTTCACCAAATGCCAAGGAATGATTGTGTTGAACGCCAAACTAAAATCAACAAACAGCATTTGCAGATGAGTATTCTTCCGCTCCAGGTGTACCAAACTAAGATGAAGCACAGAAGACAATGCATCATCTATAGACCAGTTCTTCTGATAAGCAAACTGTAATGAGGAAGGAAGGTGCTTGGAACAATTCTATCATGTTTGATCTAATGGCTGATGACGTGGCCCCATGCCATTTAGGACTTTAGGACTGCTAAACAGGGCTTTGAATTGTACCTAGAAAGCAATTGGAAGCCAGTTGAGCCCATGCAGCAGAGAAGCAAAGCATGAAATGTCTACAACTACACATGTTGTTACAGGTTGGACAAATTGCAACTTCCAAGTAGTCTTCAAGGGTAACTCCATGTATTATAGTAATGCAACTGAGAAGTGACTAAGGGCTCCTGGCCTGGAAAGGCTGCAATTGAAGTATAAGACAAATCTGTGCAATCTAGCTATGGCTACTCCCTGTTCTTGTTCAAGAGCCACAAGTCCAATAGGATCCCCAAATTGCACACCAACTCTGTCTGGAGGAGGTCTACCCCACTGGGAGTCAAGGATGACAGTTCACTGGATGGCTGTTCCATCTTGTGAGGATTGAGTGTAAGCCAGTTCTTTCCCATCAAGGCCCTATAGATACCAGACACTGACTCAGCATCTGAATGGCATTGCAGGGATTGAAATGCATAACTGATTATCATCCACATACTGACAATATTGAACCCATGGGTCTCATATAGAAGCTAAATAGGAAATGGGAAAGATGAGAGATCTGAGACATCCCACATAATAATAATAATAATAATAATAATAATAATAATAATAATAATAATAATAATAATAAAGTTGGAAGGGACCTTGGAGGTCATCGAGTCCAACCCCCTGCTCAGGCAGGAAACCCTATACCATTTCAGACA
>JALGBA010002334.1:0-45178 GCA_023970755.1 Azemiops feae | reverse complement strand
ATAGATAGATAGATAGATAGATAGATAGAGATAGATAGATAGATAGATGATAGATAGATAGATAGATAGATAGATAGATGATAGATAGATAGATAGATAGATAGATAGATAGATAGATAGATAGATAGATAGATAGATAGATAGATAGATAGATAGATAGATAGATAGATAGATAGATAGATAGATAGATAGATAGATAGATAGATAGATTAAATAGATATGTAGGTAGGTAGGTAGGCAGGCAGGCGGATGGATGGATGGATGGATGGAATATTTGATGGATGGATAAATAGATGATACATGAGAGATAGATGATAGGGAGGGGGGAGATGGATGGATGGATAGATAGATATAGATTAAATAGATATAGATAGATATAGATTAAATAGACAGAGAGAGAGAGAGAGAGGCAGGCAGGCAGGCAGACAGATAGATAACTGGTAGAATATACGATGGATGGATGGATGGATAGATGATACATGATAGTACGTGATAAATGTATGGAAAGATAGATGAGAGACAGATGGTAGGGATGGATATATGGACAGACAGACAGATAGTTATCATACACACACCCACACGATGCTTCCTTTTCTGTTTTTCAACTGACTCAAAATTAACATTATCAAGTGTTTTTTTTTATTAGCGAGTTCCACTTTTGTAAACCCTTTCCCAATCTTTAATATCATAAATAAGCAGAAGCTTCTCCTCATAATTATGGCACCCTCTCCAAACGAGCAACTAATTGCTACGATTGCTCACAGAAATGTGTATTTATAAAGGACGCCCTCCCGGCAAATGCCAGAAGGTGCTCCATCCGACATTAAAATTGCAGCTTACATCTGTGTGATGGGGAAGTTGTTGTTGTTTACAGCTTTTGAGTAGAAAACTCCAGGCAAAGGTTTTCAAGCCACGTTAAATTAAATGGCCGGGGGGACTTGTCTCTTTCTCGAGGTGGGAAATTGCCTCTCTGTCATCCTTTCAGCAGTTTAATTGGCCTCACTATTGAAAATTTAAGAACATTATCAACTCGGTTAGATTAGAGCAAAGATATATTCAGTCAAACTTTTTTATTTTGACTGTCAAACAGATGCCGCGCTCCCATCCCACCTCAATACTTGCTGACGAAACTCTGGATGTTTATGCAAGTGGTTTTCCCAGTTGCAATGTATGGCTGTGAAAGTTGGACCATAAGAAAGGCTGAGTGCCAAAGAATGGAGGCCTTTGAACTATGGTGCTGGAGAAGACTCCTGCGGGTCCCCTGGACTGCAAGGCGATCAAACCGGTCAGTCCTAGAGGAGATCAACCCTGACTGCTCTTTAGAAGGCCAGATCCTGAAGTGGAAACTCAAGTACTTTGGCCACCTAATGAGAAGGAAGGACTCACTGGAGAAGAGCCTGATGCTGGGAAAGATTGAGGGCAGTAGAAGAAGGGGACGACAGAGAATGAGGTGGCTGGATGGAGTCACTGAAGCAGTAGGCGTGAGCTTAAATGGACTCCAGAAGATGGTAGAGGACAGGAAGGCCTGGAGGAACGTTGTCCATGGGGTCGCGATGGGTCAGACACGACTTCGCAACTAACAACAACAAAGTAGGACCCAACCAGGAGCTGTATTGGTTACGGGTTGCAACCAGAAATCATCTTAGATGCTGGGCTTCAGAAATAAGCCAAATCTGTTTAGGATGTGGCAATTAAATCATGATCTGACATGAGCCACGAGTCCAGGGATGCTGCTGACGCATCGGACCATAACTTATTCGAAATAAGTTCTCTTCTACGTGTCTCTGGAGATTCTCCGTCATCCAGGTCATGGTTGTCTCAAAGGGACAACCTCCTACTGACTGAATGGTGGGGAATGTAAGGATGTTAGAACTGAAGAAGCTTCTTGGATGAGAAGTGAAACGACTTCAAGGGAAAACAAAGAAAGTTGTCTCTTTCTTTGCCTCTTGAAAAAAAACCAGTTGCCTGGTTGGGATTCTCTCCTATGTATTGAACTGGAGTTGATTATTTTCTCTCTTTATTTCAGCTTGCAGATCGTCTAGAATTCCCACCTGTGTTTTGACGCGCATTTTGATCATTTCTTCTTTTCCTTTTTGGAAACCCCAGCTGCTTAGCAGATGGTAAGCATGGGGTGGGGTGGGGGGGAAGAGAAACAGCCTCTCCCCACCCCCCCCAAAAAAAAAAACTAGGGGGGAAAAAAAGGCAGCAAAAATCCTACGTTCCTACACCCCGATTCATTCAATCTGCTGTTTTGCCTCACGACTAGACTAATAAGCCATTACACCAGCTACTTGAACGCTTATCTAGTGTAAATGCATCTGTCAGGCACATTCCACATCATCAATAAAAGCTGCCAGATCGCTTTATAATTCAATGATATAAGCTCTAAGCATCTTTGGGGGGAAATATAATTTAAAGATTTGCCATTCTACGGTTCTGCGGTTGTTGTGTCTGCGTTGACAATTCCCGCCTGTTGGAAGTCGAAACCTTCCCCATCCTGGAATGACGCACAGCCCAGCTTGCGTCCTAAAGCTCTGTTGGACACCAGCTTATCAAAAATAGCCGTATCTTTTGGCTTGCCCGGCCTCATTTGCAGATAAAACTCTGCAAAACCGGGAAGGCCTCAAGGCAGGAGAACATCCTCACCCTCCACCACCTGTCCATGACTCGGTGTCTTGCAAAAGGCTCCGGGTTTCGATTCCAGGACCTCTGGCTTAAAGAGACAGAGAGTAAAAAAAAAACAATAAACAGGCAACAAGCATCTGGATTATGTTATATGGGCTCGTGCAGTCTGGAACCAAGGGGATGCATCAAATAAACTTCTTGGTGTCCTGCCATTTCAATAGATGAAAGGCCAACAGAAGCCATCCGGAAAAGACCTTACCTCTAATGCAGGGGCTGGAGATGGGGGGGCGATACATTTGAAATGAAATAAATCCAACAGAGATCATTTCCTCTTAGATTACCAGGGATTGTGTTGCTTTTTACATTACAAGAATAGGTTAGGTTAGGTTAGGTTAGGTTAGGTTAGGTTAGGTTAGGTTAGGTTAGATTAGATTAGATTAGATTAGATTAGATTAGATTAGATTAGATTAGATTAGATTAGATTAGATTAGATTAAGAGTGGAGTAGTGTAGAATATGGAATGGAATGGAATTAGGAATAGACTAGACTAGACTAGACTAGACTAGACTAGACTAGACTAGACTAGACTAGAATAGAATATGGGAATGGAATGGAATGGAATGGAATGGAATAGAATAGAATAGAATAGAATAGAATAGAATAGAATAGAATAGAATAGAATAGAATAGAATAGAAGTTGGAAGTGACCTTGGAGGTCTTCTAGTCCAATCCCCCACTTAAGAAGAAGACCCTATACTTAAACTTGGCAACTTTAGGACTTGTGGACTTGAATTCCCAGAATTCTTCAGCCAGCATGGGAAGGGAATTCTGGGAGTTGAAGTCCACAAGTCTTAAAATTAGCAAGTTTGGAGACCCCTGCCTTCCCTATACCATTCCAAACAAATGGCTGTCCAGTCTCTTCTGGAAAACCTCCAGTGATGGAGCTAAAATCCAAGGACAACCACATGGATCTGCCATGGTCTATGTCTATCAGGTCTACACCTCTCCATCTATCACAGGGGGCCTTCAAACCTGGCAACTTTGTGAAGTTATGGACTTCAACTCCCAGAATTCCCCACCCAGCCAAGTCCACAAGTCTTAAAGTCACCCAGCTTGGAGATCCCTGATCTATTATGTTCTCCTTTCTCTTCACCAATAGGGCTCACCTCTGCTCAGTATTTTCTTTACTCTTGAGTAGTTGGGTGTTTTAAAGACTTGTGGACTTCAGTTCAACCAGGCTGGCTACGGAATTCTGGGAGTTGAAGTCCACATGTCTTAAAGGTTTCCAAGTTCGGAGACCTAGACCATTCCAAGCAAATGGTTGTCCAGTCTCTTCCTGAAAACCTCCAGTGATGGATGTTCATAACAACCTCATCCTACCTTGCCCTTAATTCAACCCAGGAATATGGTTAGCAACGAGCTGAGTAGTTTTGTGATGCTTTCATTTCCACCTAATCAGAAGTTTCCCAACACCCCCCTCCACACACACACCTCAGCTTGGTTATTCTTTGATTAATCACGAAGAGCCCAGCTTTAATTTCCAGGGCCGTAAAATTGTTGGATATATGAATACTTAAATCTCTTCAGGTAGCAATTTGCATTTTTCAGGCAGAGATATTTAAAGGGCAAAATCTTTTGTGGTGTTTTCTCTCGTGGCTCCTTATGCCATTCTGTGCATTGGCTTGGATGAATTGAAGTGCTGCATTTCCAGGTTTTTAAACATATGTATATATATATATAGCTGGGGGGGGGGGAAATCCCCACTGTTTATTCCATCTCAAGAGTCTGGTCACAAACCTAGTTTGATTTCCCCGAACCGTTCCTTTCTGGTTTCCTCGTGAAACGATTCTAGGTTAGAGTCATTAAAATATTGCTCTTCTTAGAGATTTCGTTTTCCCCCAGGGCTTTTTTTAACTGGAGGGTGGGTGGGAGCGATTTCCACGGCGCTGTTTAAATTAATTAGGTCAAAATTTTGCAGGGGAAGAAGAAAAAAAGTTCCACCTGCTAACTTCCCCCCCCCCCTGTAAAAAATGCCTTCCCTGATTTCCTCGGCCATTACGGAGGAATTGCTTCATTAGCGGTTTCCTCCTACGAATTCTTTTTACCACCGCTGTTAAGTGAATCACTGCAGCTGTTAAGTTAGGAACACGGTTCTTAAGTGAAGCTGGCTTTCTCCCCCTTGACTTTGCTGGTCGGAAGGTCGCAAAAAGGGGATCGTGTGACACCCCCCGGGACGCTACGACAGTCATAAATATGAACCGTTTGCCAAGCGTCTGAATTTTGATCACGTGGGTCAACGCTGCCAACATCGGATGTTTTTGCATTGACAACAGATGGAAATGTAGCCATCTTTCTCCCTTTCGCTTTTAGAGTTAGATGACGCTGGGAGGGGGGGTTGTGTGAACGAGAGTCCAGCTAGACATAACAACACTAAACTTAGCATGAGAATCAAGGTTATTAAACTCAGAGCTGATAAAGAATTGGCGGGCTGGAGAACTGGAGAGGAAGCCCGCGTTTCAAGCTAATTGGGGAATGTGATTTATGACTGTTAATTGGAGGAGGGAATTGTGCTTTGATACTATGTGCTCGGGGAGGGGAGAATTCAGTTTTTGGCTTCGATTGTGCAGTGCCGACGTTACGCTACTCGAATAAAAGATCCTCGAAGTTCATTTGAAGAGTTTCATCTGTCGGAAACATGACACGTGACCCTTGGGATGCTGCAACGGTCGTAAGTGTGAAACGTGATTATAAGTCACTTTTTTCCAATGTCGTCGTAACTTCAGTCACTGTTGTAAGTCGAGGACTATCTGTTCTCTCATGCTCGGGCTGACCCAGGGAGATGGAGATTTTGCAAAACCCAACCTCCAGGCTGGGCTACTATAACTGCAGACTTGATGGATCTTTTTTGTTAGGGACGAAAGGCCAAGGAGACTGGAAAAATTGTTGTTGTTGTTGTTTTTAGTTGCGAAGTCGTGTCCGACCCATCGCGACCCCATGGACAACGTTCCTCCAGGCCTTCCTGTCCTCTACCATCTTCTGGAGTCCACTTAAGCTCACGCCTACTGCTTCAGTGACTCCATCCAGCCACCTCCTTCTCTGTCGTCCCCTTCTTCTCTTGCCCTCCATCTTTCCCAGCATCAGGCTCTTCTCCCGTGAGTCCTTCCTTCTCATTAGGTGGCCAAAGTACTTGAGTTTCCACTTCAGGATCTGGCCTTCTAAAGAGCAGTCAGGGTTGATCTCCTCTAGGACTGACCGGTTTGATCGCCTTGCAGTCCAAGGGACTCGCAGGAGTCTTCTCCAGCACCATAGTTCAAAGGCCTCAATTCTTTGGCGCTCAGCCTTTCTTATGGTCCAGCTTTCACAGCCATCCATTGCAACTGGGAAAACCATGGCCTTGACTATACACACTGTTGTTGGCAGGGTGATGTCTCTGCTTTTTAGTATGCTGTCTAAATTTGCCATAGCTTTCCTCCCCAGGAGCAAGCGTCTTTTAATTTCTTGGCTGCAGTCCCCGTCTGTGGTGATCTTGGAGCCCAGGAAAATAAAATCCGTCACTACCTCCATTTCTTCCCTATCTATTTGCCAGGAATTGAGAGGGCCGGATGCCATGATTTTGGTTTTCTTAATGTTGAGAATGGACCAATTGTAGAATGGACCAAAATATATCTCAACCTCCCCCTGCTGCTCCTTCCCCCCCCTCCACACACACAAAAGAAACACAAAAGTACAGGAATCAGGCATGCAAACCAAGCGAGATGTGCTATATATAGCCATGCAGATGTTCCAGGTGTTGTGAACCGCGTTCGCAAAAGGAGGGATCCATGCAATTAATTCCGAAAGTTGCAATTGATACAGAGGGTTTTTGATTAGCTCCAAAAGTGTCTGATAATTTAGTGATGGGAGTAAAATTAATCCGATGTCTCTGGAAAGGCAGGAGCAGAGTGGGAATTTTAACGTGTGTCTAGAGTTAAACTTCAGTTTGACCCTGCGATACGTAAACAGATAGTCCTCCGCTTACAAGTATTTGTTTAGTGACCGTTCAAACTTACTAGGGAAAAAAAAGGGGGAGATTTACAACCGGTCCTCGCCGTTACAACCGTCACAAAATCCCCCACGCTGAAAATCCAGTTGTTTGGCAACTGGTAATGTATTTATGACCAGTGGAGGATCCCAAGGTTTCCGGTGAGCAGAGTTAATGAGGGAAGCTGGATTCACTTACCGACTGCTTGGTTTATTTAGCAACCGCAGTGTTTGGCTTAAGAAGCAGGTCAAAAAAGTTGGGAAGAACTTACTTAACGAACTTAACAATGGGTAATTTGCGTCTAAACTGTGGTTGTAAGTCAAGAGGTAGCTGTATACATAGCAACGAAGATGATCAGGGGGCTGGAGACTAAAACATACAAAGAACGGTTGCTGGAATTGGGTATGTCTAGTTTAATGAAGAGAAGGACGAAGGGGTGACATGATAGCAGTGTTCTGATATCTCAGGGGTGGCCACAAAGAAGAGGGAGTCAAGCTATTCTCAAAAAGAACCTGAAGGCAGGACAAGAAGCAACGGATGGAAACTCATCAAGGAGAGAAGCAACCTTAGAACTAAGGAGGATACTGAGAACAATTAATCAATGGAATGACTTGCCTCCAGAATTTGTGGGTTCTCCATCAATTGAGGTTTTTAAGAGACTGGACAGCCATTTGTCTGAAATGGGATAGGATTTCCTGCTTGAGCAGGAGGGTGAGTTGAAGACCTCCAAGGTCCCTTCCAACTATTCTATTCTATTCTATTCTATTCTATTCTATTCTATTCTATTCTATTCTATTCTATTCTATTCTAATTTTCTATTCTATTCTATTCTGCACTCTATTCTATTCTGCACTCTATTCTGTTCTGTTGTTCTATTCTATTCTATTCATTCTAATTCTATTCTAATTCTATTCTATTCATTCTAATTCTATTCTAATTCTATTCTATTCTATTCTAATTCTATTCTAATTCTATTCTATTCATTCTAATTCTATTCTATTCTATTCTATTCTAATTCTATTCTATTCTATTCTATTCTATTCTATTCTATTCTAATTTTCTATTCTATTCTATTCTGCACTCTATTCTATTCTGCACTCTATTCTGTTCTGTTGTTCTATTCTATTCTATTCTAATTCTAATTCTATTCTAATTCTATTCTATTCATTCTAATTCTATTCTATTCATTCTAATTCTATTCTATTCTATTCTATTCTGCACTCCTATTCTATTCTGTTCTGTTCTGTTGTTCTGTTCTATTCTATTCTATATTCCAACATCTACTCTACTCTACTCTACTCTACTCTACTCTACTCTACTCTACTCTACACTTCCATTCCATTCCATTCCGTATTAGGCTTGAGCCTCCTGGCTACTTGAAAGGCTACAAATGAGACCTAAAGAATCCCCTAAAAGTTGGACTCTCCAAAACTTGAGGAAAACATTTCCCCCACCCGTTAGAATCTTTTAAGCTTGAGGTGGCTTAAAGTATTTATGAACAAAGAAAAATAAAGGGGTAAAATGTAGATTTTTGAGAAGTTCAAGGTGGTCCGCAGTAATTTCAGACCAAAACAAAAACAAAAACACACACACACACAGAGCACAACAAGCGATCCATTTATTGAACTGGAAACGTGGACCTTAACATCTTGTTTCTGAAATCAATTTCCTCGTCTCACACTTTACTACATACAACTCAGCCGGAGCATAAATCCATCCTTCCGTACGCACACATGTTTTAAGTTAGGGGGGGGGGGAATATATTAGCTGTGTACCGTATAAAACGAAGCAATGAAGAAGAAAAAAAGCTGGAATCCAGCCGTCCAGATGTAAGAGATTTTATGGGGAAATAATTTATTCCCTGCTGAAAGTTGAAGGCTATCTAGAAGTTCTGATTTTTCAGAGTTTCTCTCTCCCCCCCCTCCCCCCCCGGTAACTACTCATCTTTCTAGTTCTTAGTAATTTCTGGAGAGAATCCACCTCTTTGATAAATAAGGTGGAACTTCTGATTAAGGGGCTTTTAGTGCTTAGAGAAGCGCCCACTTCCTTATACCTCTGTCCTCAATAGATCAAAGTATCAAAGAGATGGTTGACACAAAGCTGTCAGATATCATTAAAGGTCCCACCAAGTGAGGCCAATGTTGAAATGATGGGATCTGTGGTCCAACAGCATCTGTTCCCAAGCCAATGTAGATCCCTTGATCTAGTCTACTAACGCAATTCAGACACCTGGCAAATTCCAGAACCAAGGAGAACCATCTCAGTTCCACCAAATTTGCTCATGGACTCAGTTGTCCTTCTCCTCTCCTATCTGCCATGCGATGAGAAAAAAATGTAGCTTTCTACATTTCCTTGGCTGACTGAAAAAACCTAACCAAACATCCAGTTATCATTTTAATTATTTCTGCTTAGTATTTCTGCTGGCACTAATTGCCTGGAGGGGGTCTCAGGAAAAATTAAGACATTTTGATGCCTAGGACGGTTTAATCTTGCTAGGTTCCTAAGGGCTGCTTCACTTGTTGTTGTTTTTTCCCTAATATGAAAGAAGTTATCAGTCTGGGAAGGAGAAGATAGGGATACAGTAAAAGCAGTATCATGGAATTGAAATTATCTTGGGATAAGACTCCGAGAAACATCCAGGTTGATTAGGACGGCTTGATCATCCGTTTTCCATTGACGTTGGCGTACCCAACTGAGACTTCGACATATAAATACTTCTTTTAAATCCTACCTTAAAAGGACTTCTCTAAAACGCTAGTTATACAAGTCTGATGCCATAGCAAACAAGAAATATATCACAGACAATCAAGACATCCTAAAATAATCTACAGGAATGGTTTAGATGCAAGCTTGAAAGGAATATTATAGAACAAAAGATGGTCATTTTTTTTAATGAAAATCATACTTTGAATTATGTTGGGGTTTTTTTTTTAACAGCTTAGTGAGGACAGGAGGACAATGGGAGGTGCTCATCAGCAATGGACCTGGAATTTTTGGACCTTCTGACCCAGGTTTTGGAGGAGTTTGGCTCCTGTGGTTTTGAACCAGGTCAAAAGGGGGTTCCAAATTTCAACCATGCCATTGGGGAAATATCGGGAACTCTGGGTCTTCTCAAAGGACAACATCTAAAGCCCAACTGGAATCTACTCTCCAGTTTGGGATGGAGAGGGCATTTAAAGATGGACCTTATCAACTTTATGGGCTACTTTTCCGGTCCATGGGAATCCGAGTGGGGGAACTTTATAAAGTTGTACATTGTCCAAGCAGGCAACATGGCGAGCGGCAATTTAGATGCAGTTACTCTAGTGGGGGAAGCAGAATGTTCTTTGCAGTTTAATGGTGGAAAAGTCCTACTTACAACCCAATGAGCAAAGACTTTTCCACCTCAAAGGCGGAAAATAAACTCTCTCCTTCCCCCATATTCAACAGGTAACCTTTGCAAATGTGGCTAATGTCTTTGGAGATTCTTAGTTATCCAGGTCAGGGTTGTCCCAAAGGTGCTTTTTCAAGAGGCAACTGGACTTTCTTTCCCCCCCCCCCCCCTGAGGACGTTTCGCTTCTCATCCATGAAGCTTCTTAAGTTCTGAAGAACTTCGGCAGATCTTCAGCAGAGCTGAAGAAACTTCTTGGAGAAACGAAAGCTCTTCAAAGAAAAATCAGAAAGTCCAGTTGAAAAAGCACCCTTTTTTTGTGGTTTAAGTGGGTCTAACTCCTCCATCTGGGCTGCAAAGGAAAAACGCAAGATTCTGCAATTATGGGATGGAGAGGGCAGGGAGGGATCGGAGCAACTCGTCGCGCGCAAGCCAGCTTCTCCATTTCCTTTCCATTTCGGTGTCCTCTCGGATTGGCTGGGGCGATGCAGATCAGAACCCCGCCAGCTAGTAAGTTTTTAGCCAAGACTTTCAAGCAAAGAACCGCAATGCTTTTATCTACCTTCACACGCGCCTCCAAGTTCCCCACACCCCAAAAACTCAGCCTGCCCGAATTAACTGAGCCTTCTCGGACATTTTTGCCAGCAGATCCGTCTTCATGCCACTGGCATGGAAAGTGCCACCATTTTCTGGCCCAGCCAGAGAAAATTGGAGGGGAGAAAAAAAAAAAACATGGTTACCAAATTTACCATCCCCTGGGCTGGTGAAGAGAAGAACGTTGCGGTCTGGATATCCAGAAGACATCGGGGTAGCAAATGCTGGAGTAGCCGGGTGCAAATGGAAGGAATGTTAAGGCCTTGGAGGTAAAGAAGCAGTCATAAGCATCGGCTCGGCAAAGGAACGTGGTCTTTATTGTAGGACCTGGAGCCTTCGCTTAAACCCTTTTCTTGACGAGGCTGGAAGGGGTGGCTTTGTTCTCTGAGGGCTGGACCTGGGGAATAAAGCACGGTTTGGCATGAAGGGGGCCATCGCAGCCACAACTAAACCACCTCTTTCTCCAGTGTAGTGGGATTTCTGACTGTGCGCTAGGAGGTGCCACCGTGTAGAACAGGGGTCTTCCAACTTGGCCCTTTTATGACGTGTGGACTTCAGCTCCCAGAATTCCTCAGCCAGGCATGCTGGCTGAGGAATTCTGGGAGTTGAAGTCCACAAAAGGACGACGTCTGAAGACCCCTGGTGGAGAAAAATTCCCCACACTCAGAAATCTAGCAGGACCGGGAAAACACTTATCTGCCCGTCTCAGACTTGAGGAACCTGCCAATAAATACGACTCCAGCCGAAATAAAGAACGGCTATCCCAGTGAGGTTTTTGTGCAGAAAGGATCAACAAAGATTCTAGAAAAACAGCAGCCAAAATAAAGGGGGGAAAGCACTTTTTTCCCCCCCTGATATGCTAGATTGCTAAGCTTCGATCTTTCCAGCCTGCTAGTTTTTGAGAAGTCTAATAATTTCCCCCTCTTCTCAGCCATCCCGTCTTCTCCCCCTTGGCAGAGTTGATGATTTGACTTATGGGGTGAAAGATTCTTAACGCTGGATGGAAAAAGGAAGCGGAATGAAGGAGAACGCAGACCCTGGAAGAGGCAATCGGTTTACAACCGTCACCGTTATGGACCAATCGGAAAGCACAGCCGGAATACTGCGGCCCAGTGATTGGCTGAACGGAGAGGGGATCTGAAGCTCCTTCTCCAAGACGAGAGTGGCCAATCGGCTTCCCAGATCCCAATTGTCGTTTTTTGATTTATTTTTGATTTATTTTTATTTTTTGCAAGGTGGATGATTCAGACAACCAGATGAGTTGTGGAAAAGGAAGAAGAAAAGTCAAAATTGAAAAGAGACAGGAGGATGGGTGTGCGTGTGTGTGTGTTTTTTTTACTTACTTCGAGGTTCCCTCTGGCCTTTTTTAAAACGTTGTGCGTTAACGCCACTGCAAAGAGAAAGAAGAGTTGGTTTGGCTTGAGAAGGTGCGTTTCCCCTAGGCGTCCAGGGGCAGTCCTCAACTTACGACCAGGGGTTTAATGTTTAACGTTTTTTTTTTAATGTTTAATGTGTGTTCTGTAGGTAAAAATTTCATTTTTAAGGGCTGCCCAGGTGCCCACAGCAAAACAAAACAAAAAATGACAATAAAGGTTATCTTATCTATCTAATGGCCAAAAAAACCAAAAACAAGCCCATTTGGGAGAGCAGATTCGGACTTACAACGGTGGGATTTGCCATTAAAAAATGGTTGACAAAGTTGGGTTGACCGGACTTAACGGTCATGTGACCTGGACTTATGACCGCAATGATTTATGACCAGGCTCAATTGCGGTCGTAAGCTGAGAGGCTACCTGTAATTTAAGAAAAACATGGCTTGGAAGCTAAGCCCGTGGAATAAGGAGAAATTTCCCGACAGAACAATCAACCAGTAGAACGGAAGTTTGCCTCCAGAAGTTGTGGGTGCTCCATCACTGGAGGATTTTAAGAAGAGACTGGACAGCCATTTGTCTGAAATGGTAGGTGGTCTCTTGCTCAAGCAAGGGATTGGAAGACCTCCAAGGTCCCTTCCAACTCTATTATTCTGCAATTCTGTTAAAATACTCCAGAGAGACTCACAAGCATTCACAACCGGACATTGGCTTATGGCTAGTCAATTTCCTACTTGCTTCCCCAACTGAGATCTAGCTTGCTACTTGGAGCTGAAGAAGAAGTAAGGTGGATAGAATAGAAAATAGAATAAAATAGAATAAAATAGAATAGAAATAGAAATGGAATAGAAATAGAATAGGAATAGGAATAGGAATAGGAATAGGAATAGAATAGAATAGAATAGAATAGAATAGAATAGAATAGAATAGAATAGAATAGAATAGAATAGAATAGAATAGAATAGAATAGAATAGAATAGAATTAGAAATAGAATAGAATAGAATAGAATAGAATAGAATAGAATAGAATAGAATAGAATAGAATAGAATAGAATAGAATAGAATAGAATAGAATAGAATAGAATAGAATAGAATAAGGAAATATGGAATAGAATAGAATAGAATAGAATAGAATAGAATAGAATAGAATAGAATAGAATTAGAAATAGAATAGAATAGAATATAGAATAGAATAGAATAGAATAGAATAGAATAGAATAGAATAGAATAGAATAGAATAGAATAGAATAGAATAGAATAGAATAGAATAGAATAGAATAGAATAGAATAAGGAAATATGGAATAGAATAGAATAGAATAGAATAGAATAGAATAGAATAGAATAGAATAGAATAGAATAGAATAGAATAGAATAGAATAGAATAGAATAGAATAGAATAGAATAGAATGACAGCGTTGGAAGGGACCCTGGAGGCCTTCTAGTCCAACCCCCTGCTCAGGCAGGAAACCTTATACCATTTCAGACAAATGATTGTCCAGAAGGGAAATGGCACCAGTTCAGACCATGGGGTTGATCTAGTTCAACCTTCAGTGCCCACCCGAGGCCACTGTGAAGCCCAGAAGCAGGGCAAGGAGCAGGGGAGATGGAAGACACCCCCCCACACACACACTCACACTGATCTATGATGACCCTCTCCATGTTTTCTTTGAGCTGGCTGGTGGAATACAAGCGCCTGGCCATGCTGTAGAGCTTCTTCTCCTGTTCGGCCACTTTCCGACGGAGCTTGAGGACCTCGGACTTCAGGCTTTCGTCCTGCAGAGCAAGGAGGCGGGTTAGCTTTCCTTCACACGATGGGCGCTGGGCTTCCCAAAGCTGGGCCAGATGCAACCATGGCGGAAGGTGAGAATGCTTCCTTCTCAAGAAGATGTCCTTCTACAATAAGGGCAAACATCTGCAGCTCGGCTGTGGGATGAGGGCGAAGGTTCATCCTTCCAGCTTGTGGGTTGGTTTCTGAACGTTTCGCTACCAGGCTAGGTAACCTGTTCAGCGGAGTTTGGCGGAGGAACCTAAACCCCGCTGAAGACGTGACCCAGCCTAGTAACGAAACATTTGGAAACCCACCCAAAAGCTTGGAGAACAAACCTTCACCCTCAAGCTGTTCTTCTTGTTGACCTGGAAGGTCCCTCAGCTCCTGTCTTCCACTTCTCTGCACCCTGGGGTCTCAGTCTGGTAGCAACCCACCGGCATTTAAATGCTTAAGGAACTGCCTTCTACCCATGCATTCTACCCAAAGGAAAGGAATCAAAAATTAAGAGTCCCCAGTCTGCTTCAGCCAATTTTATTGCAGCACTCGATGTCCTGGCTCACTCAAGAAATGTTTTAAAAAAGCAACTGTCCTCTTCTTCTATTCTATTCCCCCAAGAGTTGCTGTTTGCAACATGCTGTTTTCTAGCTGGACAATTGCACACAACCATCTAGATGAGTAGTCACATAAAACCCACCACCATCCAGGTGTGCCTCTAGTGCAGGGGTAGGCAACCTTGGCTCTTTTAAGACTCGTGGACTTCAACTCCCAGAATTCCTGAGCCAGCCGTGCTGAGGGGAAAGGGAGAGGTTTCCAAGCTGAGCCATGCTGGCTCAGGAATTCTGGGAGTTGAAGTCCACGCGTCATAAAAGAGCCAAGGTTGCCTACCCCTGTTGTAGGGACTCCTGCTTGAGCAGGGGGTGGACTAGAAGACCTCCAAGATCCCTTCCAGCTCTGTTATTCTGTTATTCTGAATGGTCTAGTCCAGGGGTAGGCAACCTTGGCTCTTTTACGACTCGTGGACTTCAACTCCCAGAATTCCTGAGCCAGCCATGCTGAGGGGAAAGGGAGAGGTTTCCAAGCTGAGCCATGCTGGCTCAGGAATTCTGGGAGTTGAAGTCTACGAGTCATGAAGGGGCCAAAGTTTCCCCCATGCTGGCTCAGGAATTCTGGGAGTTGAAGTCCACGAGTCATAAAAGAGCCAAGGTTGCCTACCCCTGCTCTAGGTTTAGAATCATGTTTGGTTTTAAGTGTTCGGAGGGGGGGGGCAGTGGCTTTGCTATGTTTTATGTCTCTCCTACCCTATTTTGATACAGCCTTTGATTGTCCCCAGTAACCTACCTAGAGGTCTTCAGCTCCTGGACTGATTCAAAGTTTCATAACAGCTTATAACAAATCACCAAGTTCTGGAATTGGAAGAGGCTTTTCTTGGGACCAACTGCTGATGTTGGGCCTCCCTAACGCAGAGGTCTCCAAGCTTGGCAACTTGAAGGCTTGTGGACTTCAACTCCCAGAATTCCTGTAAGGAAGAAGTGAGTAAGCAGCATGGCTGGGTGGAGGATTCTGGGAGTTGAAGTCCACAGATCTTAAAGTTGCCAAGTCTGGAGACGCCTGCCTTAACAGATGGCTGTTGAAGGTCCATAGGAGAAACCCATAGCAGGTTGGGTTTAACCAAAGGGCTTCTGCCCAACAACTTATGGAAATTGTCCTTTCCTTCCTTGCAAACCCTTTCCCACTGGCTGTTATTGCATCTGATGGCAAAAAAACTATTGTTGTTGTTAGTTGCGAAGTCGTGTCCGACCCATCGCGACCCCATGGACAACGTTCCTCCAGGCCTTCCTGTCCTCTACCATCTTCTGGAGTCCATTGAAGCTCACGCCTACTGCTTCACTGACTCCATCCAGCCACCTCATTCTCTGTCGTCCCCTTCTTCTATTGCCCTCCATCTTTCCCAGCATCAGGCTCTTCTCCAGTGAGTCCTTCCTTCTCATTAGGTGGCCAAAGTGCTTGAGTTTCGACTTCAGGATCTGGCCTTCTAAAGAGCAGTCGGGGTTGATCTCCTCTAGGACTGACCGGTTTGATCGCCTTGCAGTCCAGGGGACTCGCAGGAGTACGGACAGTACCAAAAGGCAAAAAACAAAACAAAAAAAAACTATAGGCCAAGTCAAGAAAGGTTTCCTTCTATTAGCTCAACATTATCCAGGTTTATCTTCAAGGGACGACCCAAAGATGCTTTTTTTCAGGAGGCAACTGGACTTTCTTGTTTTTCCTTTGAAGACGTTTCGCTTCTCATCCAGGAAGCTTCTTCGGCTCTGACTGGATGGTGGGGAGTGGAAGGAAGAAGCTTCTGGGATGAGGGGCGAAATGTCTTCGCAGGAAAAAACAAGGAAGTCCGGTTGCCTCGTGGATAAAGCATCTCTGGGACAACTATGACCTGGATGGCTGAGAATCTCCACGGACCTTCAAGGGAAGACCAGAAATTCCAACCTGGTCAGGAGGAGAAACAGAGGATTTCTTGGCACGCCTCTATCACGATACCCTCTCTCCAGCTTTTGGGATAGCTTCAAACCCCTAACCCTAACCCTCCCTCCTTTCCACCCACCCGGACCCTAACCTGAAGGGAGTAAGCCGCAGCGTGGACCATCTTCATTGGCAAGGAGACCCTCCAGAGGAGGCTCAACAGGCGGGCAGCTTCTTCCAGGTTCTGCTGGACCGCCCTGAAGGTGGCACACAAACTGCTCAGAGGAACCTGCGGAAGGAGAAATTGGGAGGGAGAAGATGAGAAAGATTTTTATCCCTGGGGGAAAGGGGAGGTGGGGTGGAAACCCCCCCTCCCCCCAAAAAAATGGAAAGTCAGCTTGAATTAATGGCACAAATCCAATTTGCTACAGTTTTGGGGGGGGGGCTGATGAGTGTGTGAACGCTGCGAGTCAGGCAAAACTAATTTATTCCGTTAAAAAGGTAGCAAAATCATGCATTATTCAGGAACGGGACGAGGGGGGGGGGCTGCAGGAATGCAGCCTAATCAATAACGGTAATTAATAACGGGTTACATTTACTGGGCTCCGTGGAAAAAAACACACACACCCCCCTCCTCTCCTGCTTTGCATTCCGCGTCTCGTCATTTGAAAGTCAAATGAGTCCCGACGTCAATTTGGGGGCAATATGGATGTTTGTCCCTTAGCAGACCTTCTAAACGCTTCCGTTGAATGGTGAGCGAGCGGTCGGGAGCCGAGGCCAAATGTGTTCCCGGGCAGACGGACGAGAGAGCGAAGGAAAAGAAGCGCCAAAGTGAGGAACGGGTGAGAAAGAATGTTAAGGGGGAAAGAAACTAACCGCGATCAAGGTTTGGGGTGGAGAATGTCCTTTGACGGTAACTTAGGAACCTTCTGCTTTGGATGTGAGTCCCTTTGAAAAAGGAATGGAACGGAATGGAATGGAATGGAATGAGGAATGGGATGGAATGGAATAGGATAGGATAGGGGATAGGATAGGATAGGATAGGATAAGGAATGGAATAGGATAAGGAATGGAATAGGATAAGGAATGGAATGGAATGGAATGGAATGGAATAGGATAGGATAGGGGATAGGGGATAGGATAGGGTAGGATAGGATAGGACAAGGAATGGAATAGGATATGGGATGGGATGGGATGGGATGGGATGGGATGGGATGGGATGGGATGGAATGGAATGGAATAGAATGGAATAGAATGGAATAGAATAGAATAGAATAGAATAGAATAGAATAGAATAGAATAGAATAGAATAGAATAGAATAGAATAGAATAGAATAGAATAGAATAGAATAGAATAGAATAGGTTGGAAGGGACCTTGGAGGCCTTCTAGTCCAACCCCCTGCTCAGGCAGGAATCCCTATACCATTTCAGGCAAATGTTTGTCTAATCTCTTCTTAAAAACTTCCAGTGTCGGAGCATTCACAACTTTTGGACCTCCAAGGTTGTTCCACTGATGAATTGTTCTAACTGTCAGGAAACTTCTCCTTAGTTCTAGGTTGCTTCTCTCCTTGATTTGATTTGGGAAGCTTAAGCTGAAATCGTGAACTTCATAGCAGGCATCTGCCCACTCCCAACTCAAGTCATAAAAGGGCCAGGTTTGAAGAGAACCCAAGGCTTCCGGAGAATTGCTCCTAGGGAGGATATCAAAGCTAGGAGGATATTAGCCAGGTTCCTTTGCTCGTCTGGACCAAGGGCAGCTTATTTTACCCTTCCTCTCCGTTATGGAAACGTCCCATGGACCCCTGGTGCCTGACCCTCCGTGCTCAACTCTTCTAGAAGTCTGTGGTTCCGTAACAATCCCACCGGTTCAGTGTCTCGGCTACGCCACTTACCGTCACCGCAGAATCCAGAGCTTCTGCCTCTTTCAGAGGAAGCTCCAGTTTCGACAGTTGCTTCCACCCTTCCGTGACCTGCTTCCGGAGACAGTTGTAATCTTCGATCAAGCCGAGAATATGCTGGCCGTTCTTGTCTGCCCACACGCAGTGACTGGGGACGGGGCAAATCTCTCTGGCCTTACTGGTCAATAGGTTGCCATGGGAGGGGCTGTCCAGGGTGCTGAAAGTCAACTCTGAAGGGGAAGTATGGGAGAGGATGTTGGTTAGCTACCATCCATTTACGCAACTTGTAGAGGTGGCAATCAAACGTCTTCCTCTACGGAGAAGGGAAGACTTTTACTCATTTCTGGATTATGATTAACCCATGGCCCATGCATTTTCTCTACTCCTCTGGCAGTTGAAAACTATATAGCTCCTCTGCTTCCAAAAAAGTGGATGAAATTAACAGAATAACAGAGTCGGGAGGGACCTTGGAGGTGTTCTAGATTGTCCTCCTAGTGCAGGGGTCTTCAAACTTGACCCTTTTTATGACTTGTGGACTTCAACTCCCAGAATTCCTCAGCCAGCGTGCCTAGCTGAGGAATTCTGGGAGTTGAAGTCCACATAAAAGGGCCAAGTTTGAAGACTCCTGTCCTAGTGCCTCCTTTTTCTTAGTTACTACTTCCCTTGAATTCAAAATAACAGGGTAACAGAGTTGGAAGGGACCTTGGAGGTCTTCAAGTCCAGCTCCCTGCTCAAGCAGGAGACCCTACACCATTTCAGACAAATGGTTGTCCAGTCTTTTCTTGAAAACCTCCAGTGATGGAGCACCCACAACTTCTGAGGGCAAGCAGTGCCACTGGTTAATTGTTCTCACTGTCAGGAAATTCCTCCTTAGTTCTAGGTTGCTTCTCTCCTTGATGACTTTCCATCGACGGCTTCTTCTTCTGCCTTCAAGTGAACAAGAAGCCCAGCCCTGGGCATCTCCATTATAGAGACCAAAGGCTCGCCTAGCTTTCTCTTTATTTCCTAATCCCCTTGGAGTTAATGGCTCTGAGACACGCACGTCTACTTTTGCAATCTTTTAAGATGGCTTGATTCATCCAGATATATATATATATTTTTCCCCAGCTCGGCTCCACAAGGTCAAAAGTATCAGATGAAGTCAGCCGTCAAAGTGGGGATATTTATTCGGTAAGTCTTCTGAGCTAAGGGGCATCCATTATGTTCAGTGGCAATAGATGTTCCCTTCCCCATTCAAATTTGTATGGCACGCCGGTGCTTCTGTCTCCCCTTAAGCTTTAGGCGGTTAGAAACCTTGATTTAATGGCAGTGGAGGAGGGTGGGATTGGGGGGGAATAGAGAGAATGCTCCCCCAGGGCACAACATAAATTGTACTGATTCATTCACGGACCCTCCAAAGTACATATTGATCATTGCCAAGTAATGCACAGCCAAGACTCTTGTCTTAAACAAGCTATTCGGTTCAGAAAAAAATTATGGAAACTAGGTTTAACTGTTCGGCTTTTAAGTTGGGCTTCGCTGCCATCACCTTGGTGCTTCAGAATTTGGAGAGCGGCTCTAGATTGGATCTCTTTGGGAAGAGATATCTCAGAAAGAAGTTGGAGGTTTCTGAGATATTTCCTCCCAAAAGAATCCAATCTCAGGAGCTGCTCTCAAAATTCCGAAGGGCCACGGGCAGAGCAAAGAGTACGTGAAGTCAATCCCTCTCAAGCTTGTCCCCACAAACCATCTAACCACCTTGCATGGACCCCTTAAATTCTCCACTCGGAAAACTGCTTGGCGGTGGAAGGCAACCCCACCACCAATTTCCTTGAGCTAAATCTTCCGAGAAGATAAGAAGGTGAGGACAAGTTACACGAAGATGGGAGGGCTTCCCGTCTATTGAGCAAAGGTTTCATGAAGCTCCGACGTGACTTGAAATAACCCCAGATGGCCTTTTGAGGAACAAGACAAATCCAACCAGCCCCAGCTCAAATAGCAAAGGACTTCAGGAGCCTCACCCATCTCAAACTTCACAGCATCTCTAGATTGAATGTATGGGTGATGCCTCCTGCCCAGCTCCTAATAGTGGTGGCTTTGATGGTGAGATGACCAAAACCACCAAGCTCAGAGAGGAACCCTCGTTTCAATTCTGAGCTACAAATATTCACCTTTATTGATGCCCAAATGCTGTTTCTCCCTACAGCCTACATGTGTCAAGACTGATTTACACTTTCGCTTAGATTTTCTTCCTTGCTCATAGCTTGACAAGATTGTGGAATCGAATGCAAAGGTGGGAGGGATGGTATCTGGGCAACCGAGGGGTCTTTGAGAGCCTGCAAGAATGCCAAGGTCACTAACGCGGGCGCTCGATGGAGAAGTGGACTTTTCCCACAACAACAAGAAGTATTACTATTGGACAATGGGGGTGAGGGAATCTATTGTTTAATTAAGTAAGCTTTGGAGCGGGAAAACCAGAGCTGGTTTCGCTTCTTCTGTGCCAATGTAAATTTTCAGTAAAGTAGTATACTCTTGGTAAAAATCATGTCCCAGGAGTTTCTTTTCCTGGAAAGGCCAACTGGACAGTTGACCACATGGCCCTTTGAGGGACAACACGAACCCCCTTTCGCAATCAGCCCCAGCCCAAACAGTAGCAGACTTCATGAGCCTCACCCACCCCAAAGCTCACAGGATCTCTAGGAAAGATGTATGGGTGATGCCTTCTGCCCAATCCATGGTAGTGGTGGCTTTGATGTGAACAACCAAGTTCAGAGAGCACCAAGGATCTCTCATTTCAACCCTGAGCTACAAAGCCAACACAGTGCTAAGCTGCATTAACAGAGGGAGAGAATCAAGATCACGCGAAGTGTTAATACCACTTTACAAGGCCTTGGTAAGGCCACACTTGGAATATGGCATCCAGTTTTGGTCACCACGATGTAAAAAAGACGTTGAGACTCTAGAAAGAGTGCAGAGAAGAGCAACAAAGATGATCAACGGACTGGAGGCTAAAACATACAAGGAACGGCTGCTGGAATTGGGACTGTCTAGTTTAATGAAGAGAAGGACGAGGAGGGACATGATAGCAGTCTTCCAGTATCTCAGGGGCTGCCCCAAAGAAGAGGGAGTCAAGCTATTCTCCAAAGCCCCTGAAGGCAGGACAAGAAACAATGGATGGAAACTAATCAAGGAGAGAAGCAACCTGGAACTAAGGAGAAACTTCCTGACAGTTAGAACAATTAACCAGTGGAACTCCTTGCCTCCAGAAGCGGTGAATGCTCCAACACTGGAAGTTTTTAAGAAGAGACTGGACAGCCATTTGTCCGAAATGGTAGAGGGTTTCCTGCCTGAGCAGGGGGTTGGACTAGATGACCTCCAAGGTCCCTTCCAACTTTTATTATTATTATTATTATTATTATTATTATTATTATTATTATTATTATTATTATTATTATTATTAAATATTCTCCTTTATTGATGCCCGGGGGGCTGTTTCTCCCTACCGTTGATCCCAGTCTGAAGTTGTTGGGACTCGTGACCGAAAAGGTAACGGATCTGCACAGCTGGCCCCAAGCGGTTCTTCTCCCCCTTTCCTAGATGCAGCTGCTCCTCTACTTTTTCGTGCAACATCTGGTTGGACTTGATGCTCTGCTCCAGCTGCTTCCTCAAGAACTGGATTTCGGTCAACAGTTCACCTAAGTCGAGAGGTTGGTTCTGATCTTTCCAGCATTCGTCTGCTCCATTCTGGCGGCGATCTAAAGGGTTTTAGTTGTTTTGGGGGGGGAGGATTTAAGAAAAAAAGAAAACCATTACTATTATGAACAATTATCAGAGGACTGGAGGCTAAAACGTATAAAGAACGGTTGCTGGAATTGGGTATGTCCAGTTTAATGAAGAGAAGGACGAGGGGGGACATGATAGCAAGTCTTACAATATCTCAGGGGCTGCCCCAAAGAAGAGGGAGTCGAGCTATTCTCCAAAGTTCTTACAAACTACCAGCCTCTTTCATGGAACCAGTTGACCAACTCTTCTAACGCCAGACAGAATGTAATTGCACCAAAGAGTTCTAGAAGGGCAGGAGTGGAAAAGAAAATAGCCTTGAAATAATCAAATGATCAATAATCAAACTGGACAGCCACTGGTCTGAAACGGTATAGGGTCTCCTGCTTGAGCAGGGGGTTGGACTAGAAGACCTCCAAAGTCCCTTCCAGCTCTATTTGAATTTGAAGGCAGGACAAGAAGCAACGGATGGAAGTTAATCAAGGAGAGAATCAACCTAGAACTAAGGAGAAATTTCTTGACAGTGAGAACAATTTTAACCAGTGGAACGTGTTGCCTCCAGAAGCTGTGAATGCTCCAACACTGGAGATTTTTAAGAAGAGACTGGACCGCCATTTGTCTGAAATGCTATAGGGTCTCCTGCTTGAGCAGGGGGTTGGACTAGAAGACCTCCAAAGTCCCTTCCAGCTCTATTATTATTATTATAACATTTATTATTATTATAAATAATAATAATGCTCTTTAAGGAAGAAATCCTTGCCTTGAAGTTCTTTTAAACGGTTTCATCTATCGGAACCATGACATCATCATTATTATTATTATTGATCATCGCACAGTCAGCCAGATGTTCAGACTGGATTTGACATTTCTGTCTACCTCTCGAGTCCTTACCAAGGACCTGGGATAGGCAGATGTGGATGTTTGACGGTGTTACAGATATCGTTGCAGGATGGAAGCTGTTCCTAGTAAGGCTGCCTTTTGCAATTGACCGATGGCGAATTTGTCAATGCCAATGGTGTCCAAGTGGCGCTCCAGTTGTTTTGGGATTGCACTCAAGGCGCCTATTACTATTGGTACTACTCTTGCTTGCCTTTGCCATAGTCTTTCTATTTCTATTTGTAGGTCTTTGTATTTTGTTATCTTCTCCAATTATTATCATTATCATCATCATCATCATTATTATTATTATTATTATCTTTTATTATTATTATCTTTTATTCATTAGACATGAATCTCAGTCAACTGAACATTCAAGTTGGCTGGCGCTGATGGTTGACACGGGTTACTACCAGCATCCTAGGTGTCAACATTATTATTATTAAAAATGGTGGTGGTCAAAATGCTGAACAATCCAGAATGTGAGCCAGCTCCAAAAAGTAGGTAGATAATGATTTTACGGAGAAAAAAAAATGCATGCACACAAACGCACCCCCCCACACACACATGTATGCACGTATAACCCTCTCTAGTAATTGCTTTCACTCTCCGAAGATTTAATAAGAGCCAAAAATTATTTTTCACTTTGACTATAAAAGCTAATGTTGCATACCCAGAGCAAAAATTACGTATATTAAAGGACTGGAGTGAAGAAGATTTATAAATTCTGAAGGACGTTTGAAAGCCTGGTGAGAAGAGAAGACAAGCTTGCTCAAGATTAAATAACAGTAAGAAAGTGTCCTAATTACAAGACGCCGAAGGGGAGGGTGTGAACACAGGCTAAAAACACCAAGGCAGCTTCTCTGCTTGAAACCTGGATATCTGATCACCCAAATCGAGGAACTCAAAATTCTTTGAACCTGGCAAAGAGCAAACTTTATGCCAGGGGCCACCAAGATGGGCTCCGGTGGCCCTACCCCATTAAAAGAAATTCAGGCTCAATCTTGCAAGTTTTCAAAAGCTAGCAAAATCTCACCAGAGATATGCAAAACATGGAACGACAGACGCTGCATCGAAAGTTGCAAGCCTCAGAGTTCAGGTACTCTTACAACAGTTTGTTTTAATGACCATTCAAAGTTACAACGGCACTGAAAAAAAGTTGATTGTTGACCAGTTTTCACATCACATTTATGACCACCGCAGCATCCCCACAATCAAAATTCAGGCACTTGGCAATGGAATGGAATGGAATGGAATGGAATGGAATGGAATGGAATGGAATGGAATAGAATAGAATAGAATAGAATAGAATAGAATAGAATAGAATAGAATAGAATTAGAATAGAATTAATAGAATAGAATAGAATAGAATAGAATAGAATAGAATAGAATAGAATAGAATAGAATAGAATAGAATAGAATAGAATAGAATAGAATAGAATAGAATAGAATAGAATAGAATAGAATAGGAATAGATTAGAATAGAAATAGGGAATAGAATAGAGTAGAGTAGAGTAGAATAGAATAAAATAGAATAGAATAGAAATAGAAATAATAGAAATAATAATAGAACAGAACAGAACAGAATAGTTGGAAGGGACCTTGGAGGTCTTCTAGTCCAAACCCCTGCTCAGGCAGGAAACCCTATACCATTTCAGATAAATGATTGTCCAATCTCTTCTTAAAAACTTCCAGTGTTGGAACATTCATAACTTCTGGAGGCAAGTTGTTCCACTGGTTAATTGTTCTGTCGGGAAATTTCTCCGTAGTTCTAGGTTGCTTCTTTACTTGATGAGTTTCCATCCGTTGCTTCTTGTCCTGCCTTCAGATGCTTTGCAGAATAGCTTGACTCCCTCTTCTTTGGGGCAGCCCCTGAGATATTGGAAGACTGCTATCATGTCCCCCTTGGTCCTTCTCTTCACTAGACTAGACCTACCCAGTTCCAGCAACCGTTCTTTATATGTTTTAGCTTCCAGTTCCCCTATATTTGAACCATTCGTATCTGGTTCCTTTACCTTTTTCATTCCGGAGAGCTTCGTCCAACTTTTCGTACACCTTGAGCTCCACTCGCAAGGAACACAACAATTTGTCGCTCTCTGACAGCTGATGCTGTTTGGTGGCCAGCTCCATCTGCAACCTGGGACATCCCAAGCAAACTCGTCAGCGTGGGATCACAATTCTGCCTCACGAAGGGGGATCTGATCGTGCTAACAACCATGTTTGTTGTCAAGTCCCCTTCAAACCTTCCTCCTAAAACCTGACTTTCCATAAAGGAAGTGGATGCTGGGGTTGTTCCTCTAATTTGGTCTTCAAGTCTATGCAAGTTCCTACAACGCCAACTGCATTCTAACTCTAGTTCTCATGATTGTGCATAAAATTCAACCCATGGGAGAAGAATCTGTGACTGTCCGCCCGCCCATTGAGGAACAACGTGGAGAGTTTTTCTTTAGCAACATCTGGAAAACAACTCAAAGGTGCTGTTTAAAAAGGCAACTGGACTTTCTTGGGGTTGTTTTTTTCCTTGAAAACCCAAAGGTGCTTTTTCAAGAGGCCACTGGACTTTCTTGTTTTTTTCTTTGAGGAAAAAGTTTCGCTTCTCATCCAAGAAGCTTCTTCACCTGTGACTGGATGATGGGGAATGGAAGGATAGATAAGCTCCCAGTGGCCTCAACAGCTCTCAGAAAAGAGTGCAAATGACCAGCTGTCTGCAAGGAATATAAATCCTTCCACTGCCCACCCGCCAGTCAAAGCTGAAGAAGCTCCGTGGATGAGAAGCGAAAGGTCTTCAATGAAAAACAAGGAAGTCCAGTTGCCTCCTGAAAAAGGCACCTTTAGGACAACCATGAACGTGGATGGCTGAGAATCTCCGTAGACATTTCCTTGAAAACATTTCGCTTCTCATCCAAGCAGCTTCTTCAGTTCTTCTTGGATGAGAAGGGAAATCTTTTCAAGGACCAAAACCAAAGAAGTCCAGTCACCTTTTTGAACAGCTGGATGGTTGACTCTCTCCAGATTCTCTTCTGGGAAACAACTGGTTCACCATCCCCATTCTGCACCGTGGGCAGCTCTCCCTGTTTTTCCCACCGTGGATTTAAGGATCACCTGTTCAGTTCATTCCTGACGCTGTAGATTTCGTGGGTCAGACCCTCGTTTTCGACCTCTCCTTTCCCCACTTGTTCCCGCAGATTCTCGTTCTCCTTCTTGAGATGCTCCTGGTCCTTCTGAAGACGCTCAACGGCCAGGCGCTTCTGGGCCAGGGATTCTCGCAAGGCTTCGTTTTCTTTCTGCTTCTCTACAAGGTGAGCCTCAAGTCCTTCTGATAGATAATATTTTATTAATTTTCTATTTTTACAGAGCGTTAAGTGCTTAGTACACAACCCGTTGTCTGGGTCCATTTTTTACTTAATCGTACGCATTAAATTCCTAATCTCTACCCCCTTTTTTCCGGCCAATGATAAACTACGTCCCCTATTTCAAATTATTCTATGTCTTCTTTTTCTTTATCCTTCAATATCGATCTGTCCATTGCTACATAGCCCGGTGTTCTCTTGATCATCTCTTCTTCGGGTAGCGTTTCTTCATTTTTCCCGCACTCAGCAAATACAATTCTTACTGCCGTTAATACATGCGACATTAAGTATATACTTCCTCATCGTGTTTTTCTAATATTCCACCTCATCAAAATAGTCCCAGCTTATAAGCTCTTTTCTAGCCAACTCACATCTCAATTGTATTCGCAATTGAGGCCACCTGATTAAATCAATACCCTGTCCTTCTTCCAGTCCTTCTGAAGGGCCAACAATTTGCTGTGTGTCATTTCTTACCGTGTTTGTCTACCGCCCAACCTCTTATTATTCAAGGTGATAAAAGCCCCACAGGATAAAATGACAAACGGAGTTGAGGGGGGGGACCATCCAGTGTGGAAATCCATTGGGGAGGATGGCAAGCAAAATGCAAGCAGGATGACACTAAGTGAGCTATTGTGAGTTCCGGATGGCCTGTTCTATCCTGCCTTACAAAAGTCCATTTAGTGACCGTTCAAAGTTACAACGGCGCTGGGAAAAAAAGTGACTTAGGACCGGTTTCCACCCTTACATCCAATGCAGCATCTCCCGGGGTCACGTGATCAAAATTCGGATGCTTGGGGCAACTGGCTCACATTTACGACGGTCGCAGCGTCCCGGGGTCACGTGACCCCCTTTTGCGACCTTCTCACAAGCAAAGTCCAGCTTCACTTAACGACAGGTGACTAATTTAACAACCGCAAGCGACTGACTTAATAACGGTGGCAAGGAAGGTCATAAAATGGGGGCAAAATTCACTTAACGACTGTCTGGCTTAGCGCCAGAAATTTTGGCCTCGACGGTCGTTACGTCGAGAACCCCCTGTGCCGCTCTAGGAATCGGACATTTGTTTTCAAACGGGAGACGTAGAGCTACCCTCCCCGCGAGGAAACCAACATAGAAAGCGATCGGTTGCCGAAGGCTTTAGCGTTTCCAATTTTCGTTGGTGGTGCGGCTAAAAAAAAGACAACTTGCACAAAGGGATAAAAACGTTAACTCCTGAAATAGCTCAGAGGGTGATGAGCAGGAAAAAGGAAAAGAAAAAAGAGGTTTATTTCTCCCGTATAACTCAAGATTCAGCCTCGGGTTTCGCAAGAGCCGATTGTAAATCTGCTCCAATTGATGGTACCAAACGTTGCAAAACGTGAAAAGCCAATGCAGATGTTTTCCTCTGCAAGGGGCATCGGTCTGCCAGCCCTGTCTTTGCTCCGATTCCAGACAGACACGGGTAAAGCAACTTGTCCCAAAGGTGCTTTTTCAAAAGGTAACTGGACTTTGTTCTCCCTTGAGGATGTTGCTGAAGAACCGGAGAAGCCTCTTCAAGGAGAAACAAAGGAAGCTCCAGTTGACTTCTGAAGAACTGAAGAAGCTTCTTGGATGAGAAGTGAAATGTCTTCAAGGAAAAACAAAGTCCAGTTGCCTTCTGAAGAACTGAAGAAGCTTCTTGGGTGAGAAGTGAAATGTCTTCAAGGAAAAACAAGAGTCCAGTTGCCTTCTGAAGAACTGAAGAAGCTTCTTGGGTGAGAAGTGAAATGTCTTCAAGGAAAAACAGAGTCCAGTTGCCTTCTGAAGAACTGAAGAAGCTTCTTGGATGAGAGGCGAAATGTCTTCAAGGAAAAACAAAGTCCAGTTGCCTTCTGAAGAACTGAAGAAGCTTCTTGGATGAGAAGCAAAACATCTTCAAGGAAAAACAGAGTCCAGTTGCCTTCTGAAGAACTGAAGAAGCTTCTTGGATGAGAAGCAAAACATCTTCAAGGAAAAACAAGAGTCCAGTTGCCTTCTGAAGAACTGAAGAAGCTTCTTGGATGAGAGGCAAAACATCTTCAAGGAAAAACAAAGTCCAGTTGCCTTCTGAAGAACTGAAGAAGCTTCTTGGATGAGAAGCAAAACATCTTCAAGGAAAAACAAAGTCCAGTTGCCTTCTGAAGAACTGAAGAAGCTTCTTGGATGAGAGGCAAAACATCTTCAAGGAAAAACAAAGTCCAGTTGCCTTTTGAAAAAGCACCTTTGGGATAACCGGATGACTGAAAAGCTCCATCGATAAAGCATCTTCTTTAGAAGACAAGGTCAAAAATGGAAGGGGAAAAAAAAAATCATAGCGCCTTTACTGCTTTCCAATTGAAAATGATCAAGCCTCTTTACACACACACACACACACACACACACACACACACGTTATCCCACCTCGGGATCCCTTCTCCAGCATGGCGTTCAAAGTCTGGTTCTGCTTCTTCAGGAAATGAATTTCGGAGGTCAGGGAATTCAGTTGCTCCGATCCCCGGATGCCAACCTTGGCTAAGTCTATAAATATATACATAAAAGTGATTTTGGAGTCATCTTTGGATCAGTAAAGATTAGACTTCTTTCCCCCCCCCCCCCACGGAGAACCCTTTAAACAAAGCAGGGAGGGAGGTTAAAAAAAATAATTAAATTTAGAGACGAAAAACTATTTATCCCCGATCTATTCTGAAGGTTATCACGGGTACCCAGGGCTAAAAAAAAAAAATCCAGCTGGACTTTTTTTAGCAAGTCATCCCAAACGGAGTTTGGATCCTGGGCTGATATCAGCCAGGCTGCCTATTATCCTTTCCTGATAATGCTGGGGTGGGGGGAACAAGGCTTTTCCATTTAGTTCGGGCCACCAGCCAGAGATTGTAAACAAGACAGCTTTGCTGTCATTTGCAACAACCTAGTAAATTGCCGGCAGGTTTTGATTTATTGTTTTTTGAAGGGGGGTGTCAGAATTGGCTGGCTGGTTTTTGAGCTCTCCTGCTGATCCAGGATTCCAGCTGCCTCAACAGAAGCCGGTCGACGCAGCTTGGCAGGGAGAGGACCCTGGTGCCGGGGGCTACTTTTGCAAAAGGGCGAGGGCGGTTGTGCACAGCAAAACGGCCTCTTTTTAGAGGGGGGAGCCGGTCCAGCCAAAAAACACAAAACAGAGGGACGGGTCATCTGCGTCCTGGTGAGTATATCTGCTGTGATAGAAGAGGGTTGAACTGGGGGGGGGGAGGGGATGACCTTGCTGTTCTCTGAGCTTGGTGGTCTTCTTGCAGACATTTCGTGACCCTACTAGGTAACATCATCAGTGCTAGAAGGGAGTTGGGTTTGCAGGGAGGAGGGAGGAGGAGGAGGAGGAGGAGGAGGAGGAGGAGGAGGAGGAGGACGACGACGATGATGACTGTGGGGTCCTTGGTCTTCTCTGAGCTTGGTGGTTTTCTTGCAGACATTTCGTGACCCTACTAGGTAACATCACCAGTGCTAGAAGGGACTTGGGTTTGCAGGGAGGAGGAGGAGGAGGACTGTGGGGTCCTTGGTGTTCTCTGAGCTTTGTGATTTTCTTGCAGACATTTCGTGACCCTATTAGGTAACATCATCAGTGCTAGAAGGGAGTTGGGTTTGCAGGGAGGAGGAGGAGGAGGCGGAGGCGGAGGCGGAGGAGGAGGAGGAGGAGGAGGAGGAGGAGAGGAGGAGGAGGGATCCTTGGTGTTCTCTGAGCTTGGTGGTTTTCTTGCAGACATTTCGTGACCCTATTAGGTAACATCATCAGTGCTAGAAGGGACTTGGGTTTGCAGGGGGGAGGAGGAGGAGGAGGAGGAGGAGAACTGAGGGGTCCTTGGTGTTCTCTGAGCTTGGTGATTTTCTTGCAGACATTTCATTACCCAACCAGGGAACATCATCAGTGCTGCGTGATGACCAAGGATGATCATCAGTGCCTTGATGATGTTTCTACATCTGGTATCCTTTGGATGAAGTGTATGGGGTAGTGGGCAGCACCAAAAATGCAAAAGTGTGAGCAACACCCTGTCATGGGTCTCTGAGGACTTATATACCAAAGCATCTTACCTTGGTCCGGGCCGGGAACCGGGACCTGTTGCTCCAGCTGCTTCCTCAGGTGCTCGTTAGTTTTTATGGATTCTTCTAGCCGATGTCTCAGCAAGCGTATTTCCTGGAGATGTTCCACCAACAGCTCTGAAGAAATTCCAGAGATTGGCTCTAATCAGCTTAGGTTGGGGGGGTAGCAGGGAAGCAATGTTGAGTTAAGGATGCTGCAAATCTTCTGGGGTCAGTGATGGGTCCTCCAGATATTGGGAAGAAACCTTCAAAATCAGTTCCAATCTCCCCCCCCCCCCCGGGCCATGTGGGACACCCCTGATGTCCCTTAAATACGTCATGCAACAGGCCCAACTTCATCTCATCCACCTACAAGGTCTTCTGCTCAAGCAATCTTTTTCTTTGATGCCTCAGGAGGAGGAGAACTGCTTAAAAAACTAATGAAGATGGACAGCAGGAGGTGGACAGGAAGAAGGAGCTGCCTGGAGCTGTGTTGGACTGCAGCTATCTAGAAGACTAGTTAGTAAATAAAGAAATGTAGCTACTTACGAGTCTTGGAAGTGGTACATAAAAGAAAGAAACTAAAACTGGATTTAGAGACAGAGTACTTAGAACAGAATAACGGAGTTCAAAAGGACCTTGGAGGTCCTCTAGTCCAACCCCTTGCCCAAGCAGGAGACCCTACACACCATTTCTGACAGATGGCAGCCCAGAACAAGATGACTGCAGAAAGGCTGACAGGCAACTGAAGTGATTAGCATTAGATGCTATTAAAATCCCCCTACAGAGGAAACTTAACATGACAAAGTGAGTTTCCCGGCTTAGCTACTTAACTAACTCCTGAATTATGGGGTACCCCCTCAAAAACCATCTACATTGAAACATGGGTGGGCACAACTGTGTAAGAAAAAAGCCAACTTTTCTCCATCTGGGTAATTAAAATAAATCTGCACAGACCACAATGAGCCCAATTCATCCCTTTGGCACCCCTTCACCTCCTTTCTCCTTCCATCCAGGATCTGTCCTTCAAAAGCAGGCCCACCCCCAGCCATCCTAGACCCTCCCAAAAATATCGCTCTCCCATTCTTAGTTATTTTCATAACCCAGTTCGCTGGAAGATCCAGACACCCAGGATCCAGTGTCATCTAAAGAGGGTCTTCCTGTTTCAGGCCCATCCGCTTTGCGACGTGCTCTGCTTTCAGCTGACCCCACCTAGAAAAATAATTCCACCAAGTGACCGTGGCTTTGATCCTTGCGTCAGCTAAAACCAAGCACCGAGGATGTCGGTCCTTCTGCCCGCTTGTGTTCTCGTACCTTTGAGGGCGCAATGTGTGGAGCAACGGACCGCTCCCCACTGGCTTTGCATTTCTGCTTCGCTCCGGGGTCGTTCCCTTCCTCTGACGGCCCGGCTCTTGTGGTTCTGCTCACCCACCCTCCAAACTTCCAAACCCCTGGGGCCGTCGCCAAATGTTTTTTCGGCGCTGTCCGGTTGTCAGCCGGCAGATTGCAACCCGAAGGCAACGGATGCGCAAGGTGTGCGTTTCTGGGCCAGGGCTCCATCAATTATGCAAGGTAGGAAACCCGACGCCGGTTCCTCTGAAGTTGGACAGCCTAGAATTTCATCCTCGCCTGCCGATTATTGGGCAGGCAGTTTAGGGGCATTTTGTGGAATAGGCTTCTGAGCTTTCAGGAGTCAAAGCAAAGCTGAAACAGCCTTTGGAGCCCATGTAAGGATCTCAAAAGGTTGACTCAGCCTTCCATCCTTCTGAGGTCAGTAAAATGAGGACCCAGATTGTTGGGGGGGCAAGAGGCTGACTCTGTAGACTGCTTAGAGAGGGCTGTGAAGCACTGTGAAGTGGTATATAAGTCTTAAGTGCTATTGCCATCTGTCTATTTATGTCTGTCTGTCTGTCTGTCTGTCTATCTATAGTATCTATCTATCTATCTATCTATCTATCTATCTATCTATCTATCTATCTATCTATCTATCTATCTATCTATCTATCTATCTATCTATATCTGTCTCTCTGTCTCTCTGTCTCTCTATCTCTCTATCTCTCTATCTCTCTATCTATCTATCTATCTATCTATCTATATCTGTCTGTCTGTCTCTCTATCTCTCTATCTATCATCTTCCTACTGTGGTGGTGCAGTGGTTAGAATGCAGTATTGCAGACTAACTCACTGCTCACTGCCAGCAGTTCGATCCTGACCGGCTCAAGGTTGACTCAGCCTTCCATCCTTCTGAGGTCGGTAAAATGAAAACCCAGATTGTTGGGGGGGGGGGGGGGAGGCAAATATGCTGACTCTGTAAACCGCTTAGAGAGGGTTGTAAAGCACTGTGAAGCGGTATATATGTCTAAGGGCTGTTGCTACTGCTTCAAGAGTCAAAGCAACGCTGAAACAGCCTTCGGAGGCCCTGTAAGAACCTGTAAGAAGAAGGATTTGACCTAACCCTCTGTGTCACTCAGCGGCCAATCAGAAGCATCCATAAATTCGTAAACCTGCCCTAGGGGTGGTCATCTCACCCAGTAGACGATAGTAGTAGCAATTCGCTTGAAGCTGGAGGAGATATCTTAGAGGCATCAAGTGTTGCTACGATCAGTAGATCCAATCCTCCATGAATGCATCCTGTCCTTTTGAAAACTCCTTACCTCCTGGATTTGAAGGCAGAAAGAGTCACCTCCAAGTCCAGCCTGCTAGCTTGAGCAGAGGGTTAGACTAGAAGACCTCCAAGGTCCCTTCTAACTCTGTTATTCGGTGACTCTTGACTCGGCAAGATTGTCACTCCTTCAGCATTCCCTGAGCATCGGCCAGACAGACCAATGTTTACCTGGTGGAAGCTTGGTTGGGGTGGCAGACGGTTTACCCTTTCCGCTCTCCGCTTCTTCTTTTCCATGCGTGGGCACCTCTGAAGAGGGCAGGTGCTGGGATACCTCAAAGTCAGACAAGCTACAGGGAGAAAGACAATGGGCAAGGTTTAAATACGGGTAGTCCTCCACTTACGACTGCGGTGGATCACCAAATTTCTCTGGCTCAGCGAGACACTTGTTAAGCTTTGAGCTTTGCCCCATTCTTGCCACCGTCGTTAAGGGAAGCACGGGACTCGTCAAATTGAGTAACCCGGTTGTTGAGTGAATCTGGCTTCCCCATTGACCTTGCAGGGTCAAAGGGCCGCAAAAGGGGAATCGCACGGAAGCAACGTGTCATAAACATGAGCCACTTGCCAATTTTGATCCGGTGGCCATGGAGGATGCTGCAACGGTCGTAAGTCTGAAAAATGTTTGAATTGTGATGTACCGTCAAGAGAAGGTGGACAAGGGAAGGACTGAGCCGTGCCCCCCCCCCAAATGAAAATAAATGGCTCTATAGGAATAGAATAGAATAGAATAGAATAGAAGCTGGAAGGGACCCTGGAGGTCTTCTAGTCCAGCCTCCTGCTCAAGCAGGAGAACCTACACCGTCTCAAACAGGTGAATGTCCAGTCTCCTCTTAAAAATCTCCAGTGATGGAGCCGCCCACGATTTCTGGTGGCAAGCTGTTCCACTGGTTGATTGTCCTCACTGTCAGGAAGTTTCCCCTTAAGTTGTCATTGTGTAGACAGATCTCCACAAAATGCCCAGGCATACAAAGCAGGACGATGAGTGCTCAGGCGGATGTTTGCTCAGCGTACAATTCCATCTAAACCTTTACAAACAGGGGAGAGTCCTGATAGAAGGACCTGGAACCGAAAGCCATTCTAGGACCTACCTCTGGGCAAGGTGGCAGAGCTTGGCCATGTCATCCTCTATTGGTTCTCCTACAAAGCCAGGGAGAAAATAAAATAAAATAAATGACAATGAAGGGGAATATTTGTAGCTCAGGGTTGAAATGTTTGAAACGAGGAATCCTTGGTGCTATCTGAGCTTGCTTGTTTTCTTACAGACGGTTCAAGACCCAAACTAAGTGATACCATCAATGCTAGAAGGGAGGTGGGAGGAGGAGGAGGAGGAGGAGGACCGTGGGATCCTTGGTGCTCTCTGAGCTTGGTTGTTTTCTTGCAGACGTTTCATTACCCAACTAGGGAACATCATCAGTGCTAGAAGGGAATGCGGGAGGAGGAGGAGGAGGAGGAGGAGGATTGTGGGGTCCTTGGTGCTCTCTGAGCGTGGTGGGTTTCTTGCAGACATTGTCATGACCCAACTAGGGAACAACATCAGTGCTAGAAGGGAGATGGAGGGAGTTGCAAGGAGGAGGAGGAGGAGGAGGAGGAGGAGGAGGAGGAGGATTATTGGGGGGTTCCTTGGTGCTCTCTGAGCTTGGTGGTTTTCTTGCAGACATTCATGACCCAACTAGGGAACAACATCAGTGCTAGAAGGGAGATGGAGGGAGTTGCTAGGAGGAGGTGGAGGAGGAGGAGGAGGAGGAAGGAGGAGGAGGAGGAGGAGGAGGAGAGGAGAGGAGGAGGAGGAGGAGGATTATTGTGGGGTCCTTGGTGTTCTCTGAGCTTGGTTGTTTCCTTGCAGACGTTTCATTACCCTAACTAGGTCACATCAGTGCTATAGTAGTAAGGAGTGCTGTTTGCTGTTGGTTTATACTCTGGGGTCTGTGTGTGAGTGTCTGTGTGTGGGGGGGTCTTAGAGATTCTTGGCTGGGCTGTTTACTAGTGGCTCTTTCTGGGAGTTGAAGTCCACAAGTGTTAAAGTTGCCAACTTTGAAGACCCCTGATTGAGGGATTACATAAATCAGTAAAGTAAGTTTGAACAGGCAGAGCAGATTTCCCAAACCTGGGCCCACTCAGAAGGGCCTTCTCATCCTCCCCAAGCAGACTGACCCTGGCCAGATGACTAGGGATGATGGGAACTGTAGTCCCATGTCTCTAAATGGCATGGTGCTGGGGAAGGTGGAAGCTCAGGGTTGGGAGTGGAGGCCTAAATTGACCCATTGTCTTTTTTCCTTTCGGCTTTGGACTGCAAGGCGATCAAACCGGTCAGTCCTAGAGGAGATCAACCCCGACTGCTCTTTAGAAGGCCAGATCCTGAAGTTGAAACTCAAGTACTTTGGCCACCTAATGAGAAGGAAGGACTCACTGGAGAAGGGCCTAATGCTGGGAAAGATGGAGGGCAATAGAAGAAGGGGACGACAGAGAATGAGGTGGCTGGATGGAGTCACTGAAGCAGTAGGCGTGAGCTTCAATGGACTCCAGAAGATGGTAGAGGACAGGAAGGCCTGGAGGAACGTTGTCCATGGGGTCGCGATGGATCGGACACGACTTCGCAACTAACAACAACAATTTTTTTCTTTCTTTTTTTGGTCCACAGAACCCGAAGTCATGATGGGACGGGGGTGAAGCCTGGAGGGACAATCAGAAGATGGGACACCACCACCACCACCGAAGTTCTCAAGAAGATGACAGCAACCCACCATAGAGACATTGGTGCTCCAGCCTCTCAAACAGCTGGGCGCTTTGGTTGAGCTGCTCCCGGAAGCTCTCGGCCACGTAGTAATCCACTTCGCTGTCCCGCAGGAGATCTTCGAAAGTTCGGATCAAGTTGGACAGGTGTTGTCGGTACGTGGCACAAATGTTGTGGCTCCGGTGGATTTCCTGGCGTTGGGACCACTCGGGAAGCGACGGGCAGAGGGAGAGAGATTGCCTGCAAAACGGAAGCTGCAGCTCCAGCCAAGTTTTCTGAAACTTCCCTTTCTAAATGATTGTTTATTTTGTTGAGAAATTTTATATGGCCGCCCGCTCGCTCTTAAGAGACTCCGGGCGGCTTACAAAAAATAAATAAAAACCCAATACAGATAAGTCCTCGATTTACAACAGTTCGTTTAGTGACTGTTCGACTTTACAGCGACACTGAAAAAAGTGACACCCTCGCAGCATCCCCATAATCAGGCGATCAAAATTCAGACGCTTGGCAACTGACTCGTACCTATGACGGTTGCACAGTGTCCCCGGATCCCCTTTTGCGACCTTCCGATAAGCAAAGTCAACGGGGAAATCCAGATTTACTTAACAACGAGGTTACTAACTTAACATTCTGGCAAAAGAAAGGTTGCAAAATGGGACAAAATTCAGCTAACAAATGTTTCACTTTGCAACTGTGGCCGTAAGTCAAGGACTACCTGCGTTTAACAAGTTAAAACACTAATCCCTTAACACACACACCCCACCCCTTTCAGGTGCTTGATAGGGAAAACAAAATTCAGATATCATCCCTTTCCAGAATTACCAAGGGGATGGTTTAGATCAGGGGTATCCAACCTTGTCAACTTCAAAGACCCGAGGACTTCAACTCCCAGGATCCCCCTGTGCTGGCTGGGGAATTCTGGGAATTGAAGTCCACAAGCGTTGCAAGTTGAGCAAGGTTGGACCAGCCCCTGTTTGAGACTCTCTGCAAATCTAGACGGAACTATATAAATCCTTCAATCCTTTGATATTCTTTTTTTCTTCCTGTATCTATCAAGGAGAGATGAGGCAGCTCAGCAGCTCAGCCCCGGCTATGGAGAATGACATTTGGGTGTTGGCAAACCTATTTTCACTTCTCCGGTTCAGCTTGGCTAACCGGGCTCTAACCAAAATGTGCTTTGACGCAGAAAATAAAATTGAGGACAGGTTTCCCGCTGTGCTTCAGGATGGATTCTTCCATTCCTTTACCTAGTTGATACATTTCTATTTTCACTTCTCCGGTTCAGCTTGGCTAACCGGGCTCTAACCAAAATGTGCTTTGACGCAGAAAATAAAATTGAGGACAGGTTTCCCGCTGTGCTTCAGGATGGATTCTTCCATTCCTTTACCTAGTTGATATATTTCTGCATTTCATTTACAGGAACGGGGGGGGTGCTTTTCCCCCCTTCCTATCATGGGCTGTGACAAGTGCAAATCAAATGCTGGTTTTCCCCAAGGGGAAGATGCTGCATTTTTTTTTAAATAAAAAGCCTAACAGGGAAATAAACTGGACAGGTAAGATGGTTGGAGGTGGTGTTTCTCTGCCATTCCCTAAAATACAGAGTTTCTGAGTCTTCAGACTGGCATAAGAACAGACAATTAGAAAAAACAGAATTGGAAGGATTAGGGTTAGACAGACAGACAGACAGACAGACAGACAGACAGACAGACAGATAGATAGATAGATGAGAAAAAGGGGGGAGAGAGATAGAGCAATGAATAGATACTTGAGAGATGATAGATGATAAATCCTGTCTCATCTTGTATCAGGAATGCAGGAACTAGGCAGACAGACAGATGATAGATAGATAGATAGATAGATAGATAGATAGATAGATAGATAGATAGATAGATAGATAGATAGGTAGGTAGGTAGGTAGGTAGGTAGGTAGGTAGGTAGGTAGGTAGGTAGGTAGGTAGGTAGGTAGGTAGGTAGGTAGGTAGGTAGGTAGGTAGGTAGGTAGGTAGGTAGATAGATAGGTAGAGAGGTAGAATAGTAAGAGTAATGATAGATTGATAGGTCAGGTAGGTAGATTGATATAGGCATAGATACATTTATAGTAGCATTGATAGGTAGGTTGATAGATTGATAGGGTAGATTGATAGCATTAATGGGTAGGTAGGTAGATAATTTAATAGCGTAGCATAGATTGAATAGATAGAGAGGTAGGATTGATAAGAGAGATTGATAGATAGGTAGATAGATTTATAGGTAATAATAATAATAAAAATAATACATAATAATCAATAAAGTTGGAAGGGACCTTGGAGGTCATCGAGTCCAACCCCTGCTCAGGCAGGAAACCCTATACCATTTCAGACAAATGGCTGTCCAGTCCTCTTTAAAAACTTCCAGTGTTGGAGCATTCACCGTTTCTGGAGGCAGGTTGTTCCACTGGTTAATTGTTCAACTGTCAGGAAGTTCTCCCTCAGTTCCAGGTTGCTTCTTTCCTTGACTAGTTTTCCATCCATTACTTCTTGTCCTGCCCTCAGGCGCCTTGGAGAATAGCTTGACTCCCTTCTCTTGTGCAACCCCTGAGATATTGGAATCTGCTATCATGTCACCCCTAGTCCTTCTTTTCATTAAACTAGACATACCCAATTCCAGCAAACGTTCTTGATATGCTTTAGCCTCCAGTCCCTAATCATCTTTGTTGCCCGTCTCTCTACCTCTTTCTAGAGTCTCAACATTCTTTTTTACATCGTGTGACCAAAACTGGATGCAGTATTCCAAGTGTGAGCCTTACAAGACATTGTAAAGTGGTTTAATACTTCACGTGATCTTGATTCTATCCCTCTGTTAATGCAGCCCAGCACTGTGTTGGCTTTTTTGGCAGCTGCAGCACACTGTTGGCTCATATTTAAGTGATTGTCCACTAGGACTCCGAGATCCCTCTCACAGTTATACTATTGAGCAAGGTACCCCCTATACTATACCTGTACATTGGTTTTTCTGCCTAAATGTAGACCTTACTTTTTCACCATTGAATTTCATTTTGTTAGATAGCGCCCAATGTTCAAGTCTGTCCAGGTCCTCCTGTATCTTAAGCTGTCTTCTGGAGTGTTGGCTATTCACCTGCCAGCTTGGTGTCATCCGCCAAATTTGATGAGTTCCCCCATCTATCCCCTCGTCCAAATCGTTGATGAGATGTTGAAGCAGCACTGGCCCCAGAACAGGCCCTGGGGCACCCCACTGCACACTTCCCTCCATGTAGATGCGGTTCCATTGAGGACCACGCGCTGAGTACGGCCGGTCAGCCAGCTACGAATCCATCTGGTGGTGATGCTGTCTAACCTACATTTTTCTATCTTATCGAGTAGTAGGTTGTGATCTACTTTATCAAATGCCTTACTGAAGTCCAAGTAAATTATATCCACAGGTAATTGATAGGTTGACAGACAGATTGATAGGTAATTGATAGATTGATAGGTAGGTAGATAGGTAGATTGATAGGTAGATAGGTAGATTGATAGGTAGATAGGTAGATAGATTGATAGGTAGATGATAGGTAGCAATAACAATAGCACTTAGACTTAGTGGAAGTCAGGGTGGAAGACTACCTGTATTATAACCACAGTTTTGTTTTGTTCTGTTTTGTTTTGCAGGCACACTCAACCACCACCCTTTCTCCTAGGGTGAGCCGGGGGCTACTCACCCGGCCTGGGTCAGGTTTTTCAGCTTGTCGTGCAGATGATGGACCTCATCAACCAGCTTCATGTTGGCCATCTGCTCTTTCTCAAGTTCAGCCTCGTTTTCCGACAACAACTCTTTGAGCTTCTGCAGGGTTTGGTCATTTGAGGGTCCAGATCCAGCCTCCTCCTCCAGGCCTTCCTTCAGCTGCGTTTCGTTGGAGAAGCTGGCCCACTCGGGATCGCTTTCCTTGAAGCCCGCGGGAGGAGGACTCTCCCCATCACTCCGAACGGGATCCAGAGGGTCGCTGGCAGGAGGCTGTTCGACCAGATCAAACTGGACTAGCAGCGTCTGATACTTCTCCACTATGGACCTCAGATCCCGGATCCTTTGCCTCAGGTCTTCAATGTCATCCACAGCTTCGCAATCAAACGCATCGAAGCTTATGGCGCTCTGCTTAAGAGAAGGGCCGTTGCCGTCCCAGAACGTGGCCGCGACGTCACTGCACTGCTTCTCGGGGACATCAAGCGGGGGGAGAAGTTCTTGAAAAGCAGACTGTTTGGGCCCGGGGGTCTTCCTTTCGGTTTCTGAAATGGGGAAAGGCAAATGCACTTAAGCAAAGATGGACTTGGTTTGGGACGAAGGAGAGATTTCCTGACAGGGAGAACAATCAACTTGCCTCCAGACATTGTGGGTGCTCCATCACTGGAGGCTTTTACGAAGAGACCGGACAGCCATTTGTCTGGAATGGGATAGGCCAGGATCTACTGCCTGAGCAAGGGGTTGGACTAGAAGACCTCCAGGGTCTCTTCCAACTCTGTTATTCTATTACTTCTATTCTGCTCATTCTGTTAATGTTATTCTATCAATTAAGCAGTGGAACGGCTTGCCTCCGGAAGTTGTGGGTGCTCCATCACTGGAGGCTTTTAGAAGAGACTGGGCAGCCATTTGTCTGGAATGGTATAGGTCAGGGGTAGGCAACCTTGGCTCTTTCATGACTCGTGGACTTCAACTCCCAGAATTCCTGAGCCAGCCATGCTGAGGGGGAAAGGGAGAGGTTTCCAAGCTGAACCATGCTGGCTCAGGAATTCTGGGAGTTGAAGTCCACGAGTCATAAAAGAGCCAAGGTGGCCTACCCCTGGTATAGGGTCTACTGCCTGAGCAGGGGGTTAGACTAAAAGACCTCCAGGATCCCTTCCAACTCTGTTATTCTGCGTATTTCTTTGAGGCTGTTATGTTTCCAATGTATATTCCTAAAACTAGTGATTCCTGCCTTCCAGCAAGGAGGACATCATCTGACTTGCATCTCCTTCAAACTGGTGACCATCCCACACTCCTAAACATTAGAGTTACTGGGTCTTGAATGGGAAGGACCCTGTTCTTCCCATGGACTGGATCCAGCAACTAAACACAAATTATGGTTTGTTGGAGAAGGAGGGTAAACAAACAATTTTATATTGGTGGGGTCCTTGATGCTTTCTGAGCTGGTTTTTTTGTTGTTGTTTTTTGCAAACGTTTCATTACCCCATTAGGGAACATCATCAATGCTAGAAGTGACACCTTGTCTAGCACGGATGATATTACCCAGTTGGGTTATGAAATGTCTGCAAGAAAATACTCAATCTCAGACAGCACCAAGGATCCCACAGTCCTTGTTTACCAGCACCACCACCTCCTCCTCCTCCTCTTCCTATCTGCAAAGCCCATTCCCTTCTAGCATTGATGCTATTACCTAGTTGGGTTATGAAATGCCTGCAAGAAAACACTCAATCTCAGAGAGCACTAGGGATCCCACAGTTCTCCTCCTCCTCCTCCTCCTCCTCTCCACAAACCCCACTCCCTTCTAGACTAATGATGTTACCTAACTGGGTTATGAAAAGTCTGCCAGAAAACAATCTCAGAGAGCACCAAGGACCCCACAGTTCAACCCTGAGCGACAAATATTCTCTTCCACTGGTACCGTTTTACACTTCTTTATGTCTTAGATGTATATCCCAGCTTGTTTCCAGCCGCTTAAGATGGCATCCATCACATTCCTGCCACCAATTTCTTTTCACCAGTTGCCGATCCCGAGTTGTAAGCTGGGATAAGGGAGAATGATTGGCACAAAAAACTCATTTAATGAGCTTCCATGGGGGGTGGGGGAGTGGGCTGTAGCCTTCAACCTGCGCCTTTTAAATTTCAACCTGCCACCTTAGGCCCCCACTACCTGTAGTTCTTCAAATAATTAAATAAATGTCCATGTGCGTATAGGTTAAAAAAAAAAGACACCCTAATTTTGCTGGTGTTTGAATGCAGCCCCTTTCTCTTCCCTTTCCTATTTGTTATTCCATTTTGCAATGAAAGAAATTATTGATGGAGTAACTTCAGAGGTCTCTTTGATGTCTAGAAAGAGGGAATGGAAAATTTGATAGCAGGTACCCTCCGTGATCGTTAATCCCGTGTACGAACCACTTTAAGCTGTTCAGTTACGTCCTGAGAAATTCAAACAGAGACGGGGAAACGGGGAAAGGAGATTTTTTGTGTAGCTCACAAAATGGGCTTGTTAGAAGGCACTAATGGCGATTTAAAAATAAAATTAAGAGAGGATCAGAGGAATTTCATCGCTTCTGGCTCAGAGGGAATCTATACCTCCAATTATACATCAAGCAGTTTCGTAAATCCCGCTGACAAATCCAAAAAAAAAAATGTTAATTCTCAGAAGCTGCTTTTTCCAAACTACAAACAGGGGGGGCTGGAGAGGAACAATTCACTTCAGCAAGTCAACTATTAGGCAGAATAGTTTAACAGCAGTAACCGCACGGCTAACCTGTTTTTTTTGTTTGTTCGTTTGTAAGTTGGGTTTGCAAACTGTACACGTTGCAAATTGCGCCTGCATAAAAACCATACGAGGTGCAGAAATTCAAAGTAGGGGGAAATGTACCTAATTGGGTCACGTTGCTGATGCTCTGATCCTGGTCTCTTTGGACAGGGCTTTGGATACCGGGCTGGCTAACATCTGCTTCAAAGACTTCTGGTTTGATTGCCGATGCTTCTGAAAAAAAATAGGTGATATTTTGGGTTTAAGTGAGCGAGAAATGACAATGTTTAAAAATGAAAATAAAATTTGAAAAGGGGGGGGTAAAGGAATTTTTTTTTTTTTATTCACTATCCCCTTTCTATTTTAAGGGGGAAATGGTGATTCTGCTGTTTGAAACTAACAGTTAAAAGTAAGCATTTATTACATTCTTGGAACAAGAATAACTTATTCCTTGTATATATACAGTATTTTCCTGTTTAGCTTCCTTTAGGCTCTTCCATGAGTCTATCCATGTACGTTTTCTAAGTTTGTCTTGTTTTCTCTGTATGCTATCTAAAGCATAACACGATAATTGGAGAAATGAACAAAATGAAAATAAGACTCAACAATTGTTGCCTCTTTCGTGACAAGTGTCCCGTGGTTTTTCTTGGACTGTTTGACAATTTTTGGACAAAGATAGGATTTAAGACTATTTAAAAACCGTACTATCTCTTGGGAGTTTGCTTTAGTTTGCCATTTGTCTGAAATGGTATAGGGTTTCCTGCCTGAGCAGGGGGTTGGACTCGATGACCTCCAAGGTCCCTTCCAACTTTATTATTATTATTATTAGACATTTATAACCAATATAAAACGATCAACGTCCTAGGTTAGTGGATGAACTGTATTTTGTAACTCCTTGAGTTACGACGACATGCCAGCAGTTCCACAGTTCAATCCCGACTGGCTCAAGGTTGACTCAGCCTTCCATCATTCCGAGATTGGTAAAATGAGGACCCATTCAGGCAATATGCTGACTTGGTAAACCACTTAGAGAGGGCTGTGAAGCGGTATATAAGTTCAAGTGCTATGTCTGTCTATCAATCATCATCTATCTATGTCTATCTATAATCTTTATCAATCATTATCTATCTATCTATCTCTATATCTATATATCTAACTCTATATCTATATATGTATCTATCATCTATTTAACTATCTATCTATCTCTATATCTATATCTATCTAATCTCTATCTATCTAACTCTATATCTATGTATCTATCATCTATCTAACTCTATGTCTATCTATCTCTAAATCTATCTATCTATCTATCATCTATCTATATCTATCTATATATCTATATATCTAACTCTATATCTATATATGTATCTATCATCTATTTAACTATCTATCTCTATATCTATCTAATCTCTATTTAACTCTATATCTATGTATCTATCATCTATCTAACTCTATGTCTATCTATCTCTAAATCTATCTATCTATCTATCTATCATCTATCTATATCTATCTATATATCTATATATCTAACTCTATATCTATATATGTATCTATCATCTATTTAACTATCTATCTCTATATCTATCTAATCTCTATTTAACTCTATATCTATGTATCTATCATCTATCTAACTCTATGTCTATCTATCTCTAAATCTATCTATCTATCTATCTATCATCTATCTATATCTATCTATATATCTATATATCTAACTCTATATCTATATATGTATCCATCCAATTCCATCTATCTATCTATCTATCTATCTATCTATCTATCTATCTATCTATCTATCTATCTATCTATCTATCTATCTTCTCTCTCCCTCCCTCCCTCCCTCTCTATCCCTATCCCTATCTTCCTATCTATCTATCTATCTATCTATCTATCTATCTATCTATCTATCTATCTATCTATCTATCTATCTATCTATCTATCTATCTATCTATCTATCTATCATCTATCTATCTATCTATCTATCTATCTATCTATCTATCTATCTATCTATCTATCTATCTATCTATCTATCCCTAACTCTTTCTGGGTGTCCTACTGGACATCCTCTCGTTAGACCAAAGGAACGGAAGAGGAGAAAGTCTGGCTGGCCTCCTTCCATGCTATCTCACCATACCTGCTTGTTTGTCTTCTTTCCGTACATCTTTCCGGTTGGACCCATGGCCCTCTGCCTCACTTTGCTGGGCCTCTTCTCTTAGGGCCCTTCCCTTCAGGCCTTGGTCCAGGGCGAAGACACAATGCTGGAGATCTGGCCTGGGCAGGGGGGCCATTAAGGAGATGCTCCCCATGGATCTTGAGGGTTTCAGTAAAACAGGCAAGCGAGATTTCTTGGGTTGGTAACAAGAGTTGGTCTGAACGAAACAGGAGATCGAGAAAGGATTAAACGGCACACCGATAAAGACCAGAAGGAGAATGAAATGCAGCCTGGTAGAATCCAGGACAAGCTGAGAGGGAGAAAAAAGGGGGTGCCTTTTGTGTCTGGGGCTGTGCGGGAAGGAAGACACGCCGCAACTGAAGAAGAAGAAAAAAGATCAGCCTTGCAGGGCTGCAAAACAGGCAAACAGGGCACTTAACAACCGCGTTACTAACTTAACAACCGCAGTAATGTGGCAAGAAAAGTCGTAAAATGGGGCAAAACTCACTTAACGCTCTTGCTTATCAAGGGAAAGTCTGGGCTGAGTTTGGAGCAGAAGGGCCACCGGTAAGCTTAGCAAATTGGATTTCTACAGATTTTTTTTTAATGTAATTCTTATCTAGCTTTCTTCTTCCTCCCCTTTTTGCCTGTGAACCCTTGCAAGTTCAGGAAGATTTAAAAAAAAAATGATTAAGGAAGCACGTGGACACCCCATGCATCATTAACTTAAGAAATTACCCTTGAGTGTTGCGATAACTACGAAAATGGCCGGTTATTCCTGTGCATTAAGGATGTTCAGGAGAAAGGCTCTAGCGACGACTGATTAGCTGTAATAGAGAATAACGGCCAAAAGACCGTCATAGCTAGAAGCGACGTTACCCCCACTGCTTCAGAGTTTCTCCTGGGTGGTGGGTGATGGGACAAAACCCTCCCTTGAAGACCCACCCTGAGTAGAGATCTCTTTGCCTCAGTTACTCACTGAGTAAGGGGTGAGGGGATGGGGAAAGAGAAGGGAAAATAGAAATGGCCCAG
>JALGBA010002332.1:0-16651 GCA_023970755.1 Azemiops feae | reverse complement strand
TTGGTAGTAAAGTCCCATTCAGAAGGGTAGAATTTAGAGTCAAAGTTCAAGTTAGATTTATTCTGGTTCCCTCAGGCTGCCAAAGAAGAAAAATCACTTCCTTTCCAGATATAAGCTTTCTGTGAACAGTTAACAAATGGAAAACATTCCAATTGGTGTTTAAAATCCGATTCAACCATAAATCTCGAATTTTGAGACAGGGATGAAATTTGAAAAGCAAACATATTCAGATTGTGCCGGGATGGCATAGCAGCCAAAATCCCATCCAGCCAGATTTTGTTGGATTTTGAGACAAATAATAGCTAAATAATAAAGATTATTCAGGTTCCCTCAGGCTGTCAAAGAGGAAAAACCACTTCCTTTCCAGATCTGAGATTTCTGTGAATAGTTAACAAGTGGAAAACATTCCAATTGGTGTTTAAAATCCCATTCAACCAGAAATCTCTAATTTTGAGAAAGGGATGAAATTTGAAAAGGAAACATATTGAGATTGCTCCGGGATGGCATAGCAGCCAAAATACTACTTGGTTTAGGGATGTGAGCTTTCTCTGAGAAATTAGCCCAACGTACTAATTGATACTAACTATTCTACCTTTCTAGCTGAATGGGATTTCTCACAATTGGTAGTAAAATCCCATTCAGAAAGGTAGAATATAGAGTCAAAGCTCAAGTTAGATTTATTCCGGTTCCCTCAGGCTGCCAAAGAGGAAAAATCACTTCCTTTCCAGATCTAAGCTTTCTGTGAACAGTTAACAAATGGAAAACATTCCAATTGGTGTTTAAAATCCCATTCAACCAGAAATCTCGAATTTTGAGACAGGGATGAAATTTGAAAAGAAAACATATTGAGATTGCGCCGGGATGGCATAGCAGCCAAAATACTACTTAGTTTAGGGATGTGAGCTTTCTCTGAGAAATTAGCCCAACGTACTAATTGATACTAACAATTCTACCTTTCTAGCTGAATGGGATTTCTCGCACTTGGTAGTAAAATCCCATTCAGAAGGGTAGAATATAGAGTCAAAGCTCAAGTTAGATTTATTCCGGTTCCCTCAGGCTGTCAAAGAGGAAAAACCACTTCCTTTCCAGATCTGAGATTTCTGTGAATAGTTAACAAATGGAAAACATTCCAATTGGTGTATAAAATCCGATTCAACCAGAAATCTCGAATTTTGAGACAGGGATGAAATTTGAAAAGCAAACATATTCAGATTGCGCCGGGATGGCACAGCAGCCAAAATACTACTTGGTTTAGGGATGTGAGCTTTCTCTGAGAAATTAGCCCAACGTACTAATTGATACTAACAATTCTACCTTTCTAGCTGAATGGGATTTCTCGCATTTGATAGTAAAATCCCATTCAGAAGGGTAGAATTTAGAGTTAAAGCTCAAGTTAGATTTATTCCGGTTCCTTCAGGCTGCCAAAGAGGAAAAATCACTTCCTTTCCAGATCTAACCTTTCTGTGAACAGTTAACAAATGGAAAACATTCCAATTGGTGTTTAAAATCCCATTCAACCAGAAATCTCGAATTTTGAGACAGGGATGAAATTTGAAAAGGAAACATATAGAGATTGCGCCGGGATGGCATAGCAGCCAAAATACTACTTGGTTTAAGGATGTGAGCTTTCTCTGAGAAATTAGCCCAACGTACATCTCGCAATTGATACTAATAATTCTACCTTTCTAGCTGAATGGGATTTCTCGCAATTGGTAGTAAAATCCCATTCAGAAGGGTAGAATTTAGAGTCAAAGCTCAAGTTAGATTTATTCCAGTTCCCTCAGGCTGCCAAAGAGGAAAAATCACTTCCTTTCCAGATCTAAGCTTTCTGTGAACAGTTAACAAATGGAAAATATTCCAATTGGTGTTTAAAATCCGAATCAACCAGAAATCTCGAGTTTTGAGACAGGGATGAAATTTGAAAAGCAAACATATTCAGATTGCTCCGGGATGGCATAGCAGCCAAAATACTACTTGATTTAGGGATGTGAGCTTTCTCTGAAAAATTAGCCCAATGTACTAATTGATACTAATAATTCTACCTTTCTAGCTGAATGGGATTTCTCGCAAGTGGTAGTAAAATCCCATTCAGAAGGGTAGAATTTAGAGTCAAAGCTCAAGTAAGATTTATTCGGGGTCCCTCAGGCTGCCAAAGAACAGAAATCACTTCCTTTCCAGATCTAAGCTTTCTGTGAACAGTTAACAAATGGAAAACATTCCAATTGGTGTTTAAAATCCGATTCAACCAGAAATCTCGAATTTTGAGACAGGGATGAAATTTGAAAAGCAAACATATTCAGATTGCGCCGGGATGGCACAGCAGCCAAAATACTACTAGGTTTAGGGATGTGAGCGTTCTCTGAGAAATTACCCCAACGTACTAATTGATACTAATAATTCTACCTTTCTAGCTGAATCGGATTTCTCGCATTTGGTAGTAAAATCCCATTCAGAAAGGTAGAATTTAGAGTTAAAGCTCAAGTTAGATTTATTCCGGTTCCCTCAGGCTGCCAATGAGGAAAAATCACTTCCTTTCCAGATCTAACCTTTCTGTGAACAGTTAACAAATGGAAAACATTCCAATTGGTGTTTAAAATCCCATTCAACCAGAAATCTCGAATTTTGAGACAGGATGAAATTGAAAGAATAACATATTGAGATTGCGCGGGATGGCATAGCAGCCCAAAATTACTACTGTTTTTTCAAGGAGCTGTGAGCTTTCTCGGAGACAATTAGCCCAACGTACATAATTGATACTAACAAATTTACTTTCTAGCTGAATGGGCTTTCTCTACTATTGGTAGTAAAATCCCATCAGAAGGCGTAGGAATATAGAGACTGCATAATCTCACAAAGTATAGGATTATTCCGGTGCCACTAGGCTGCAAAGGAAAAAAACCACTTCCCTTTCCAGATCTGAGATTTCTGTGAACAGTTAACAAATGGAAAACATTCCAATTGGTGTTTAAAATCCCATTCAACCAGAAATCTCGAATTTTGAGACAGGGATGAAATTTGAAAAGAAAACATATTGAGATTGCGCCGGGATGGCATAGCAGCCAAAATACTACTTGGTTTAAGGATGTGAGCTTTCTCTGAGAAATTAGCCCAACGTACTAATTGATACTAACAATTCTACCTTTCTAGCTGAATGGGATTTCTCACTATTGGTAGTAAAATCCCATTCAGAAAGGTAGAATATAGAGTCAAAGCTCAAGTTAGATTTATTCCGGTTCCCTCAGGCTGCCAAAGAGGAAAAATCACTTCCTTTCCAGATCTAAGCTTTCTGTGAACAGTTAACAAATGGAAAACATTCCAATTGGTGTTTAAAATCCCATTCAACCAGAAATCTCGAATTTTGAGACAGGGATGAAATTTGAAAAGAAAACATATTGAGATTGCGCCGGGATGGCATAGCAGCCAAAATACTACTTGGTTTAAGGATGTGAGCTTTCTCTGAGAAATTAGCCCAACGTACATCTCGCAATTGATACTAATAATTCTACCTTTCTAGCTGAATGGGATTTCTCGCATTTGGTAGTAAAGTCCCATTCAGAAGGGTAGAATTTAGAGTCAAAGTTCAAGTTAGATTTATTCTGGTTCCCTCAGGCTGCCAAAGAAGAAAAATCACTTCCTTTCCAGATATAAGCTTTCTGTGAACAGTTAACAAATGGAAAACATTCCAATTGGTGTTTAAAATCCGATTCAACCATAAATCTCGAATTTTGAGACAGGGATGAAATTTGAAAAGCAAACATATTCAGATTGTGCCTGGATGGCATAGCAGCCAAAATCCCATTCAGACAGCGTTTGTTGGATTTTGAGACAAATAATAGCTAAATAATAAAGTTTATTCAGGTTCCCTCAGTTTTTCAAAGAGGAAAAACCACTTCCTTTCCAGATCTGAGATTTCTGTGAATAGTTAACAAGTGGAAAACATTCCAATTGGTGTTTAAAATCCCATTCAACAAGAAATCTCGAATTTTGAGACAGGGATGAAATTTGAAAAGGAAACATATTGAGATTGCTCCGGGATGGCATAGCAGCCAAAATACTACTTGGTTTAGGGATGTGAGCTTTCTCTGAGATATTAGCCCAACGTACTAATTGATACTAACAATTCTACCTTTCTAGCTGAATGGGATTTCTCACTATTGGTAGTAAAATCCCATTCAGAAAGGTAGAATATAGAGTCAAAGCTCAAGTTAGATTTATTCCGGTTCCCTCAGGCTGCCAAAGAGGAAAAATCACTTCCTTTCCAGATCTAAGCTTTCTGTGAACAGTTAACAAATGGAAAACATTCCAATTGGTGTTTAAAATCCCATTCAACCAGAAATCTCGAATTTTGAGACAGGGATGAAATTTGAAAAGGAAACATATAGAGATTGCGCCGGGATGGCATAGCAGCCAAAATACTACTTGGTTTAAGGATGTGAGCTTTCTCTGAGAAATTAGCCCAACGTACATCTCGCAATTGATACTAATAATTCTACCTTTCTAGCTGAATGGGATTTCTCGCACTTGGTAGTAAAATCCCATTCAGAAGGGTAGAATTTAGAGTTAAAGCTCAAGTTAGATTTATTCCGGTTCCTTCAGGCTGCCAAAGAGGAAAAATCACTTCCTTTCCAGATCTAAGCTTTCTGTGAACAGTTAACAAATGGAAAACATTCCAATTGGTGTATAAAATCCGATTCAACCAGAAATCTCGAGTTTTGAGACAGGGATGAAATTTGAAAAGCAAACATATTCAGATTGCGCCGGGATGGCACAGCAGCCAAAATACTACTTGGTTTAGGGATGTGAGCTTTCTCTGAGAAATTAGCCCAACGTACTAATTGATACTAATAATTCTACCTTTCTAGCTGAATGGGATTTCTCGCAATTGGATAGTAAAATCCCATTCAGAAGGGTAGAATTTAGAGTAAAGCTCAAGTTAGATTTATTCCGTTCCCTCAGGCTGCCAAAGAGGAAAAATCACTTCCTTTCCAGATCTAAGCTTTCTGTGAACAGTTAACAAATGGAAAACATTCCAATTGGTGTTTAAAATCCATTCAACCAGAAATCTCGAATTTTGAGACAGGGATGAAATTTGAAAAGGAAACATATTGAGATTGCGCCGGGATGGCATAGCAGCCAAAATACTACTTGGTTTAAGGATGTGAGCTTTCTCTGAGAAATTAGCCCAACGTACATCTCGCAATTGATACTAATAATTCTACCTTTCTAGCTGAATGGGATTTCTCGCAATTGGTAGTAAAATCCCATTCAGAAGGGTAGAATTTAGAGTCAAAGCTCAAGTTAGATTTATTCCAGTTCCCTCAGGCTGCCAAAGAGGAAAAATCACTTCCTTTCCAGATCTAAGCTTTCTGTGAACAGTTAACAAATGGAAAACATTCCAATTGGTGTATAAAATCCGATTCAACCAGAAATCTCGAGTTTTGAGACAGGGATGAAATTTGAAAAGCAAACATATTCAGATTGCGCCGGGATGGCACAGCAGCCAAAATACTACTTGGTTTAGGGATGTGAGCTTTCTCTGAGAAATTAGCCCAACGTACTAATTGATACTAATAATTCTACCTTTCTAGCTGAATGGGATTTCTCGCAAATTGGTAGTAAAATCCCATTCAGAAGGGTAGAATTTAGAGTCAAAGTTCAAGTTAGATTTATTCTGGTTCCCTCAGGCTGCCAAAGAAGAAAAATCACTTCCTTTCCAGATATAAGCTTTCTGTGAACAGTTAACAAATGGAAAACATTCCAATTGGTGTTTAAAATCCGATTCAACCATAAATCTCGAATTTTGAGACAGGGATGAAATTTGAAAAGCAAACATATTCAGATTGTGCCGGGATGGCATAGCAGCCAAAATCCCATTCAGACAGCGTTTGTTGGATTTTGAGACAAATAATAGCTAAATAATAAAGTTTATTCAGGTTCCCTCAGTTTTTCAAAGAGGAAAAACCACTTCCTTTCCAGATCTGAGATTTCTGTGAATAGTTAACAAGTGGAAAACATTCCAATTGGTGTTTAAAATCCCATTCAACAAGAAATCTCGAATTTTGAGACAGGGATGAAATTTGAAAAGGAAACATATTGAGATTGCTCCGGGATGGCATAGCAGCCAAAATACTACTTGGTTTAGGGATGTGAGCTTTCTCTGAGATATTAGCCCAACGTACTAATTGATACTAACAATTCTACCTTTCTAGCTGAATGGGATTTCTCACTATTGGTAGTAAAATCCCATTCAGAAAGGTAGAATATAGTCAAAGCTCAAGTTAGATTTATTCCGGTTCCCTCAGGCTGCCAAAGAGGAAAAATCACTTCCTTTCCAGATCTAAGCTTTCTGTGAACAGTTAACAAATGGAAAACATTCCAATTGGTGTTTAAAATCCCATTCAACCAGAAATCTCGAATTTTGAGACAGGGATGAAATTTGAAAAGAAAACATATTGAGATTGCGCCGGGATGGCATAGCAGACAAAATACTATTTGGTTTAAGGATGTGAGCTTTCTCTGAGAAATTAGCCCAACGTACATCTCGCAATTGATACTAATAATTCTACCTTTCTAGCTGAATGGGATTTCTCGCATTTGGTAGTAAAGTCCCATTCAGAAGGGTAGAATTTAGAGTCAAAGTTCAAGTTAGATTTATTCTGGTTCCCTCAGGCTGCCAAAGAAGAAAAATCACTTCCTTTCCAGATATAAGCTTTCTGTGAACAGTTAACAAATGGAAAACATTCCAATTGGTGTTTAAAATCCGATTCAACCATAAATCTCGAATTTTGAGACAGGGATGAAATTTGAAAAGCAAACATATTCAGATTGTGCCGGGATGGCATAGCAGCCAAAATCCCATTCAGACAGCGTTTGTTGGATTTTGAGACAAATAATAGCTAAATAATAAAGTTTATTCAGGTTCCCTCAGTTTTTCAAAGAGGAAAAACCACTTCCTTTCCAGATCTGAGATTTCTGTGAATAGTTAACAAGTGGAAAACATTCCAATTGGTGTTTAAAATCCCATTCAACCAGAAATCTCGAATTTTGAGACAGGGATGAAATTTGAAAAGGAAACATATTGAGATTGCTCCGGGATGGCATAGCAGCCAAAATACTACTTAGTTTAGGGATGTGAGCTTTCTCTGAGAAATTAGCCCAACGTACTAATTGATACTAACAATTCTACCTTTCTAGCTGAATGGGATTTCTCACAATTGGTAGTAAAATCCCATTCAGAAAGGTAGAATATAGAGTCAAAGCTCAAGTTAGATTTATTCCGGTTCCCTCAGGCTGCCAAAGAGGAAAAATCACTTCCTTTCCAGATCTAAGCTTTCTGTGAACAGTTAACAAATGGAAAACATTCCAATTGGTGTTTAAAATCCCATTCAACCAGAAATCTCGAATTTTGAGACAGGGATGAAATTTGAAAAGAAAACATATTGAGATTGCGCCGGGATGGCATAGCAGCCAAAATACTACTTGGTTTAGGGATGTGAGCTTTCTCTGAGAAATTAGCCCAACGTACTAATTGATACTAATAATTCTACCTTTCTAGCTGAATGGGATTTCTCGCACTTGGTAGTAAAATCCCATTCAGAAGGGTAGAATATAGAGTCAAAGCTCAAGTTAGATTTATTCCGGTTCCCTCAGGCTGTCAAAGAGGAAAAACCACTTCCTTTCCAGATCTGAGATTTCTGTGAATAGTTAACAAATGGAAAACATTCCAATTGGTGTATAAAATCCGATTCAACCAGAAATCTCGAATTTTGAGACAGGGATGAAATTTGAAAAGCAAACATATTCAGATTGCGCCGGGATGGCACAGCAGCCAAAATACTACTTGGTTTAGGGATGTGAGCTTTCTCTGAGAAATTAGCCCAACGTACTAATTGATACTAATAATTCTACCTTTCTAGCTGAATGGGATTTCTCGCATTTGATAGTAAAATCCCATTCAGAAGGGTAGAATTTAGAGTTAAAGCTCAAGTTAGATTTATTCCGGTTCCTTCAGGCTGCCAAAGAGGAAAAATCACTTCCTTTCCAGATCTAACCTTTCTGTGAACAGTTAACAAATGGAAAACATTCCAATTGGTGTTTAAAATCCCATTCAACCAGAAATCTCGAATTTTGAGACAGGGATGAAATTTGAAAAGGAAACATATAGAGATTGCGCCGGGATGGCATAGCAGCCAAAATACTACTTGGTTTAAGGATGTGAGCTTTCTCTGAGAAATTAGCCCAACGTACATCTCGCAATTGATACTAATAATTCTACCTTTCTAGCTGAATGGGATTTCTCGCAATTGGTAGTAAAATCCCATTCAGAAGGGTAGAATTTAGAGTCAAAGCTCAAGTTAGATTTATTCCAGTTCCCTCAGGCTGCCAAAGAGGAAAAATCACTTCCTTTCCAGATCTAAGCTTTCTGTGAACAGTTAACAAATGGAAAACATTCCAATTGGTGTATAAAATCCGATTCAACCAGAAATCTCGAGTTTTGAGACAGGGATGAAATTTGAAAAGCAAACATATTCAGATTGCGCCGGGATGGCACAGCAGCCAAAATACTACTTGGTTTAGGGATGTGAGCTTTCTCTGAGAAATTAGCCCAACGTACTAATTGATACTAATAATTCTACCTTTCTAGCTGAATGGGATTTCTCGCATTTGGTAGTAAAATCCCATTCAGAAGGGTAGAATTTAGAGTTAAAGCTCAAGTTAGATTTATTCCGGTTACCTCAGGCTGCCAAAGAGGAAAAATCACTTCCTTTCCAGATCTAACCTTTCTGTGAACAGTTAACAAATGGAAAACATTCCAATTGGTGTTTAAAATCCCATTCAACCAGAAATCTCGAATTTTGAGACAGGGATGAAATTTGAAAAGAAAACATATTGAGATTGCGCCGGGATGGCATAGCAGCCAAAATACTACTTGGTTTAAGGATGTGAGCTTTCTCTGAGAAATTAGCCCAACGTACATCTCGCAATTGATACTAATAATTCTACCTTTCTAGCTGAATGGGATTTCTCGCAAATTGGTAGTAAAATCCCATTCAGAAGGGTAGAATTTAGAGTCAAAGTTCAAGTTAGATTTATTCTGGTTCCCTCAGGCTGCCAAAGAAGAAAAATCACTTCCTTTCCAGATATAAGCTTTCTGTGAACAGTTAACAAATGGAAAACATTCCAATTGGTGTTTAAAATCCGATTCAACCATAAATCTCGAATTTTGAGACAGGGATGAAATTTGAAAAGCAAACATATTCAGATTGTGCCGGGATGGCATAGCAGCCAAAATCCCATTCAGACAGCGTTTGTTGGATTTTGAGACAAATAATAGCTAAATAATAAAGTTTATTCAGGTTCCCTCAGTTTTTCAAAGAGGAAAAACCACTTCCTTTCCAGATCTGAGATTTCTGTGAATAGTTAACAAGTGGAAAACATTCCAATTGGTGTTTAAAATCCCATTCAACCAGAAATCTCGAATTTTGAGACAGGGATGAAATTTGAAAAGGAAACATATTGAGATTGCTCCGGGATGGCATAGCAGCCAAAATACTACTTGGTTTAGGGATGTGAGCTTTCTCTGAGAAATTAGCCCAACGTACTAATTGATACTAACAATTCTACCTTTCTAGCTGAATGGGATTTCTCGCACTTGGTAGTAAAATCCCATTCAGAAGGGTAGAATATAGAGTCAAAGCTCAAGTTAGATTTATTCCGGTTCCCTCAGGCTGCCAAAGAGGAAAAATCACTTCCTTTCCAGATCTAAGCTTTCTGTGAACAGTTAACAAATGGAAAACATTCCAATTGGTGTATAAAATCCCATTCAACCAGAAATCTCGAATTTTTAGACAGGGATGAAATTTGAAAAGGAAACATATTGAGATTGCTCCGGGATGGCATAGCAGCCAAAATACTACTTGGTTTAGGGATGTGAGCTTTCTCTGAGAAATTAGCCCAACGTACTAATTGATACTAACAATTCTACCTTTCTAGCTGAATGGGATTTCTCACTATTGGTAGTAAAATCCCATTCAGAAAGGTAGAATATAGAGTCAAAGCTCAAGTTAGATTTATTCCGGTTCCCTCAGGCTGCCAAAGAGGAAAAATCACTTCCTTTCCAGATCTAAGCTTTCTGTGAACAGTTAACAAATGGAAAACATTCCAATTGGTGTTTAAAATCCCATTCAACCAGAAATCTCGAATTTTGAGACAGGGATGAAATTTGAAAAGAAAACATATTGAGATTGCGCCGGGATGGCATAGCAGCCAAAATACTACTTGGTTTAAGGATGTGAGCTTTCTCTGAGAAATTAGCCCAACGTACATCTCGCAATTGATACTAATAATTCTACCTTTCTAGCTGAATGGGATTTCTCGCATTTGGTAGTAAAGTCCCATTCAGAAGGGTAGAATTTAGAGTCAAAGTTCAAGTTAGATTTATTCTGGTTCCCTCAGGCTAATTTCTCTGAGAAATTAGCCCTTACGTACATCTCGCAATTAATACTAAAGGAATATCTCAAAAGTGGTAGTAAAATCCCATTCAGAAGGGTAGAATTTAGAGTCAAAGCTCAAGTTAGATTTATTCCGGTTCCCTCAGGCTGCCAAAGAGGAAAAATCACTTCCTTTCCAGATCTAAGCTTTCTGTGAACAGTTAACAAGTGGAAAACATTCCAATTGGTGTTTAAAATCCCATTCAACCAGAAATCTCGAATTTTGAGACAGGGATGAAATTTGAAAAGCAAACATATTCAGATTGTGCCGGGATGGCATAGCAGCCAAAATCCCATCCAGCCAGATTTTGTTGGATTTTGAGACAAATAATAGCTAAATAATAAAGATTATTCAGGTTCCCTCAGGCTGTCAAAGAGGAAAAACCACTTCCTTTCCAGATCTGAGATTTCTGTGAATAGTTAACAAATGGAAAACATTCCAATTGGTGTATAAAATCCGATTCAACCAGAAATCTCGAATTTTGAGACAGGGATGAAATTTGAAAAGGAAACATATTGAGATTGCGCCGGGATGGCACAGCAGCCAAAATACTACTTGGTTTAGGGATGTGAGCTTTCTCTGAGAAATTAGCCCAACGTACTAATTGATACTAACAATTCTACCTTTCTAGCTGAATGGGATTTCTCGCATTTGATAGTAAAATCCCATTCAGAAGGGTAGAATTTAGAGTTAAAGCTCAAGTTAGATTTATTCCGGTTCCTTCAGGCTGCCAAAGAGGAAAAATCACTTCCTTTCCAGATCTAACCTTTCTGTGAACAGTTAACAAATGGAAAACATTCCAATTGGTGTTTAAAATCCCATTCAACCAGAAATCTCGAATTTTGAGACAGGGATGAAATTTGAAAAGGAAACATATAGAGATTGCGCCGGGATGGCATAGCAGCCAAAATACTACTTGGTTTAAGGATGTGAGCTTTCTCTGAGAAATTAGCCCAACGTACATCTCGCAATTGATACTAATAATTCTACCTTTCTAGCTGAATGGGATTTCTCGCAATTGGTAGTAAAATCCCATTCAGAAGGGTAGAATTTAGAGTCAAAGCTCAAGTTAGATTTATTCCGGTTCCCTCAGGCTGCCAAAGAGGAAAAATCACTTCCTTTCCAGATCTAAGCTTTCTGTGAACAGTTAACAAATGGAAAACATTCCAATTGGTGTATAAAATCCGATTCAACCAGAAATCACGAGTTTTGAGACAGGGATGAAATTTGAAAAGCAAACATATTCAGATTGCGCCGGGATGGCACAGCAGCCAAAATACTACTTGGTTTAGGGACGTGACCTTTCTCTGAGAAATTAGCCCAACGTACTAATTGATACTAATAATTCTACCTTTCTAGCTGAATGGGATTTCTCGCATTTGGTAGTAAAATCCCATTCAGAAGGGTAGAATTTAGAGTTAAAGCTCAAGTTAGATTTATTCCGGTTACCTCAGGCTGCCAAAGAGGAAAAATCACTTCCTTTCCAGATCTAACCTTTCTGTGAACAGTTAACAAATGGAAAACATTCCAATTGGTGTTTAAAATCCCATTCAACCAGAAATCTCGAATTTTGAGACAGGGATGAAATTTGAAAAGAAAACATATTGAGATTGCGCCGGGATGGCATAGCAGCCAAAATACTACTTGGTTTAAGGATGTGAGCTTTCTCTGAGAAATTAGCCCAACGTACATCTCGCAATTGATACTAATAATTCTACCTTTCTAGCTGAATGGGATTTCTCGCAAATTGGTAGTAAAATCCCATTCAGAAGGGTAGAATTTAGAGTCAAAGTTCAAGTTAGATTTATTCTGGTTCCCTCAGGCTGCCAAAGAAGAAAAATCACTTCCTTTCCAGATATAAGCTTTCTGTGAACAGTTAACAAATGGAAAACATTCCAATTGGTGTTTAAAATCCGATTCAACCATAAATCTCGAATTTTGAGACAGGGATGAAATTTGAAAAGCAAACATATTCAGATTGTGCCGGGATGGCATAGCAGCCAAAATCCCATTCAGACAGCGTTTGTTGGATTTTGAGACAAATAATAGCTAAATAATAAAGTTTATTCAGGTTCCCTCAGTTTTTCAAAGAGGAAAAACCACTTCCTTTCCAGATCTGAGATTTCTGTGAATAGTTAACGTGGAAAACATTCCAATTGGTGTTTAAAATCCCATTCAACAAGAAATCTCGAATTTTGAGACAGGGATGAAATTTGAAAAGGAAACATATTGAGATTGCTCCGGGATGGCATAGCAGCCAAAATACTACTTGGTTTAGGGATGTGAGCTTTCTCTGAGATATTAGCCCAACGTACTAATTGATACTAACAATTCTACCTTTCTAGCTGAATGGGATTTCTCACTATTGGTAGTAAAATCCCATTCAGAAAGGTAGAATATAGAGTCAAAGCTCAAGTTAGATTTATTCCGGTTCCTTCAGGCTGCCAAAGAGGAAAAATCACTTCCTTTCCAGATCTAACCTTTCTGTGAACAGTTAACAAATGGAAAACATTCCAATTGGTGTTTAAAATCCCATTCAACCAGAAATCTCGAATTTTGAGACAGGGATGAAATTTGAAAAGGAAACATATAGAGATTGCGCCGGGATGGCATAGCAGCCAAAATACTACTTGGTTTAAGGATGTGAGCTTTCTCTGAGAAATTAGCCCAACGTACATCTCGCAATTGATACTAATAATTCTACCTTTCTAGCTGAATGGGATTTCTCGCATTTGGTAGTAAAATCCCATTCAGAAGGGTAGAATTTAGAGTCAAAGCTCAAGTTAGATTTATTCCGGTTCCCTCAGGCTGCCAAAGAGGAAAAATCACTTCCTTTCCAGATCTAACCTTTCTGTGAACAGTTAACAAATGGAAAACATTCCAATTGGTGTTTAAAATCCCATTCAACCAGAAATCTCGAATTTTGAGACAGGGATGAAATTTGAAAAGGAAACATATAGAGATTGCGCCGGGATGGCATAGCAGCCAAAATACTACTTGGTTTAAGGATGTGAGCTTTCTCTGAGAAATTAGCCCAACGTACATCTCGCAATTGATACTAATAATTCTACCTTCCTAGCTGAATGGGATTTCTCGCATTTGGTAGTAAAATCCCATTCAGAAGGGTAGAATTTAGAGTCAAAGCTCAAGTTAGATTTATTCCGGTTCCCTCAGGCTGCCAAAGAGGAAAAATCACTTCCTTTCCAGATATAAGCTTTCTGTGAACAGTTAACAAATGGAAAACATTCCAATTGGTGTATAAAATCCGATTCAACCAGAAATCTCGAGTTTTGAGACAGGGATGAAATTTGAAAAGCAAACATATTCAGATTGCGCCGGGATGGCACAGCAGCCAAAATACTACTTGGTTTAGGGATGTGAGCGTTCTCTGAGAAATTAGCCCAATGTACTAATTGATACTAATATTTCTACCTTTCTAGCTGAATGGGATTTCTCGCAATTGGTAGTAAAATCCCATTCAGAAGGGTAGAATTTAGAGTTAAAGCTCAAGTTAGATTTATTCCGGTTCCCTCAGGCTAATTTCTCTGAGAAATTAGCCCTTACGTACATCTCACAATTAATACTAAAGGAATATCTCAAAAGTGGTAGTAAAATCCCATTCAGAAGGGTAGAATTTAGAGTCAAAGCTCAAGTTAGATTTATTCTGGTTCCCTCAGGCTGCCAAAGAGGAAAAATCACTTCCTTTCCAGATCTAAGCTTTCTGTGAACAGTTAACAAGTGGAAAACATTCCAATTGGTGTTTAAAATCCCATTCAACCAGAAATCTCGAATTTTGAGACAGGGATGAAATTTGAAAAGCAAACATATTCAGATTGTGCCGGGATGGCATAGCAGCCAAAATCCCATCCAGCCAATTTTTGTTGGATTTTGAGACAAATAATAGCTAAATAATAAAGATTATTCAGGTTCCCTCAGGCTGTCAAAGAGGAAAAACCAGTTCCTTTCCAGATCTGAGATTTCTGTGAATAGTTAACAAGTGGAAAACATTCCAATTGATGTTTAAAATTCCATTCAACCAGAAATCTCTAATTTTGAGACAGGGATGAAATTTGAAAAGGAAACATATAGAGATTGCGCCGGGATGGCATAGCAGCCAAAATACTACTTGGTTTAAGGATGTGAGCTTTCTCTGAGAAATTAGCCCAACGTACATCTCGCAATTGATACTAATAATTCTACCTTTCTAGCTGAATGGGATTTCTCGCATTTGGTAGTAAAATCCCATTCAGAAGGGTAGAATTTAGAGTTAAAGCTCAAGTTAGATTTATTCCGGTTACCTCAGGCTGCCAAAGAGGAAAAATCACTTCCTTTCCAGATCTAACCTTTCTGTGAACAGTTAACAAATGGAAAACATTCCAATTGGTGTTTAAAATCCCATTCAACCAGAAATCTCGAATTTTGAGACAGGGATGAAATTTGAAAAGGAAACATATAGAGATTGGTCCGGGATGGCATAGCAGCCAAAATACTACTTGGTTTAAGGATGTGAGCTTTCTCTGAGAAATTAGCCCAACGTACATCTCGCAATTGATACTAATAATTCTACCTTTCTAGCTGAATGGGATTTCTCGCAATTGGTAGTAAAATCCCATTCAGAAGGGTAGAATTTAGAGTCAAAGCTCAAGTTAGATTTATTCCAGTTCCCTCAGGCTGCCAAAGAGGAAAAATCACTTCCTTTCCAGATATAAGCTTTCTGTGAACAGTTAACAAATGGAAAACATTCCAATTGGTGTTTAAAATCCGATTCAACCATAAATCTCGAATTTTGAGACAGGGATGAAATTTGAAAAGCAAACATATTCAGATTGTGCCTGGATGGCATAGCAGCCAAAATCCCATTCAGACAGCGTTTGTTGGATTTTGAGACAAATAATAGCTAAATAATAAAGTTTATTCAGGTTCCCTCAGTTTTTCAAAGAGGAAAAACCACTTCCTTTCCAGATCTGAGATTTCTGTGAATAGTTAACAAATGGAAAACATTCCAATTGGTGTTTAAAATCCCATTCAACCAGAAATCTCAAATTTTGAGACAGGGATGAAATGTGAAAAGCAAACATATTCAGATTGTGCCGGGATGGCATAGCAGCCAAAATCCCATCCAGCCAGATTTTGTTGGATTTTGAGACAAATAATAGCTAAATAATAAAGATTATTCAGGTTCCCTCAGGCTGCCAAAGAGGAAAAATCACTTCCTTTCCAGATCTAAGCTTTCTGTGAACAGTTAACAAATGGAAAACATTCCAATTGGTGTATAAAATCCGAATCATCCAGAAATCTCGAGTTTTGAGACAGGGATGAAATTTGAAAAGCAAACATATTCAGATTGCTCCGGGATGGCATAGCAGCCAAAATACTACTTGGATTAGGGATGTGAGCTTTCTCTGAGAAATTACCCCAACGTACATCTCGCAATTGATACTAATAATTCTACCTTTCTAGCTGAATGGGATTTCTCGCACTTGGTAGTAAAATCCCATTCAGAAGGGTAGAATATAGAGTCAAAGCTCAAGTTAGATTTATTCCGGTTCCCTCAGGCTGCCAAAGAGGAAAAATCACTTCCTTTCCAGATCTAAGCTTTCTGTGAACAGTTAACAAATGGAAAACATTCCAATTGGTGTATAAAATCCGAATCAACCAGAAATCTCGAGTTTTGAGACAGGGATGAAATTTGAAAAGCAAACATATTCAGATTGCTCCGGGATGGCATAGCAGCCAAATTACTACTTGGTTTAGGGATGTGAGCTTTCTCTGAGAAATTACCCCAACGTACATCTCGCAATTGATACTAATAATTCTACCTTTCTAGCTGAATGGGATTTCTCGCACTTGGTAGTAAAATCCCATTCAGAAGGGTAGAATTTAGAGTCAAAGCTCAAGTTAGATTTATTCCGGTTCCCTCAGGCTGCCAAAGAGGAAAAATCACTTCCTTTCCAGATCTGAGATTTCTGTGAATAGTTAACAAGTGGAAAACATTCCAATTGATGTTTAAAATTCCATTCAACCAGAAATCTCTAATTTTGAGACAGGGATGAAATTTGAAAAGGAAACATATAGAGATTGCGCCGGGATGGCATAGCAGCCAAAATACTACTTGGTTTAAGGATGTGAGCTTTCTCTGAGAAATTAGCCCAACGTACAT
>JALGBA010002331.1:107500-138211 GCA_023970755.1 Azemiops feae | reverse complement strand
AAAAAAAAAAAAAAGGTTCAATCAGTCAATTTCAACTTCTCGCGGGGAAAAAAAAGATCTTGCAAAGTTGGAATTGATTGATTGAACGTTTTTAGTCCCACCCAGTCTGCCGTTACCACCGCAGCCACGCCCAGCCAATGGGCCACACCCAGCCAATGGGCCACACCCAGCCAATGGGCCACGCCCACCCGGCACTCGACGATGCATAAGTGGGTTTTGGGTTGCAGTTTGGGCACTCAGCCTCTAAAAGGTTCGCCATCACTGGAATAGTCTCTCGAGACTGAAGGATGCCAATGATGTACATACATATGTATATGCATATATTTCCCTCTGAGAGTTCAGCAGCCTGTTTACCAAGCAAGGGGCTTCATTACATGCCTGCTTGCGTCTCACGTACAATCTCCTCTAAGTGTCCTCTGCCGTACCATTTTTATTGCCTGAAGAATGAGTGGTTATGCGAATCATGATGGACACGTGCCCAACAAGAGCTTTCTAGCAAGAACTCGGCCTCATTAAACCAATTGTTTTTCCATCCAGCTGGAATTCTGTTTAGGATGCTGTACGGGTTACACTGCCTGCATAATGAAACGAAGCTCAGATGCTTTTATCCCTTTCTTCCTGTCCGCTTCTTCTTCCCACTTCTTCCCTTTCAGATGTCCAGCCTTCTTTTTTTTCTCTTTGTCTTTCACGTTTTCGTGATATCTCTCTCTAGAATTTATGTACACAATAAGGCGGGGTGTTTTGTTGTGTGGTTGTTGTTGTTGTTTTTGCCTCTTAAAGAAAAAGGTTACACTGAGCTTGATTATCCAAGTCCTTTTCGAATTTTAAATTGAATGCCATAGAGAATTAAAACCCGCTTCAAGCTAGCCACAAGCCTCCCTTGTGGACTTTTTTAACGTGAGAAAGAAGGCGGTTTTACCATTTACGGTTTTGGTTATTGGAAAGAATAGGACAGGTTATAAAAAGAATGATGGTGAAGTTAGTGCAAGCAGTTTGATGAAGCTGTGTGCATAAACTGCCGAGGGATATCACAAGCCATTTTATATAGATATAGATAACAAAATGACAGAGTTGGAAGGGACCTTGGAGGTCTTCTAGTCCAGCCCCCTGCTCAAGCAGGAAACCCTATACCATTTCAGACAGATGGCTGTCCAGTCTCTTCTTAAAAACCTCCAGTGTTGGAGCACCCACTATGATATGATAGATATGGATATAGATATAGATATATAGATATAGATATATAGATATTTTCAGGCTTTCTGACTTTATTTTCTTCCTTTTTTTCTACCTATTTTTCTCTATGCTTTTTCTTCCTTTTTTTTTCTTTTTCATACTTACCTTCCTACATTTTTTTTTTTCATTTTTCCGTTCTTTGAATGTATATCTCAGTGATGGCGAACCTTTTAGAGACCGAGTGCCCAAACTGCAACCCAAAACCCACTTATTCATCATCGAGTGCCAGGTGGGTGTGGCCCATTGGGTGGGCGTGGCCCATTGGGTGGGCGTGGCCCATTGGGTGGGCGTGGCTGCAGTGGTAACGGCAGACTGGGTGGGACTAAAAACGTTCAATCAATCAATTCCAACTTTGCAAGATCTTTTTTTTTCCCGCGAGAAGTTGAAATTGATTGATTGACTGAACCTTTTTTTTTTTTGCACACGGCGGTGGAGGCCTAAAGCGAAAAGGTTTTATAAAACCCAGTTGAAGGACTGGGGCGACGGTGCGCGTGCCCGCAGAGAGGGCTCTGAGTGCCACCTCTGGCACCCGTGCCATAGGTTCGCCACCACTGGTATATCTGATAACCTATGTAAAATTATATTGATAAAAATTAATTTGAAAAATAAAACTAGTCCTGGCTTTGCAGCCAAATATTGATTCAGGCTTTAGGAATATCTGCAAGCAGAGACTAAGCCTATCGGTGTACAGATAGTCCTTGACTTACAACCATTCTAATCATAATCATACTCATACTCATAATCATAATCATAATAAAAGTTGGAAGGGACCTTGGAGGTCATCTAGTCCAACCCCCCACTCAGGCAGGAAACCCTATACCATTTCAGACAAATTGCTGTCCAGTCTCTTCTTAAAAACTTCCAGTGTTGGAGCATTCACAGCTTCTGGAGGCAGGTTTGTTCCACTGATTAATTGTTCTAACTGTCAGGAAGTTTCTCCTTAGTTCCAGGTTGCTTCTCTCTTTGGTTAGTTTCAAAGTTACAATGGGACTGAAAAAAAGTGATTTATGATTATTTTTCTCACACAACGACCGTTACAGCATTCCCATGGTCTCATGGTCAAAATTCACAGGCTTGGCAACTGGTTCATATTTATGACAGTTGCAGTATCCTGGGTCATGTGATCTTTTGAGACCTTCTGACCAGCACATCAAGGAGAGAAGCAACCTAGAACTAAGAAGAAATTTCCTGACAGTGAGAACAATTCATCAGTGGAACAGCTTGCCTCCAGAAGTTGTGAATGCTCCATCACTGGAGGCTTTAAAGAAGAAATTAGACAACCGTTTGTCGCAAATGGTATACGTTCTCCTACTTGAGCAGGGGGTTAGACTAGAAGACCTCCCAGGTCCCTTCCAACTCTGTTATTCAATGTTCTACCAGTATGTTCTAAAGCAGGGGTCTTCAAACTTGTCCCTTTTATGACTTGTGGACTTCAACTCCCAGAATTCCTCAGCCAGGCACGCTGGCTGAGGAATTCTGGGAGTTGAAGTCCACAAGTCATAAAAGGGCCAAGTCTGAAGACCCCTGTGCTAGAGCCTTGCCCTGTCAGTGTTGGTGGGAATGTTCTAGATCAGTGTTTCTCAACCTTAGGAACTTTAAGATGCATGGACTTCAACTCCCAAGTTTGAAGACCCCTGTTCTAAAGCCATGGAAAGTATCATGGAAAAAATAATAGTGAAATCTGACAACACCAAATTTTCTATTCCAAGACTGAACACATCAAAATTTTGGAGAGAAAAAGTAACAAGAATTGTTGGAATCAATGCTAGGAGTACCTTTTAAGCATAAATATGTCCCTGGGTTAATGGATTTTCAAGTGGTTTATTTTGAAATCCAGTTTAGCTCGGATAATGCTTTTGACAGATGTTAAGGGTAAACTTACTCTGAATGACCAAAAAAAACAGGAAATCCACCCTAGTCTAGTGCAGAAATCCAAATTAACCATTCCAGGGAGGAAATAAACTTTTCTTTCTAGATATGATAGACAGATAGACAGATATAGAAGAGGTAAAAGGATATATATATATAGAGAGAGAGAAAGACAGCTACAGATAGATAGATAGATAGATAGATAGATAGATAGATAGATAGATAGATAGATAGATAGATAGATAGATAGGTAGGTAGGTAGGTAGGTAGGTAGGTAGGTAGGTAGGTAAGGTAAGGTAAGGTAAGGTAAGGTAGGTAGGTAGGTATGATATGATATGAGAGATGAAAGAGAGAGATCAAAGTTGCAGTTACAATTCAGGGTGCTGTTTATTATTTTCAAGCATACAGAGATCAAGGCTGGGTTTCTATTGGATATACATAACCTTTGAGTCAATGTTGACTCAGTCAGTCTATATCATATGTCTGTCTGTCTGTCTGTCTGTCTATCCTGCTTGCACAGGGGGCTAGACTAGAAAACCTCCAAGGTCTTTAACCACTACATCATTATTACTCTCATTATTTCCTGACAATGAGAACAATTAATCAGTGGAACAATTTGCTTCCAGACATTGTGGGTGCTCCAACATTGGAGGTTTTTAAGAAGAGACTGGACAGCCATTTGTCCGGAATCGTATAGAGCAGTGGTGGCGAACCTATGGCACGGGTGCCAGAGGCGGCACTCAGAGCCCTCTCTGTGGGCACGCGCGCCGTCGCCCCAGTCCTAGGCCTTCAGCTGGGTTTTATAAAACCTTTTCGCTTTAGGCCTCCGCCGCCATGTGCAAAAAAAAAAAAGGTTCAATCAGTCAATTTCAACTTCTCGCGGGAAAAAAAAAAATCTTGCAAAGTTGGAATTGATTGATTGAACGTTTTTAGTCCCACCCAGTCTGCCGTTACCACCGCAGCCACGCCCAGCCAATGGGCCACGCCCAGCCAATGGGCCACACCCAGCCAATGGGCCACACCCAGCCAATGGGCCACACCCACCTGGCACTCGACGATGCATAAGTGGGTTTTGGGTTGCAGTTTGGGCACTCAGTCTCTAAAAAGTTCGCCGTCACTGGTATAGAGTCTCCTGCTGGAGCTAGTGGTTAGATTAAAAGACCTCCAAGGTCGCTTCCAACTCTTATTATTTTGCATGTTATTGAGTACTGGGTGGGTTTTTTTAATTCTCTATTTTTTTTATGTGTGCCACTGAGCCATTAGGAGTAGAACGATAGATAAACATGATACGTATATTACTAAAACCCATTTCTGAAGCCCCAGAATGGCCCAAGTTCATACTGCACCGTCTTTTCAATGCAAAAATGCAGTTTTCCATTATAGGCTGACTTGATGACTACGGTATGATGGTACTGGCTTCCAGCCAAAATCCATGTTCTCACTTCTTTGACCAGAAAGCAATGAATGAACGAAACCTGAAGGCAGTAAAAGTCTCTCTGCTACAGGGATGAGCAACTATGACAACTTTACAACCTGTTTCAACTCCCAGGTCCTAAAGTTGCCGTCGTTGTTGGCCCATGCTCTACCCTATTAATACAGGTTTTAAATTTAAATAACAGCTCTTTTTGTCCTCTCTTTCACGACTAGTTACGAGTTTTAAACAAAAACAAGAGGCATTTCCCAACAAACGTGAGCCAGGAATGTATCCAGAAGTGACGCAATGACGTCAGAAGATTCTATTGTGTCTTCTCCTCCCTCCAAACATTCCAATTAAATCTTAAATCCACCAGAATTTAACAGAATGGGTTTCAGTGAGCAGTGACAACAGTCTTTCTTTGCTTTGCTTTCTTCAGACATCAGAAGGGACAAGTGGGGGCAAAAAAAAATGTCCAGCCAGGTTGCTATTGTATTTCTGCATTGCTTTTAAAATCAGAATATGGCTCTCACAGCCAGGAATAATAAAAGGTCCTTGACTAAGATCACGCCAAGCTCATTATATCCTGCATCCTGTGAAGGGTTTAGCAGCTAGTCTTTGCTTGTTCACTATCTTAAAAAAGAAAAAAGAAAAAAAAGCATCCCACAATTACAAACGAAAGGCCAAACAGGAGAGAGCTTTGATTGTCCAAGCTCGCATATAAGTTGGAATGTTTTCAAGGTGTGCGTCCAAAATATCTGGATATCGTCCCCCAAAACCTGAAAAAAAAACTGACCTTTCTCCATCTGTGTTTGATTTCTGTAGCTCTCAAAGCTGATGGACACATCCTCTCCAGATCATTTGGGAAGGCAACTTCACAAAGGCCACGTTGGCTGCAAATTCTGGAAATTGCAATGTATAGATTCATAGAATCAAAGGCTGGAAGGGACCTTGGAGGTCTTCTAGTCCAACCCCCTGCCTAAGGAGTCCTTTATACATCACAGACAAAGAAGCAAGGGATGGAAACTAATCGAGGAGAGAACCAACCTAGAACGAAGGAGAAATTTCCTGACAATGAGAACAATTAATCAGTGGAACCGCTCGGCTCCAGAAGTTTTGAATGCTCCAACACTGGAGGTTTTTAAGAAGAGATTGGACAAGGATTTGTCTGAAATGGTATAGGGGTTCCTGCTTGAGCAGGGGGTTGGACTAGAAGACCTCCAAGATCCCTTCCAACTCTGTTATTCTGTTAAATGGGTGACTGCAGGTGAAAAGTGACTCAGACTGGAAAAAAAAGACATCCAATGTCCAACGAAAGTGGTATAATTAAATCAGGGGTCTTCAAACCTGGCCCTTTTATGACTTGTGGACTTCAACTCCCAGAATTCCTCAGCCAGGCACGCTTGAAGACCCCTGAATTAAATTAATTATTTAAAAAAATACATTTTTAGGTTTTTCAGAAATCTTTATCAGGAATAGAAGGAGGAGAGAGGATTTCAAGCCACGTACATTTGATTTAGCCTTAAATGGAGTATAAGAAAGACTTTTTTCCATGTGTAAACCAATCCTGCAATTTTCCCAGCAAATTTTCAGAAGTGGTTCACCATTGTTTCCTCCTAGGGATGAGAGAGAGAGAGTGGCCCCAGGTCACTCAGCTAGATTTGTGCCCCACGTGGGACTAGAACTCACTGTCTCCTGGTGATTGGCCCAAAGTCACCCAACCACCTTTCATGCCTAAGGTGAGACTAGAACTCACCGTCTCCTGATGATTGGCCCAAAGTCACCCAGCTGGCTTTCATGCCTAAGGTGGGTCTAGAATTCACTGTCTCCTGGTGATTGGCCCAAAGTCACCCAGATGGCTTTCATGCCTCGGGTGGGTCTAGAATTCACCGTCTCCTGGTGATTGGCCCAAAGTCACCCAGCCACCTTTCATGGTTAAGGTGGAACTAAAACTCACCGTCTCCTGGTGATTGGCCCAAAGTCACCCAGCCACCTTTCATGCCTCGGGTGGGTCTAGAATTCACTGTCTCCTGGTGATTGGCCCAAAGTCACCCAGCCACCTTTCATGCCTAAGGTGAGACTACAACTCACCGTCTCCTGATGATTAGCCCAAAGTCACCCAGCTGGCTTTCACGCCTCGGGTGGGTCTAGAATTCACTGTCTTCCTGGTGATTGGCCCCAAATCACCCAGCCACCTTTCACGGCTCAGGTGGAACTAGAACTCTCAGTTTCCCGGTTTTCAGCCTGCTACCTGAAACTGCTACACTGGCTCTCCTAAGATTAGATATAAAACATGTTTAAAAAAATCATTTGAATACTTGGCAAGTACCTAAAGCCAAATTGTTAAAATTCATATTGAAATGAAGATAAAATCTCGCTGCCTGCTATTGACTTGAAGGACACATCTGTGGTTTGTCTGTTTTTTGCAGCAACATCAAACACTGGTCCTAACATCCCCTTCTTTTTTAATTTTCATTCAAATCTGTAGCCCTGGCATTGCCTGGAGGAATCCCATTCAATTTGGACCAGTTTCAACCGGTTAGCTTCCCTCTCCAAAGAAAGTCACCCAGCTGTAATCAGCTTTGATTACATTCTTTGTGGTTTATCATGTAGTCCAATTCTAGTCTATTTGGCTGTGCAACCCCAGAAAGTGGATCGTTCCGTAATCAGGTTAAATGTATTGTGGAAATGGAGCTTTGGAGAGAAGACGTGTGAGACAGAACAGCGAAAGATGGCTTTCTAATTCCAGAAAGAGAAGCAGCTTGGTCTCGTAGTGGTTAAAGGGACCGGGCTAGAAAGCAGAAGACGGTGAGTTCTAGTCCTACCTTAGTCATAAAAGTCAGCTGAGTGACTTTGGGCCAGTCACCAGGAGACAGTGAGTTCTAGTCCTGCCTTAACCATGAAAGCCAGCTGGGTGACTTTGGGCCAATCACCAGGAGACAGTGAGTTCTAGTCCTGCCTTAACCATGAAAGCCAGCTGGGTGACATTGGGCCAATCACCAGGAGACGGTGAGTTCTAGTCCCGCCTTTGCCATGAAAGCCAGCTGGGTGACTTTGGGCCAATCACCAGGAGACGGTGAATTCTAGTCCCGCCTTTGCCATGAAAGCCAGCTGGGTGACTTTGGGCCAATCACCAGGAGATTGTGAGTTCTAGTCCTGCCTTAGGTATGAAAGTCAGCTGAGTGATCTTGGGCCAATCACCCGGAGACTGTGACTTCTAGTCCTGCCTTAACCGTGGAAGCCAGCTGGATGACTGTGGGCCAATAACCCACAAGATGGTGAGTTCTAGTCCCGCCTTAGCCGTGAAAGCCAGCTGGGTGACTTTGGGCCAGTCATTCTCTCTCAGCCAGCTCACAGGGTTCTTGTGAGGAAAATAGGAGAAGGGAGCTGTATTGCACATGCTCTCTGCGTTATTTGTAAAAATTAAATAAATAAATTCCACCTTTTGCTGAGGGTCGGATCTACTGAGTGCAGTAACAACGTGGTTCCTTCTTGCCTATCTCCCTCCTTATCTATCTTCTGAAGGGATCTTTTAGACAAGATTCCTGCCTGCTTGTCCACCCGGCTTACGTGCCTGCTTCATCTTTAGGTATGGCGGTTTCTACCTAATTCTCACCACGCAACCACAATCCTCCATTATTTTTCTTAGAGCATCACCTCCCACCCTCCCACCATTCCCTCCCAAGTGTTCCTTTATTTTCACCCACACACAATCCTGTTTTTTTTCCCCAAGGTAAATTGGCAACATTAATCTCAATGAGAGACAACACTGGACCCCCGATTCCTTACACCTAGCTTCTCATAATTCATACTTAAATATTCTTTCACCGAAATGGACAAAGAATACATCAAATAACAGAGGAAACTTCAAGGTTTCAGGGGCTCTTCAGAGAAACCGGTCAGAAGTTTAAATTCACACTCAGCACCCAACAGGATTCATCCCTGTAAGTCAGGGGTCTTCAAACTTGGCCCTTTTATGACTTGTGGACTTCAACTCCCAGAATTCCTGAGCCAGCATGGGGGAACTATGGCCCTTCATGACTTGTGGACTTCAACTCCCAGAATTCCTCAGCCAGCATGGGGGAACTATGGCCCCTTCATGACTTGCGGACTTCAACTCCCAGAATTCCTCAGCCAGCATGCCTGGCTGAAGAATTCTGGGAGTTGAAGTTCACAAGTCATAAAAGGGCCATGTTTGAAGACCCCTGCTGTAAGTTAAAGATCCTTTTTCTTTCTTTTTATTCCTTCCTCTCTCCCCCCCATCCCAACCCCCATTGTGTGAGAATACAGGTAATCCTTCACTTACAACCACAGCGGAGTCCTAAATTTCTTTTGTTAAACAAGACAGTTGCTAATTGAGTTCCCCCCATTTTATGACCTTTCTTGCCACAGTCGTTAAGCGAATCCCTGCCGTTCGTTAAGTTGGTAACACTGTTGTTAAGTGGGTCTGTCCTTCCCCACGGACTTTGCTTATCAGAAGGCTGCAAAAGGGGATCACGTGACATCAGGACACTGCAACCGTCATAAATATGGAGCAGTTGCCAAGCATCTAAATCAGGGGTCTTCAAACTATGGCTCCTTCATGACTTGTGGACTTCAACTCCCAGAATTCCTGAGCCAGCATGGGGGAACTATGGCCCCTTCATGACTTGTGGACTTCAACTCCCAGAATTCCTCAGCCAGTGTGCCTGGCTGAGGAATTCTGGGAGTTGAAGTCCACAAGTCATAAAAGGGCCAAATTTGAAGACCCCTGATCTAAATTTTGATCAAGTGATCAAGAGTATCGTAAAAGAAAGGTTGTAAAATGGGGCAAAACTCACTTAACAACTGTCTCACTTAGCAACAGAAATTTTGGGCTCAGTTGAGATCAGGATTCGAGGACTACCTGTACATTATTTTACTAAATCCCAGCTTTTTCATAGAAGATGGACGCTTAGTCGAACACGTCCTGAGCTGGATGAAGCTGGAGAAGATTTCCCTGAAGAAATATCTCGTGGAGAGTTGCAGGGCTATCCAGAAGTGAAGTAAACTCAACTTGTATCATGCATGGTAGTTAATTCTGCCAAACATGTTAGTTTATTTTGGAATTGAGTGAGGTATCCATTTGACCACAATGGAAGACAGAAGGCTGGACCAGTTCTCTGCTGTAATAAAATTTAAATTCAACAGTGGTGTTCACCTGATATAGAATCATAGGGCTGGAAGCAACCTTGGAGGTCTTCTAATCCAACATCCTGCCCAAAAAAGAAGTCTTTATAACATCCTGGACAAATGATTGTCCAATTTTTATTTTTATTTTTTGAAAACCTGCCGCAGTGGAGAACCCCCAATTCTGGGAGGCAAACTGTTTCGTTGATTAATCGTTTTCACTGTCAGGAAATTCTCCCTTATTTCCATGTTGGGTTTCTCTCTGACCAGCTTCCATCCATTGCTTCTTGTCCTGCCCTCAGGTGCTTTGGAGAATAAATCAACACTGTGATAGCCCTTCAAGTACTGGAAGATGGCTGAGCTTTCTCTTCATTAGGTTAAACATACCTAGTTCCCTCAACCGGAAGTAATGGATAGACGCTTATCAAGGAGAGAAGCAACCTGGAACTAAGGAGAAATTTCCTGACAGTGAGAACAATTAATCAGTGGAACTGCTTGCCTTCAGAGGTTGTGGGTGCTCCATCATTGGAGGTTTTTAAGAAGAGATTGGACAGCCATTTGTCCGGAATAGTACAGGACCAATCATGCCAGACCTCCTTAAAGCCTAGCTTGGATTGGAGAGTTGATCCTGTTTACTCAGGATCAACTAATATAGTCATAAAATTCAAGACCAGTTGATCAAACAAGAGATTGTATCCATCGCGCCTGAGTTTTCTTTGAGATCTGGAAGATGGAGGGTTTCCATTTCTAATGCCACTTTTCATTTCCTCACCTGTTCCCTGACTGTGATGTGTTTCCCGACCCCTTCACAGAAAAGAATAACAGAGTTGGATGGGACCTTGGAGGTCATCTAGTCCAACCCTCTTCTCAAGCAGGAAACCCTATACTGTTTCAGACAAATGTTTGTCCAATCTCTTCTTGAAATCCTTCAAGGGATGGAGCACCCACAACTACTGAAGGCAAGCCATTAATTGTTCTCACTGTCAGGAAATTTCTCCTTAGTTCTAGGTTGCTTCTCTCTTGTCTTTAAGAGCATGAGAGTCTTAACAGAATAACAGAGGTGGAAGGCACCTTGGAGGCCTTCTAGTCCAACCCCCTGCTTAACCAGAAGACCCTTTTCAGACAAATGGCCATCTAAATCTTTTCTTAAAAACTTCCAGTGTTGGAGCACATACAACTTCTGGAGGCAAGTGGTTCCACTGATTAATTGTTCTCACTGTCGGGAAATTTCTCCTTAGTTCTAGATTGGTTCTCTCCTTGATTATATATAGAATAGAGCTGGAAGGGACCTTGGAGGTCTTCTAGTCCAGCCCCCCGCTTAAGCGGGAGGACCTATACCATCTCAGACAAGTGACTGTCTAGTCTCTTCTTAAAAACCTCCAGTGATGGAGCGCCCACGATTTGTGGAGGCAAGCTGTTCCACTGGTTAATTGTCCTCACTGTCAGGAAGTTTCTCCTTAATTCCAGGTTGCTTCTCTCTTTCATCAGTTTCCAACCATTGTTTCTTGTCCTGCCCTCTGGTGCTTTGGTGAATAACGTGACCCCCTTTTCTTTGTGGCAGCCCCTCAAATACTGGAATACTGTTCTCATGTCTCCCCTATTTCTTCTTTTCTTTACACTAGCCAAACCCAAGTCCTGCAGCTGTTCTTCATATGTTTTTAGTCTCCAGGCCTTTGATCATCTTAATTGCTCTTCTCTGAATTTTTCCCAAACTCTCAACATCTTTTTTGTAGTATGGTGACCAAACTTGGCTGCAGTATTCCAGGTGTGATCTCACTAGGGTTTTATAAAGCGGTACTAATACTTTGCGTGATCTTGATTCTATGCCTCTGTTTATACAACCCAGGATTGTATTAGCTTTTTTGGCTGCTGCTGCACACCGCTGGCTCATAGTCAAGTGATCGTCCACTAGGACTCCAAGGTCCCCCTCACAGTTACTGCCTCCAAGCCAGGTCTCACCCAGTCTGTACTTGTGCCTTTGGTTTTTCCTGCCTAAATGTAAGACTTTGCTTTTCTCCACATAGTTTCCATCCATTGCTTTTTGTCCTGCCTTCAGGTGTTTTGGAGAATAAAGTTGGAACAAAATGTAAATAATAGCTAAGCAGCCTACTTTGCAATAAGCATGGACCTCTCTCTCCGCATGATCCATCCTCATTGTTTTTTGTCTTTCGCCAAATAGCCTTGAAAAGGAGGGAGAGAATTATAGGCTCTTGTGCACCAGGACAGCAGCTGCTGAGGAATGACAATGGCCAGATGATGGGGTTGGTGATTTGCTAAAGCAAAGCCTGATGACAACACAATGTAGCTGCGGTAATCAGCCATGATCATTTATTCTCCCAGAGCTTTTGCATCGGAAACTTGAAAGTTGGCAGCGATTTTAAATTCCTTTTTGCAGGTGTGCTCCAGCTTAGAAATGGTTCAGATTTTAAAGAGGCCCAGATTAGATTTTTGATCTCTCTGCAGGGATCAGTTAAAGTTGTACTTGACTCTATGCACATCAAGTCCTTGCCAGAAATGGGAAACACATTCCCTTTTATAATGGTTGCAACACTTCTCTCTCTCTCTCTCTCTCTCTCTCTCTCTCTCTCTTTGTCTCTCTGTCTCTCTCTCCCTCCATCTCTCTCTCCCTCTCTCCCTCTCCCTCCCTCTCTCCCTCCCTTCCTCTCTCTCTCTCTCTCCTCCCTCTCCCTCCCTTCCTCTTTCTCTCTCTCTCTCTCCTCCCCTCCCCCTTTCTCTCTCTCTCTCCCTTCCTTCTCCTCTCTCTCTCTCTCCTCTCTTCTCTCTCCCTCTCCCTCCCTTCCTCCTCTTTCTCTTTCTCTCTCCCTCCCTCTCCCCTCCCTCCCTCTCTCCCTCTCCTCCCTTCTCTCTCTCTCCTCCCTCCCTCCCTCTCTCTCTCTCCCTCCCTCTCTCCCTCCTCTCTCTCTCTCTCTCTCTCTCTCTCTTCTCTCTTCTCTCTCTCTCTCTCTCTCTCTCTCTCTCTCTCTCTCTTTCTCCCCTACACTGGTAGTTCTCAACTTATGACCACAATTGAGCCCAAAATTTATATTGCTAACTGAGAAACTTCTTCAATGGGTTTTGCCCCATTTTATGACTCCTCTTGCCACATTTTTTTAAGTGAACCACTGCAGTTGTTAAATTAGTCACACGGTTGTTAAGTGAATCTGGCTTTCCCTTTGACTTTGTATGTCAGAAGGTTGCAAAAGGGGATCCCTTGACCCCGGGACGCTGCAACCATCATAAATCTGAGCCAGTTGTCAAGCATCCAAATGTAAATCCCATGACCATGGGGATGCTGCAACGGTCGTTAAGCATGAAAAAAGGGTCATAAGTCAGTTTTTTTAGTGCTGTTGTAACTTCGAACAGTCACTAAATGAACTGATGTAAGTCAAGGACTGCCTGTACTCCATAACAAATGGAGGCCACCAATTAGAGAAGATTATCTTAATTTTAGAAGGAAAACTTTAAACATTCCTTTGAAACTATCGTTTTAAAAAAAATAAAATAAAATAAAATAAATTTGGGTCAGGGGCAGCTGGGTGAGAAACAAACGATTAGAACTGATGATATGGAGAATTAAGTCTTCATGGAAACACTGGAGATTCATAAACCTGAGAGAAATGGGTTGTAGAAGTTGAGATGGGATGCCCTCCAGGTACAATGGCTCATTAGCCACGTTGACTAAGCTGATGGAACCTGTGACTGAACACATCTGGAGGGCATCATTAGAGATGAAAAGAGATCCCCTTGGGATTTGCTAACATCTGGGCATGCATAGATAGATGAAGCATCTTAGGTGGGTTTGAGATGATACGGAATTGGACCTAACTTGCTCCTTTTTATTAGATTAGGGCATGAATGTATATCAGAGAAGGATGTAGCCTTTGTTACAGAGCATGGCCAATAGGCATCAGGATGGCCATGTTTAGTATTAGAATATGGAGATGTTCTTCAGCTGTTTTCTTAGAATCAGAGTAGAGCTGGAAGGGACCTTGGAGGTCTTCTAGTCCAGCCCCCTGTTCAAGCAGGAGATCCTATCTCATTTCAGACAAGTGGCTGTCCAGTCTTTTCTTAAAAACCTCCAGTGATGAAGCACCCACAACTTCTGGTGGCAAGCTGTTCCGCTGGTTCACTGTCCTCACTGTTAGGAAGTTTCTCCATAGTTCTAGGTTGCTTCTCTCTTTGATAGTGCCAAGTCTTCTCCATTTGCTTCTGTAAGATAAGATAAGATAACCTTTATTGTCATTTTTATACTGTGGGCACAACGGCACACATCAAAAATGAAATTTAGTTGCCCGCTCTCAAAGTGAAACACATACATGACACACACCTAAACATACTATGAACAACATATGTATAGACCCACATCCCTACATATACGTAGCAAATAAATATTAAATACTGTCCATCTTGAATATATAACGGAAGGAAGAAGCTTGAGAGTTCGCAAGGTTAATGCTGTATGGAATGAAACTATGGCTGAATCTGGATGTTCTGCTACGGATACCACGAAGCCCCCTCCTCCCAGAAGGTAACAAGGAAAACAGGTCATGAAGAGGATGAGTAGTGTCCCAGATAATCTTACGGACCCTGCTCAAGCAACGCTTCTGTGCTATGTCCTGGATGGGAGGGAGGGAACTGCCAATGATCTTTTCGGCCATTCTCACCACTCTCTGCACCGTCTTCCTGTCTGAAGCAGTGATGCCTCCAAACCAGACTGTGATGCTGTATGACAGGATGCTCTCGATTGTCCCCCTGTAGAAAGTGGTCAGGACAGGGGAAGGAAGATGTGCTTTTCTCATGCGGCGCAGAAAATGCAGGCGCTGCTGTGCCCGCTTCACCAGTTTCTCACTGTTGAGCAACCAAGTCAGCCTACTCGTTAGCTGCACACCCAGGAATTTGATGCTGGTAACCATCTCCACAGGTGAATCATTAATGCACGTCTCAAGCCGTAGTTTGATAACATGATCTCTGTAGTCCTGTTTGTTGTTGTTTGTTGTTGTTGTATCCGACTCTTGGTGGACTTTATAGACAAGTGCGCATGTTGACTTACCGTATTTACTTCACTCGTTTAAAGAGTTTGTACAACCACCCAACGCAAACATGGCATCTCCAGGTTCTGTACAATGAATTTCTTTTTTAAAGAAAACAGAATAAACATTTTCACGTTGGAAATTCTTTACCGCAGTGGCCCTCAACCGTTTGGGTGCCAAGGACCGGTTCTGTGGAACAGGGGTCCCCAACTCCCAGTCCATTGGGCCACGGCATGCCAGAAATCGGGCTGCACAAACAAGCAAGGCCCCATTCATGGGATGCATACAGCACGCAAAACCATCACACCCCTGTCCAGTCTGTGGAAAAATGCTCTCCATGGAACTGGTCCCTGGTGCCCAAAAGGTTGGGGGCCACTGCCATGGAGGGCAGTTTTTCCACGGACTGGGGGTGACGTGATTTCACGCATTGCTTGGATCCCCTGCATGTGTGGATGGGGCTTCACTCACTTGCGCAAAAGGAAAGGAGAGTTAGAAAACTGAAAGAAAGAAGGAGAAAGGTGAAGAAAGAAAGAAAGAAAGAAAGAAAGAAAGAAAGAAAGAAAGAAAGAAAGAAAGAAAGAAAGAAAGAAAGAAAGAAAGAAAGAAAGAAAAGAGAAAGAAAGAAAGAAAGAAAGAAAGAAAGAAAGAAAGAAAGAAAGAAAGAAAGAAAGAAAAAGAAAGAAAGAAAGAAAGAAAGAAAGAAAGAAAGAAAGAAAGAAAGAAAGAAAGAAAGAAAGAAAGAAAGAAAGAAAGAAAGAAAGAAGTGATTTCTGACTTTTTCCAATACAGCAGAATACAAAAAAAGTAAATAAATTACAGTCTCAACCTTTGGGTTTAGATTTCACAATTTAAGCCATTTCTGTAAGAGCAAAGTTATTCTAATTATCAAAACTTAAAATCAAAGTTTCATTGTTTTCAGCTTTGAGCAAAAAGTCCAGGAGTGGTTTTCAAGTAGAAAGAAAACTAGATCAATTCTTCTCTTGAATTAAAACACTTTTGCCATCTCTGCCAACTCCCATCACCTTTACAACTACTACAGCATAATCCTGATTCACTTGACCTTATGAGTTCTGGATGGTGTCACGAAGCTGTGTTGTTGTATAAAATATATGCTATGAGCAAACAAATTGAATTCAGAAATGAGGCCGTGCTTTCTCCATTGAGGGATAATTTCAAGCCCATTTTCAGTTTGTACAGGATTTTAAGACTGCCAAAAGAGGAAATACTTTTTCGTCTGCCAAAATTTATCAGCTCTTACTTCAAAGTACTACAGTGTATTAGAATAGAATAGAGCTGGAAGGGACCTTGGAGGTCTTCTAGTCCAGCCTCCTGCTTAAGCAGGAGAACCTATACCATCTCAGGCAAGTGACTGTCTAGTCTCTTCTTAAAAACTTCCAGTGATTGAGCGCCCACGATTTCTGGAGGCAAGCTGTTCCACTGGTTAATTGTTCTCACTGTCAGGAAATTTCTCCTTATAATTCCAGGTTGCTTTTCTCCTTGATCAGTTTCCAACCATTGTTTCTTGTCCTGCCCTCTGGTGCTTTGGAGAATAACGTGACCCCCTCTTCTTTGTGGCAGCCCCTCAAATATTGGAATACTGCTATCATGTCTCCCCTATTTTTTCTTTTCTTTAAACTAGCCAAACGCAAGTCCTGCAGCCGTTCTTCGTATGTTTTAGTCTCCAGGCCTTTGATCATCTTAGTTGCTCTTCTCTGAATTTTTTCCAAAATTCTATTAGGCAATAGACTGTCTTCTCTAATGCAAATAGATTTTGGGACTAAGTCAGAATGACATTGGCTGAAATAAAATTCTGCACTTGGGTTTGATTTGATTCTTTCCCCTCTCTATGCTAAATATGGTTTGATCACTCTCTGGCTTGGATAGTGTATACAGTAAGCTGCCAACGAAATGCATCAAAATGCACATTAAATATTTGTCTTTTCTTTGAGAAAAGCAATTAGGAATGATTGTCGTATCTCCTAAATGGTTAGAATTCTTTGGCGATTAGATGGTCTGTCTGCTCATTTATTTTTAGAACTTTGCAGTTATTGGATGCAAAAATGCAAGAACGGGTAGTTGTTATAATCTGATTTTTTCAGATGAAGATCAGGGACACTTGAACAATCTTTTTAAAAGGTATCTCTCTCTCTCTCTCTCTCTCTCTCTCTGTCTCTCTCTCTCTCTCTCTCTCTCTCTCTCTCTCCAATACAATGAGGTAATGTTGTCACAAGCAAGATCTTTATTAAAGGAATGAGGTCATCTCTGAGGGAAAGAAATAGCCCTTCATAAATCCTCTTTGTGAAGAATTTTTATTTAATTTGTTTTGTTCAGGGAAACAAGCAAATTTTGGATCACCTCTAATCAGACAATTTAATCCTTTTTTTTTTTTTGCACACACAGTATTGAAATTGCAATCAAATTGATGCCAAGGCCTTAAGTGTCAGTCCGAGTGGATTTGATGAATTCTCCCAAAGTACAAATATAAAGCATTTATTGTATAAAGGCTTCTTATTATCCATATTTCTGGTTTTGCACATCTGCAGTTGGTAAATGCAGACAGCAGGGTGTCAATAAAGAATTTCTCATATCCGAAACGTAAACGTGTTGGGATGGCTTGTATGAGGGAAAAGACTTAAATAATTAAGTGCAATTAACTCTAAGAAAATCTTAACAGGGAAAAATGTTTTTTTTTTAACATTGCGGGGAAAACAAATTTAAATGAGAACTTTAAAAACAGGATCTATGATAAGGTGATTAAGATGATTAATTAGAGGAGACTTCCGGTTTGAGCTCATAGCACATGGCCGTGCGAGAGCGGACCTCCGCTCCCCACGGCTAATTTCGCCCTGCCAGGGGGACCCTAGATGGGTCCGAAGTCGCCCCATAGAGGTGACTGCGAAGGAGGGGTGCCCCGTTGATCACGAAGCGACGACAATCGCTTCGTTTGATCCGGGGAAAGCCCTCCAAACCCGACAGGAGAAAGGCTAGCCGCATGCCAGCATGTAGCCCAAGCTACTGCAGCCGAAGTCCAAGAGCACTACCAAGAACAACGGTAAACAGCATGCTTGGAACTGGTGAGAGTATTTGATCTTCTCTCCCTTATTTTACAACTAGTCCTTGGGAAAGATCCCCAAAGCAAACAACCTCCGAAAGTGAGGGGAGGGGACTACATTCCCATTCCCCCACAGACGGAAGCAGCGAATTAACCTTTAAGGAGGAAAGAACCTTATTGAAATTAAATTCAAAATAGTACAATCTGATCAAACTTAGAAATTAAAACAAACTACTAAGATTATATTCTAAAGGATTTTGATTGAACTACATAAAAAAGAAAAATAATAAGACCTTTTTTTTGAAAGAGCTGGAAAAGAAATATTTGCTGACATCTAGTGGACAATGAGAATATAGCACATTAAAGACAATGCCCAGAAACAAAGAAAAAAAATCTGTTCCCATGAACTCTAATAACCTTTAAGAAGATAGTTGTTAAGGAACAGAGAAGAGATTGCATACTGGGCCGGCTATAAGATTGGAAAGTGTTTGAAGGAAAAGAAATACTTTGACTGTGGTTTAAATTTATGAACTGTTTAAAAACTTTGATCTATGACAAATTATTGAGAAGGGAAGTTACAGGAAGGATTTAAGCTGGCTAAATATATTGAATTGACAATTGACTCCTGAAAGAAAGAATTGTTATAAAACATTGATTTTACTGAAACCTTGACAACTGAAAATTACGGTGGATTACAAAAATTATATATAAAAACAAGAACTATACAAAATTGGACTGTATGGATTTTGAGTTTTGGTTAGCTTGACAAGGCTAATTATAGAGACTATGGCATTTATGATGGACTACTCGAAAGGGGCAGACAACATGGATATGACATACTCATCAAGAAATGATAGAAAACCACACTTAATATCTACTCCTGAAAGATTTAGCCTGAAAGATCAAAGACCTTTAGAAACACTTCAAGACAAGACAAATACGTTCCAAGACGAAATTTATGCAATGCTACGACAGATACAAACTACAATAGACCTAAACCACGAGGAGATTAAACATAACTTTGTTACTATAAGTGCATATACTTCTAACTTAAATCTACAATCAAAAAACATCCAAAGAATGATGGTAAAGAATGAAAAAACAATCCAGACAACAGAATGTGAACTAGAAAAAAATGACTTAACTGGTGAAGTTACAAACGAAGGGAATTATAACTTAATACAAACAAGAAAAAACTTACAAGACTTGGATACAACAGTAAATATGGAAAAGATACCTTATGCATTAGAACGTCAAAATAAACCTGAGAAGAAAGAAGACTTAACAAAATGGACACTGCCAGGAGAATCATTGTTTGGGAGACAAAAAGCATACATCCTATCTACTATATATCCTCTACTCCTAACAATAACTACAAAAATACAAGAACTGGACAAGTTGGAAATACTAATTTGGAAAACAATTTGGCAAAGGAAGAAGATTAGAGACGGGCTGAAGAGACTGGATTCGCTCTATCAGATGGAATATTATATGAGTAAACACTTGTTTGAATATGGCTAAATAAACAAATAACTTTCGCCATAAAGGGACTTTAGGATAAGTGGGATAAGAGATATAAGTAATATAGTATTTTTTGATAAGATGCAAAATGTAAAAATATTAGGATGTTGTAAGTGAAGGAAAAGTTTGAATTTTAAAGACAAATTAAGTTTGAAAAGATTTAGGATTAAGGAATGATTGAAATATTGAGGGGAAATTAGGCTTAATAAGAACTCTGAAAAAAAAGGATATATAGTGATTTAACTAATTTTTACAAATAGAAGTGAAATATAAATTGACTAGTAAGATGTTATGGATGGATATTATGATAGATAAGTAGGACAGTATCTCTATAATATATGAAATATGAAAATACTGGGATGATATATTTGAATGGAAAATTTGGATATTTAGATGTTAAATACTGGGGAAAATATGATTGACAAGAATTGTTTGAATATTATGGAGAAATTGAGCTTAAACAAGATTTATGAAAATAAGATATATGGTGAATCAATAAGATGACTCTTACGAAAATAACATAAGCTGATAAGGAAAAAAATGCTATATATAGACGCTACTATTGTTGGTATAAACATAGAAGAAAATGTTTTTTTTTAATCATTTAAATATGGCAAATATCAAATATTAGAAATTATATTTGTTTAATGTTGTAGAAGGAGAATACTACTGGGTGAAGAGAAGATCAAGGAAATATATTATAAACTGATATACTAATTATGGAAATATAAAAATTAATTATTATTGATTGTCTATTAACTATTATTAATTGTATATTCTTTTCTAAAAAAAAATATGAACCAAGACAACACGCTGTACACCAGGCACTAAGGTTGTTATTGTAAAAAAACCAATAAAACTTTTACTAAAAAAAAGATGATTAATTAGAAAAGAAGATTTATATTGATGTGGTTGTTACTTGTAGAAATACTAGAAAAATGTTTATATTCAATTGTTATCTACTAAAATTACTAAGAAATGTACTAATTTAAGGTTGATAAAAGAGAATATAATTGGAAGAAGAGAAAAGGAAACCTATTATGTGGAGTGTGGAATTATAGAAATTAAGTGTTATTGTTTGTAAATATAAAACCAGACAACACACTGTTTCCCAAATATTGATGATGATCATGTTAAAAAAAATTAATAAAATATATTACAAAAAAAAAAAAGAATTTCTCGTATCCACAGTTTTTGTATTTTACCACAGGTGGAAAATGGCCGATGGGCTTTTACATACAGAGAGTCCTTCACGTATGACCACAATTGAGCCCAAACTTTCTGTTGCTAACTGAGGCGCTTGTTAAGTGAGTTTTGCTCTGTTTTGCGACCTTTCTCCACACAGCTGTTAAGTGAATCACGGTGGCTGTTAAATTAGTCACATGGTTGCTAAGTGAATCTGGCTTCCCGATTGACTTTGCTGGCCGGAAGGCCGCAAAAGGAGCCTTCACATGACCCCGGGATACGGCAGCCGTCATAAATATGAACCAGTTGCCAAGCGTCTGAATTTTGATCATGTGACCATGGAGATGCAGCAACGGTCGTAAGTACAGGTACGACCACCATTGAGCCCGAAGTTTCTGTTGCTAAGTGAGACATTTGCTAAGCAAGTTTTGCCCCCGTTTTATGACCTTTCCTGCCACCGTTGTTAAGTGAATCACCGCAGTTGTTAAGTTGGTAACACAGTTGTTAAGTGAATCCGGCTTTCCCCATTGACTTTGCTTGTCGGAAGGTCGCAAAAGGGGATCACAATATCCTGGGACACTGCAACCGTCATAAGTATGAGTCCGTTGCCAGGCGTCCGAATTTTGATCACATGACCCTGGGGATGCTGCAAAGGTCGTAAGTGTGAAAAACGGTCATAAGTCTCTTTTTTCAGTGCCGCTGTAACTTTGAACGGTCACTAAATGAACTGTTGTAAATTGAAGAGTCCCTGCATGAAAAACAGTCATAAGACCGTTTTTTTCAGTGCTAGGTAACTATGAGCAGTCATTAAATGAATGATTGTAAATCGAGGACTATCTGTATTGATAAAAGTGTGACTTTTTCAAGGGACTGTGATGTGCAGTTGTGATGCCTAGGATTGGGCAGCTGGAATGTATCCACACATATAATGTGTACATTTCTATGTAACAACAACAACAACAATAATAATAATAGTAATAATAGTAATAATAATAATAAAAGTTGGAAGGGACCTTGGAGGTCATCAAGTCCAACGCCCTGCTCAGGCAGGTAACCCTATACCATTTCGGACAAATGGCTGTCCAGTTTCTTCTTCAAAACTTCCAGTGTTGGAGCATTTAGCACTTCTGGAGGCAGGTTGTTCCACTGATTAATTGTTCTATCAGGAAATTTCTCCTTAGTTCTAGGTTGCTTCTCTCCTTGATGAGTTTCCATCCGTTGTTTCTTGTCCTGCCTTGAGGTGCTTTGGAGAATAGGTTCATCAGAATACAGCTGGATGGGACCTTGGGGGTCTTCTAGTCCAACCCCCTGCTCAGGCAGGAGACCCTATATGATTCTGGACAAGTGGCTGTCCAGTCTCTTCGTAAAAACGTCCAGTGTTGGAGCATTCACAGCTTCTGGAGGCAGGTGGTTCCACTGGTTAATTGTTCTAACTGTCAGGAAATTTCTCCTTAGTTCTAGGTTGCTTCTCTCCTTGGTTAGTTTCCATCCGTGGCTTCTTATACTTCTCCACGCCTGAATGTGCGCATCCATGCTTGTGCGAATGTCTCACTTAACAATGCAAATTTGGGACTCAGTTGTGGTTGTAGCTTGAGGACTGCCTGTCCATGATTGTTGGTCTGATGTTAATCTTGGACTTAATCTATGCTCATCTGGGTGCTGATTGCTGGTGGAGAGCTGCTTAGGTCTTTTTATTCCCTTTTTGGCTGGTTGATTGTTTCTATTCACTTTCAGAAAGTCACTGTAAATTTAGCTGTCGTCCTAGACCTTGAGGGTCTGTTGAGCCCCTGCAGAATGTTTTATTGTTATTTGGAATTTTTCTTCTGCAGATTTATGACCTGTTCTTTTTCTTTGTATTGTTCTTACTTTCTGGGTTTTTTTTTTTGCTAAAGTAAGCTGCCCACCGTCATCCAGAGTCAAAACTGTATTAAAGGCATAAATAAATAAATATGAACAAATCTGGATTGATTCCCCCCAAATGCATTTTGGAGTAAGGAAGAAAAACAGGAGACAGGCTACAGGTGTGTGCATTTATAAAATTAGAACAGCCTTATTTATACCTTCGGAGAAGTAACTGGCCTGAAAAAGAATTATTAGATTGCTAAGGGTTATTTGTCTCTTAGGATTTTTTTTTTAATGTCTTAGTCTCACAACAAGATGGATCAGCAAATTTTTCCATTTCTCTCCTGGCCATAGACAAAGCTCCAGTTAGAGGGAGCACCTCACTGACCTTGGCAAAATGTCAAAACTGGTTCCTTTGGGATGGAAAATCATTACAAAATCCCACGTTAGGAAGAGGGGGCCAAAAAAAAAAAAAAAAACCTCAGAGGAGGTCAGTGGCAAACCACCTTTTAAAAAAAAATTATTTTTCTATTTTTTCAATGAATGATTTTTTTTTTAACTCTTGCCAAGAAAACTCCATGATCTAGCTCTTAAAAAAAAAAAAAAATCACCTGGAAATCAACTTTGTCTTGAAGAAAACAATCTTCTCTCCACACACACACACCCCAAGTAGGTGATAAACGGTTGTCTGCAAGCAGGTTGACTCAGCTGGATGCCGTTTTGTGCCATCTGTTACAACAGGACAGCACCTACCTATGAAGCTGAATTAAATCTTTTGAGGTTGATTGCAGTTTTCTTTCCCTCCTTATTTTATAACACTAGGTCTAATCACGACCAGAAATAGATTGTCAGTATGCTTCCCATCCATCAGGAAGATAAAATATGGGCTTAAATAGTGTTTTTAAAGATTATAGGCCCTTCTTGTTAGCTAATGACCGTCCTCTACCAACACTGGATGCCTGTCTGTGTGGGTCACTTTGCAAATGTGCATATTAATTGATGGATAATATAGAAAAGAGGGCAGGTAATTTTTTTTGAGGTTGTTCAAGACAGAATCCGCTGTTCTTTATGTTTTTAGTCAGCAGTAGTGTCTGCCAAGATGCTTCATTTTATTCTTCTTATTTGCTCTCTCTCTCTCTCTCTCTCTCTCTCTCTCTTCCTCTCTCTCTCATCTCTCTCTCTCTCTCTCTCTCTCTCACACACACACACACACACACACACACACACACACACACACACGAGAGACGGAGGGGGGATTTGTTTGTGCAGGATCATAATAGTCAAGATGACGTCCGAATTGGAAGCCAACCTCCTTTTTAACAAGTGTGACATTCCTGGGGACGTTCTGCTGGTAGTTTATAGACAAGAGCAGATTCCATGTGGCAACTAACATGAATCACCGTATTCCACAAAACAGAGAACACTGATCAAAGTCTCAAGGAAAAGGGGAAAGGGAATGAAAGGAAGCTAGGAAAGGAAGGGGGAAGGGAAGGGAAAAGAAGAGGAAAGGAAAGTGAGAAGGGAAAAGAAAAAGGAAGGGAAAAGAAAAGAAAAGGGAAGGGAAGGGAAACGAAAAAAAGGAAGGGAGGAAAAGGAAAGGAAAAGGAAAGGGAAAGGAAAGAAAGGAAAGGAAAGGAAAGGAAAGGAAAGGGAAGGAAAGGAAAGGAAAGGAAAGGAAAGGAAAGGAAAGGAAAGGAAAGGAAAGGAAAGGAAAGGAAAGGAAAGGAAAGGAAAGGAAAGGAAAGGAAAGGAAAGGAAAATGGTTGAAGGGAAGGAAAGGAGAAAGGGAAGGCAAATGGATGAAGGGAAGGAGGAAAGGAAAGGAAATGACAGGGAAAGAAAGGAAAGGAAAGGAAAGGAAAAAGGGAGGAAAATGGAAGGGAAGGGAAGGGAAGGGAAGGAAAAAGGGAGGAAAATGGAAGGGAAGGGAAGGGAAGGGAAGGAAAAAAGAAAAAGGAGGAAGGAGAAAGGGGAAAGGAATTAAATTCCACCATATGCTTTGTTGTTTAGGAGGAAAATAAATGTCCACAGCTGGCATGTCTAGAAATGTGATACTGAGTCGTTTGCTCCATGGAAATCCTACCCTGGGTCAAGGCAGGCAATTGGCATCCCTCAGGCTCTCTCAGCTCTTGTCCTCATTTCACAAGCTCTCTGCAGGCGACCCATTCAGACATCTGGCAAGTATTATCTCAGTGCCTTCACCCAGGCTGCAGACCGTGTAATATTTGTAGAGCATTGAGGATCTACATGCAAAGACAAGCTGTTTGTTTTTTAAACAAGCCTGGAACCAAATTGGGTGCTCTTTTGCTTGAATGCTATGGTGAGAGATTGTGGAGAGGTTGAGAAGAGAATGGAGAATAGGTGGACAACCCCCCCTCTTCTTTGTGGAAACCCTTTGATATTGGAGCATTGCTATCATATCCCCCCTCGTCCTTCTCTTCATTAAACTAGACATACCCAATTCCAGCAGCCGTTCCTTATATGCTTTAGCCTCCAGTCCCCTAATCATCTTTGTTGCTCTTCTCTGTACTCTTTCTAAAGTCTCAACATCTTTGTAATATACGTATTGCTTTATGTACTGTATTCCTTTAATCTTCTTGGAAAGGACTCAGTAACAGTATAACAGAGTAGGAAGGGACGTTGGAGGTCTTCTAGTCTAACCCCCTGCTCAAGCAGGAGACCTGCCTAGACCATTCTGGAAAAAACAGCTCTCCAGTCTCTTCTTAAAAATCTCCAGTGATGGGTTTTAATTGTTTAATCCACTGGTTAATTGTTCTCATTGTCAGGAAATTCCTCCTTAAGTTGGATCTCTCTTTGATAATTTTCCATATGGTTACTTCTTCTCCTGCCCTCAGGTACTTTGGAGAACAGGTTGACCCCCCCTCTTCTTTGTGACAGCCCCTTAAATATTGGAAAACTTCTATCACCCTAATCTTTCTGTCATTAGAATAGCCATACCCAATTCCTGCAACCGTTCTTCATATGTTTTAGCCTCCAGTCCCCTGATCGTCTTTGTTGCTCTTCTCTGCACTCTTTCCAGAGCCTCAACATCTTTTTTGTATCAAAACTGGATGCAGTATTCCAAGTTTGGTCTTACCAGTGCAAGTTTGGTCTTACCAGTGCAGTATAAAGCAGCCCTAATACCTCAAGTGATCTTGTCTATACAGTATGTTGTCTATATGTTGCCTCTGTGGGTTTGCATTTCTGCTCTTCACTTATGCTTTGTGTTTCTCTGTGTTTGTGTGTGTGTGCGTATGTGTGTGTGTGTGTTGGAAAGCAGAGAACAGGGCTGCATACTCTGGGTCACGTGATCAAGAGGAAGGGGAAGGGGAGGGCTGAGAATAGAGTAACTATCAGCATTCCAAACAGGTCTTCAACTTCCTTCCATAGAGAGGAACTAGGGAAAATATGTTAGTTTGTTTTTCCCCCACCCCAGTTTTCAAACTCAAATCTTTCTCCCCATGCCTGTTTCGGCTTTGTTCTGTTCAGTTCCTGGATAAATTGTCATTTTTGCCACAGAAAGAATCCTGACCCCGCTCGCATCATTTCTTTCCAATGTTCTGTTGAGATAAAAAAATAAAAGTGATGCAAGAGGTTGACACTTTCCTTTGCAGCGTGCTAATTTCTCATTTGTGAACAACTTATTTTTTTTCCCCAATTAAGGGAATCTGTAAAAAATTAAATATGCAAAACGTCTGGCTGCAATGTGACATCCAGTCACATCGGCACCCTTGGGGGGGAGGACGATTGCAAAGCCCTGTTTTAAAAATCAACAGGTGTTTTGATCTCTAATCCACAAAGCCCTAATACCAGAAAAATGTCAAGTCTTTTAGAGGCTACCGAACGATTTATTGCATTTGTTGCTACATGCTAATACAGCTTTCCCACTGGGTATTATTTTAGTGTACCTTTCCTGCAAAAAAAAACACCAGATTGTGTAGTTTCTGGTTTTTGTTTTTGTTTTGTTATTGTTGTTGTTTTAAGTATTTACAATGCCAAATGCTGCCTTTCAGCATTTGGAGCTGTGTAAAATCTGGAAAAGAGCCAAATTTTGATGAGCAGATTGAGTGAAAAGGAATGAGGTAGCATCAAATACTTGCTTCCAATAGCTTTGAAAGTTAGAATAGGGGTAGTCCTTGACTTACAACTATCTTTTTAGCATCCATTCAAAGTTACAACATCACCAATGGAAGTGATTTGCAACCGGTCCTTACACTTATGATCATCACAGAATTTTCAATTCACTTAAGAATAGAGCTGGAAGGGACCTTGGAGGTCTTCCAGTCTAACCCCCTGCTCAAGCAGGAGATCTTATATCATTCCAGACAAATGGTTGTCCAATCTCTTCTTAAAAACCTCCAGTGTTGGAGCATTCACAACTTCTGGAGGCAGGTTGTTCCACTGGTTAATTGTCCTCGCTGTTAGGAAGTTTCTCCTTAATTCCAGGTTGCTTCTCTCCTTGATTAGTTTCCATCCGTTACTTCTTGTCCTGCCTTCTGGTGCTTTGGAGAATAATTTGACCCCCTCTCTTTGTGGCAGCCTCTCAAATACTGGAATACTGCTATCATGTCCCCCCTAGTCCTTCTTTTCTCTAATCTAGACATACCCAGTTCCTGCAACCTTTCTTCATATGTTTTAGTCTCCAGCCTCCTAATCATCTTAGTTCAGTGGTGGTGAACCTATGGCACGGGTGCCAGAGGCGGCACTCAGAGCCCTCTCTGGGGGCACGCGCGCCATCGCCCCAGTCCTAGGCCTTCATCTGGGTTTTATAAAACCTTTTCGCTTTAGGCCTCCGCCGCCATGTGCAAAAAAAAAAAAAAAAGGTTCAATCAGTCAATTTCAACTTCTCGCGGAAAAAAGAAAGATCTTGCAAAGTTGGAATTGATTGATTGTACTTTTTAGTCCCACCTTGTCTGCCGTTACCACCGCAGCCACGCCCACCCAATGGGCCACACCCACCCAATGGGCCACACCCACTCAATGGGCCACACCCACCCAGCACTCGACAATGCATAAGTGGGTTTTGGGTTGCAGTTTGGGCACTCAGTCTCTAAAAGGTTCGCCATCACTGTCTTAGTTGCTCTTCTCTGCACTCTTTCTAGAGTCTCAAAAGAGATTGGACAACCGTTTGTCTGAAATGTTGTAGGGTTTCCTGCCTAAGCAGGGGGTTGGACTAGAAGACCTCCAAGGTCCTTCCAACTCTGTTATTCTATTCTATTCTATTCTATTCTATTCTATTCTATTCTATTCTATTCTATTCTATTCTATTCTATTTCTATTTCTATTTCTATTTCTATTATTTCTATTTCTATTTCTTTTTTTATATTCTGATGACCAAAACCGGATGCAGTATTCCAAGTGTAGTCTTATCAAGACATTATCATATTTTTGCATTTTACTTCAAGCTATCCAACCTGCCCTCCTTTCCTGTAACATCAACAATACCATAGCTCTCCTTTTACTCCGACTCCTATGGAAAATGGACAGTTGCTACACTCACTACCCTCTTTCAAACTAAACTTCTGACATCACCCACACAGTAGCTAAATTTATCACGGCAACAGTTAAAACCTGGCAACAGTTAACTCCCGATTCAACCTTCAGGTGCAATGCCCTTGGTCTCTTTTATTTTTCCTTCTCCTCTTCCATAACCCTAAATTACGGTTACAATAAACAGCGAAGTAAGTCTTAAACAGCCATCATTAATCATGCTTAAAACGTTCCATGTACAACATGGTGTACTCTGCATTTTAGTGCCACGTTTTTAATTATCTAAATGTTTTAATATGCTAGTATTTTAATATTCTACTAGGCTGCTCTACAGCAATATAGCAATACAGTACTTCCTTCCTTCGGTGTTAAGTATTTCTTGACATTTTCCCTGTCTTTTCAGTGGTGTTTGATGTTGTATAAATCTCTCACCCTTCTGATATTGTTACTAAATTGTATCTGCTTCTGGTCATTGACTATAATAAAGGATTGGATTGAATCTGAATTTTATAATGCAGTTCCAAGTAAATCTAGAAATGAAACAGCGCTGAGATTTTAGGGCCAACATAGTTGATGAGTTCTTTCCTGGAGGTACAAGTAATCCTCAACTTATGACCGTAATTTCCGTTGCTAAGTGAGACGGTTGTTAAGTGAGGCTTGCCCCATTCTATGACCTTTCTTGCCACAGTGGTTAAGTGAATCACTGCAGTTGTTAAATTAGTAACACGGCTGAAAAGGGAATCCGGCTTCCCCCCCCCATTGACTTTGCTTGTCAGAAGGTCGCAAAAGGGGATCACGTGACCCCGGGACACCGTCATAACTATGAATCAGTTGCCAAGTGTCCAAACTTTGATCACGTGACCAAACGGGGATGTTACAAAGGTTGTAAGTGTGAAAAACGGTCATAAGTCGCTTTTTTTCAATGCCGTTGTAACTTTGAATGGTCACTAAATGACCGTACAGGTAGTCCTCGACTTACGACCACAGTGGAGCCCAAAATTTATGTTGGCTGTAAATTTAGGGCTGTAAGTCAAGGACAACCTGTATAGTATATATTAATGTGCCCCAATTGTGTCTAGGTAGTCCTCAATTTTCAACTATAATGGAGCTTACCTGTTAGAGTTGTAAGTCATGACGGTTGTAAACTGGGTCGCCCATGTGACCGATCCAATTTTACGACCTTTTTGGTGGCCATCATTAAATGAACTCCCTGGTTCTTAGTTTAATGAAGAGAAGGACAAAGGGGTGACATGATAGCAGTCTTCCAGTATCTCAGGGGCTGCCACAAAGAAGAGGGAGTCAAGCTATTCTCCAAAGCGCCTGAAGGCAGGACAAGAAGCAACGGATGGAAACTCATCAAGGAGAGAAGCAACCTAGAACTAAGGAGAAACTTCCTGACAGTTAGAACAATCAATCAGTGGAACAACCTGCCTCCAGAAGCGGTGAATGCTCCAACACTGGAGGTTTTTAAGAAGAGACTGGACAGCCATTTGTCTGAAATGGTATAGGGTTTCCTGCCTGAGCAGGGGGTTGGGCTAGATGACCTCCAAGGTCCCTTCCAACTTTATTATTATTATTACTATTATTATTATTATTATTATTATTAATTCAACTGAACATTCAAGTTGGCTGGTGCTGATGGTTGACACGGGTTGCTACCAGCATCCTAGGTGTCAACCAGGTACCTCCTTAAAATATAAGATGTTCCGAGTGGCGCAGTTTTTTGTAACATTGCTGGAGTTATTGCAGGAAGCTGCAGTTTCTTGATGTGTTTTGCCAAGTTTTTGGACATAGTTCCCAGTGCCTCGATGACAATGGGTATCACTGTTACACGTTTCATCCATAATCGCGCAGTTTCGATGGCCAGGTCGCGATATTTCGTATTTTATTATTGTTGTTGTTGTTGTTATTGTTGTTGTTGTTGTTGTTGTTATTAAAACAATGAGTCGGTTTTGCTGAACACCAAATCCATCAAATGCTACTTTTCAGGAGAGCCATCATAAAATACCATCACGTAAACCCAGACTAGTTGCCAACCACCTGGCATGCAGTCATGTGACCATGGGAACTGGGGGGGGAGGCCATCAGAACTTCAGAACCAGGTCATAAATACCCCCAGAGAGATCCGTCATAACTTTGAATGGTTGCTAAGCAACTGGTCATAAGTCGAGAATTACCTGCATTTTTTTGTTGTTGGTGGTGTTTTTTGTCAATGCGGACATTGTCATTTTTTTCCCTAAACACTGTATGCCAAGCATCCAAGTCTTGATCACGTGACCAAACGGGGATTTTACAGCGGTTGTAAGTGTGAAAAAATGGTCGTAAGTCACTTTTTTTCCCAATGCCGTTGTAACTTCGAATGCTCACTAAAACGAGCGCACAGGTAGTCCTCGGCTTACGACCACAATAGAGCCCAAAATTTACGTTGCTAAGTGAAACATTTGTTTAAGTGTGTTTTGCCCCATCTTATGACCTTTCTCGCCACAGCTGTCAAGTGAACCACTGCAGATGTTAATTTAGTAACAAGGTTGTTAAGTGAATCTGATATGGCTTGGTCAGAAGGTCGCTAAAGGGGATCACGTGATCCCCTGGGATTCTGCAGTTGTCATAACTATGAACCGGTTACCAAGCATCTGAATTTGGATTACGTGACCACAGAGATGCTGCAATGGTCGTAAGTATGAAAAACGGTCATAAGCCCCTTTTTTACCACTGTCATAACTTCAGACAGGCACTAAATGAACAGGCACTAAAGGACTGCCTGTACTTCCATTTTTGCAAGAGAGGCAGTGATATAAACCCTATACATAAATAAAGTCTATAAGTAAGTTAATACACAACCACAGGTACTAAGAGGGCTTCGTAAATTCAAGATCAACGATCAGTAGTCACTTGTTGCTGAAAAAAAATGATTTATCGCAAAAGTT
>JALGBA010002331.1:0-105000 GCA_023970755.1 Azemiops feae | reverse complement strand
TCCGAAGCTGCATTTCAAGTTGGCTTGCTGGGTACCTGCATTCTTACAGGAGCACAGGTGTTTGTGTGAAAGATGCCGGAAGAAGGACAATTCCAAGTGAGTAAAATAATCATAATCATCATCATAAAAATCTACAAGGTGGGAGTGGTCACGGAGATATTCCCCTTCGCGGCTTTGGGGGATACAATAATTGGAATGCATTGCTAGGATGACAATGCTGAGATTGCTTAGCGTGGTGCCTTAGGCTAGCCCTTTTGTGTGTGTGTGTGTGTGTGTGTGTGTGTGTGTTTGTGTGTGTGTGTGTGTGTGTGTGTGTTTGTGTGTGTGTGTGTGTGTGTTTTAGACTTGCTGGCTATGTTTATTTGGTCGTTGATCCTACCTCTAGATAGAATATCAAGTCTATACATTTCATTCCTAGGCAAAATAGTAATAACGATGATGATTCATCCAAATGAGTGGATGAACATCTGGATGGGTTTTATTTATTTTATTTTGGGAGTGATTGTCTTGGCTTTTCACCCTGGACTCTGCGCAGAAGGAGACACGTCAAGCTTTGATGACCTCACAACAGCAAATTTCATTCTCTTGCTGTGAGTTTGCACACCTGCCCTCAGTGAATAAACTCCATCAGTCAGGCAGATTGAGAGATCTATCAGTAAGGACAAGGCCCTGAGCTGGCTAGCTTTCCCTGTTGAACTTCAAACATCTGGAATGAGCTAGCAATAACCCAGGGTGCTTTCAGCTTCTTCCCAAGATCTTAAAAACCAGTGAAAAAAGAAACATCCAACTCTGTTGAAGATACTATAATATGAGAGCAGAGATATCTTGATCCTCATTACAACACATGTGTACATTTGCACTTTTCCCATCACTTAGTCCTCTTCTGTTCCAATTTTAATAGCAGTATTTTTAAAAATCAGTTCCTGACTCAAATCACCGGCAAATATTTATTGATTTGCGTGTTTGACTGATTTCTACAGCCACTCATCTCAGTAAATGAGTCTCGGCGGCTTACAACTGGAAACAATTAATATTACAATTTTTTTAAAAAAAAATTAATATTTTAAAACAGTAAAAAAAAAAAAACATTAGAAACTAAAAATAGTGGAGAAGCTTTTGTCCGTTTTCAGACTTCCGTGCTTTTTCTTCATTCTTACTCCAAGACACTTTGCCAGCTGAATAAAAGACTTCAAAAGAAACAATTTTGAAGTGGCCGTACTATAGATGAGGTGGTGGTTAAAAATTGGTTGGATTGCCTAACAAAAAAAATGTTGGATTTTTTTTTTTTTTTAATAAGTGGCTAGGAGAGAGAGAGAGAGAGAGAGAGAGAGAGAGAGAGAGCGCATATTTTCACACATTTGCAAACGTCCACCCTTTCAAAATAGAGAACATTGGCTTTGATGCCATGCTTTATCAATGCATTCGTGTCGGTGCACATTAATCAAATTTGTCACAGGAAGAATTTAATGCAATTAGAAGCAGGATGTCACCAAAGCTATTTTTTCCTCGTGTTTTACTGGTCCCCGCATTATATTCTGCAGTCAAAAATAGAATGTGATAAGAAGGTGAATTAACAAAAGCCAAAATCTAGGACAAAGTCCTGCTATATCTTTTCATCAGTTCCTCCCTCTTCTGACATCTATCTATCTATCTATCTATCTATCTATCTATCTATCTATCTATCTATCTATCTATCTATCTATCTATCTATCTAGCTATCTAGCTATCTATCTATCTATCTATCTATCTATCTATCTATCTATCTATCTATCTATCTATCTATCTATCTATCTATCTATCTATCTATCTATCTATCTATTTGTTCTATAATGGGGGGAGAAAGCTGTTAAATTTGAAAAACCAAAATCTGGAAAAAGATTTGAGTGAGCATCTTCCTTTTTCAGTCAAAATAGCGAGATAAAGAACAGGTACTTTGTCTCCCAAATATTGTAGTAGATAAGTAAGGGATCGCTAAATTAAGTTGAACAGATCTTAGAAAAACTATGTCAGTTATGACTTGAGGTTTGTATCCACCTGTCTGATGACATAGTGCGAAAATTGGCCGTGCTAGCCACTGTTGAACATGCTTTATTTATTTATCAAATGTATTTATATAACTGGCTTCTTGAACTGGAATAAAATGTTTTACCTCAAATTAGCTGTAAATTTCTAGCACAGTACAGAAATCAAAAGAGGCTGGGTAGCACTTTTTCTGATTCACAGAACAGAATCCTAGAATTAAAAATTGAAATAAATGTTCAGATGTAAATAGGTTGTCAACATTTCATAGCGACTGCATTTGTTTGGGCAGTAAATACGAAGTAACATATTTGGATGTAATTTTCAGGGGAAAATAAAATACATGAGTTTTAATTCCCAGGTAAATGCAGGATAAGATTCTTGTTGTGAAGTTTGCAAAACACTTTTTCTGTAATAGCCCCCACTCTATGGAATACTGACACCCCCCCCCCAAAAAAAAAACCTATAGCCAGCCTGTCATTGTTGCATTTCTGGTGACAAAAAATATATATTTTATTTCAACATGGTTTAGCCTCAGTCTACTGAATGCAGACATCCCTCTTGACTTGGGTTTTAGCTTTTCGTGATCATATTTTGTTTTGTTTTGTTTACATAAAGAATTTTGCACAGAATTAAATAAAAAAAACTACAGAAGCTTTAAAAAGTAGAAAAAAGGAAAGCCTACAAAAAGATTTTTAAAAAGTGAGAATCAAAGACAAAAAAAAAAAGATAGCTAAAGAATCAATTTTGGATGCGTCATTATTACTCTTTCCACTCGTCAGCCTTCCAATTTCATATCTTAGTTCCCTTATTTCTATAAGCAACTCTCTTTAATCAGTAAATCCCAAACTCTCCGATTCATTTTGGTCCATTTTTCAGCAAAAAGTCCATAAAGGGTTTCCAGTCTTTTATAAAAGTATTTGCTGTTTCTTCCCCTAAGTCAACTTAGCCATTTCAGCAAGTTCTACCATCTTCGCTATCCCTTCCTCCACTGTGGATATGTCTACATTTTTCCATTGTTGTGAATATAATCGCTTTGCTGCAATTAGCATATACAGTGTTACCTTGGTCCTCAGCTGCATTGAAACCCATCAAATTTGGTACTCAACACATTTTGACGTCAACATTTTCTCCCGGTTCTCATCGTTTGTGTGGTACTCAACGCACAAGCTAGAACTTGTGGGTGTTGACTGCCTTGTGACCCACTACATTATTCCTTAGGCAAAAAAATTCGTTTGGGACTCATCGATGTCCGTTATGTATTCAAGATGGACAGTGATTAATATTTATATGTAAGGGTGTAGGTCTATACATATGTTGTATATAGTATATTTTAAATGTGTGTTATGTATGTGTACACTTTGAGAGGCAGCAACGAAATTTCATTTTTAATGTGTGCCGTTGTGCCTGCAGGAAAAAAATGACAATAAAGGTTATCTAATCATCTAATCTAATTGTTTTTGGTCTTCATTGCTTCTCCTGGAACTAATTAACAATGAGTGCAGAGGTACCACTATATAAAACGAATTGTCCACCAATCTTTTCTTATTGACTGTCTGTAACTTTTAATTTTAAAAACTGAGCTGAACGTTAAATTTTAAAATTGGTCATGACCAATTTTAGTTTGAATGTCCTACCTATTTACTTATTTCTTATTACAATTTTGGTTTTCTTTTCAATCACGTTGCCCACTGACCACAATCCTTTGGATTTGGGGTGAGTTAGACGTACTCTAAAATAAAATTTACAAAAATAAAATGATGCTGTTGGTTTAAATCAGAATACAACTACATAGCTTATGCACCAAGATTCACCACGATTGAGCATCCTGAATTTGGGGTCAGTTAGACGTACTCTAAAATAAAATTTAAAAAATAAAATGAATTCATAGGATGCTGTTGGTTTAAGACCCAGTACAACTATGTAACCTATGAACCGAGATTCACCCTGATTGAAAGTAATATTAATTTAAAAGATCACCTGATCAGCCTTTGACTTAGTAATTGCTGTGCAGAGAGGAATCAAACCAGGCTGAATTCTCAGGAATCTGGTTGTTCAGTGAAAGCAAAATTGTGGAAATGTCAAGGGGAAAAAATTCCTTTGTATGTACTTGATAGTTTCTCTGGATCTGAAACGGGCTCTCAATTCCAAATAGCCAGAAGAAATTGTCACCCAGTCCATTTGCAGCATTTCTGAACAGTTTTAAAGCTAAGTAAGAATGACTGTTTTCATGGTTATTATTATTATTATTTCGAAGGGTGCAACAGAATACAGCGTTAGTGCATAAAAATGCGCCAGAACAGCATATAAAATGTGTATCAAAATATAAAACACCGGAGCAGTGAATTATTTTAAAAACGTACACAGGATGAGTGGTGAATAAAATTATGAATAAAATTAAATTATGTATGAGCAGTTACTGGAGCGACTAAACCTATGGCTGGTTATCTTGACTGTTTAGACCAGGGGTAGGCAACCTTGGCTCTTTTATGACTCGTGGACTTCAACTCCCAGAATTCCTGAGCCAGCATGGGGGAACTATGGCCCCTTCATGACTCGTGGACTTCAACTCCCAGAATTCCTCAGCCACCATGGCTCAGCTTGGAAACCTCTCCCTTTCCCCTCAGCATGGCTGGCTCAGGAATTCTGGGAGTTGAAGTCCACCAGTCATAAAAGAGCCAAGGTTGCCTACCCCTGGTTTAGCCACTGGACAGCTGTGCCCTCAAGATGAACCATTTCATGCAGGGATCCAGGGAACTTTCTAGAAGGGCATTCCGTCGCAATAGGATGTAAAGTTTGTGGGACATTTTCACAGTCACAATTAGGATGATCAACCAGCCCCCATTTATATTTCCAATATTGGCACCTGCCATGGTTGGTTTGGATCCGGTTGAGCACTGTCCAGTTTTTCCTTGGAAGATCAAAGCCGAAGGAACATTGAACCAAGCAGTAAATTAAACAGATCTGGGTTGTTTTCATGGTTATATTTGAAGGCTACGGTCATTTCAAGAAATGAAAGCAAAGATTGTGCTTCTATCTATCTATCTGTCTGTCTGTCTGTCTGTCTGTCTGTCTGTCTCTGTCTGTCTGTCTGTCTGTCTGTCTGTCTGTCTGTCTGTCTGTCTATCTCTATCTCTCTCTGCAAATGTGGGAATCTGTCTGTATATCTGTATATCTTTCTATCTATCCACCCTTCAATCCATCCATCCATCCATCTATCTACTCTATCTATGCAAATGTGGGAATCTATCTAGCTTCTTTCTTTCTTCCTTCCTTCCTTCCTCCCTCCCTCCCTCTTTCTTTCTTTCTTTCTTTCTTTCTTTCTTTCTTTCTTTCTTTCTTTCTTTCTTTCTTTCTTTCTCTTTCTTCCTTTCTTCCTTTCTTCCTTTCTTGCTTTCATCTCTAGTTATCTCATGTAGAATATCAGTGTTAAGAGCTCCTCTAGAGCCAATGGGTCTTTCTCTGCTTTTGTAAGACAATTCTAAATATCCTATCAATCCAACAATAGTTCTTTTTTTAATGTGAAGCTTGCTTTGTAGTTGGGGAACCGTGCTCGTAAACATATCCGGCTGGCTTGCAATAATGTAATTACCTCTTCACTATGATTCAGAAGCTGCAGGTAAGCCATAATGTGGTTGCCTGGCTACTGACCTAGTTTAACAGCAGATGTAACATATTTAGCACATTAATGGAGGGACGCCACTGGTTAATACAACCAGTATATTTTATATTTTAGTAGTATGATAAAGGGGATGAAAATGGGACCGTGGAGATGTAAAAATAAGGAGGTAGACAGCTTGTGAATAGAATAGAATAGAATAGAATAGAATAGAATAGAATAGAATAGAATAGAGTAGAGTAGAGTAGAGTAGAGTAGAGTAGAGTAGAGTAGAGTAGAGTAGAGTAGAGTAGAGTAGAGTAGAGTAGAGTAGAGTAGAACAGAACAGAACAGAACAGAACAGAATAGAATAGAATAAAATAGAAATGTAGGATAGGATAGGATAGAATAACAGAATAGAATAGATTAGAACACAGAATAGAATAGAATAGAATAGAATAGAATAGAATAGAATAGAATAGAATAGAATAGAATAGAATAGAATAGAATAGAATAGAATTCTTTATTGGCCAAGTATGATTGGACACACAAGAAATTTGTCTCTGGTGCATAAGCTCTCAGTGTACATGCCAGCAACAAAGTAATATGATCGTATGATACAAGCAATAAGTGATAAATCATGATCATAGTCATCGTAAAAATACATTCATCATAAATCATAAGATACAACACTTAGTGATAGTCATAGGATACTAAATAAGCAATCGACATAAATCATACTAGGATACCAAATAAAACAATATAAATCGTAAGATACAAGCGACAAAGTTATAGTCATAAGTAGATAAGGAGACAGATAATAAGAAAGATGAGAAGAAAAATAGTAATACAGCCTTACTAGATAGTTTGACAGTGTTGTGGGAATTAGTTGTTTAGCAGAGTGATGGCATGGGGGAAAAAACTGTGTCTAATTGTTCTGGTGCACAATGCTCTATATAGCATCATCCTGAGGGAAGAAATTGAAACAGTTTATGTCCAGGATGTGAGGGATCTGTGGATATTTTCACAGCCCTCTTTTTGACTCGTGCAGTAAACAGGTCCTCAGTGGAAGGCAGGCTGGTTGCAATAGTTTTTTTCTTCAGTTCTAACTATCCGTTGAAGTCTGGGTCTGTCTTGTTTGGTTGCAGATCCAAACCAGACAGTTATAGAGTTGCAAATGACAGACTTTGTGGAACTGTCTCAGCAGCTTCTTGGGCAGTCTGGGCTTCCTGAGTTGGCGCAGGAAGAACGTTTTTGTTGTGCTTTTTTGATGACGTTTTTGATGTTGGGCGTCCATTTTAAGTCTCGAGATATTATAGAACCTAGAAACCTGAAGGTCTCTACTGTTGTCTATGGAGATCCTCCGTCATCCAGGTCATGGCTGTCCCAAAGATGCTTTTCCACGAGGCAACTGGACTTTCTTGTTTTTCTTTTGAAGACATTTCTCTTCTCATCCAAGAAGCTTGTTCAGCTCTGAAGAGGCTTCTTGGATGAGTAGCGAAACATTCAAAGAAAAACAAAAAAAGTCCAGTTGCCTCGTGAAAAAGCACCTTTGGGTCTCCACTGTTGATACTGTGTTGTCTAGTATTGTAAGAGGTGGTAGTATAGGAGGATTTCTCCTAAAATCTACTATCATTTCTACAGTTTTGAGTGTGTTTACTTCAAGATTGTTCCAGCCGCACCACAAGGCTAGTTGTTCAACCTCCCGTCTGTATGCAGATATGTCGTTGTCTCAAATGAGACCAATTACTGTTGTATCATCTAGAAACTTCAGTACTTTAACAGAGGGATTTTTTGACATCCAATAATAAGTATATTTTTTTAGAAGTTAAGTTTTGAGTGAAACGGAATCCACCAGAGCTGGGTGACTATCATAAATTTAAATAAATTAAAGACAAAAGAATTAAACATTCAGGGCCCGTGGGAAGCATGGTGTCTATTTTATAAGTTCGAAAGAAAAAAACCAAGGGCAGTTTTTCCCACCGCCCCACATCCCCTCAGCTGCCTTACAAATTTAGCTTCCAAATAAAATGGCGATTCTTTGTGCATTATTCTTACATCCCACCTTGTGTATGAGATGGAGACGGTAGATGATATTCTTGCCTGATCTATTTCTCCACAGAAATAGCTTAGGTTGCAAGTTGATGGCTGATTGATATATGATGGTGATGTTATCCTTCAGTCATGTCTGTCTCTTGGCAGTTCAATTGTCCAGGTCTCTCTCCACATCTTCCAATCTGGCACTAGTTCTTTGATTTGTTCTATGCTTCGGCTGGTGCCAGCTTTGATGGTGCCCAGCCACATTGTTCTTTGACGGCCTTCTTTCCTTTTACCGTTAACTCTTCCAAACATAATTGCTTTCTCCAAAGAATTGCCCCACATGACATGGCCAAAATAAGTGAGACCCAGTGAATTTGCCTTCCAGTGACATGTCTATTAGAACAGAATAAGAGAGTTGGAAGGGACCTTGGAGGTCTTCTAGTCCAAACCCCTGCTCAAGCAGGAGACCCTATGCCATTTCAGACAAATGGTTGTCCAATCTCTTCTTAAAAACCTCCTACATTGGAGCACCCTCAAGTTCTGGAGGCACGTTGTTCCACTGATTAATTGTTCTAACTGTCAGGAAGTTTCTCCTTAGTTCTAGGTTGCTTCTCTCCTTGATTAGTTTCCATCTGTTGGTTCCTGTCCTGCCTTCAGGTGCTTTGGGGAATAGCTTGACTCCCTCTTCTTTGGGGCAGCCCTTCAAATATTGGAACACTGCTATCATGAGGAGGAGGAGGAGGAGGAGGAGGAGGAGGAGGAGGAGGAGGAGGATAGAAAGTAACTAGCCCAAAGTCACCCAGCCAGCTTTCATGTCTAAGGCGGGACTAGAACTCACAGTTTCCTGATGATTGGCCCAAAGTCACCCAAATGGCTTTCATGCCTAAGGCAGAACTAGAACTCACCAGCTCCTGGTTTCTAGGCCAGCACCTTAACTACTAAACAGACTAGCGATTCTTTCAGAGTCGTTTGCTTTACATTTGAGTGCAAATTTAAATGAAATCACACTTTTGAATCATGCACAATTAAAAGTACTGCTCTGCTATTTTTATTGTTTGTTGTTATATTATTATTAGGTTTGCATTCTACTCTCTGCCTAGACTAGGATACAATAAAAATATAAATGGTTAAATCTGATTAAAAAAAACAATTGAAACCAATTATTAAGGCACGGACTGTGAAAACTCCTGGCTAAAGTTGAGGGTTTTGACTGTTTTCCTAAACGTGAAAGCATAGGTGCTTAATAACCATCCATGCAAAGTTTGGGAGCCACACGGGAAAATACTGACGCTTCAATTTTGCAACTCTACAGAACTTTGAAGTGCCGTTTGGCAGTAACAACAGAATGCATCTTGAAGAAGAATCAAAATAAAAACGCATTTGTTCCTGAAAATAATGCATGACTGTGCATTACTGTCTACATTAGAAAAAAAATATTTTCGAAAGCTCAACTAAGTTCACAAAATTCTAAGCAAACAAACACAATAAATCTTTTTGGGGGAAGAGGGAAATGTATGGCCATATGCATTTTAACGTTATGCAACTCCCTTTTTTAAAAAAAGAAAGAAAAGTCAAGTTTGATGAACCCAAACAAGATATTAATAGAAATAGAAAGTGACAGATTTACCCAGGCTTAGTTGAAGCTCCTGCCAGCTTCACTTGGTCTTCCTACAAGGACATTTTTTTGGCCTCGGTAGAACAACTGTATCGCTTCTAATAATGCTCCTATTATTTTGCACTGCGCAAAGCTGAGGCAAACTGCGGCAAAACAGTCATTTTTAAACATCTCCCTTTGTGAAATTCTGAATCTCATAATCTAATTGTTACGCAGCTTAGCTCAAAGGAGCGTCTCGAAAAGTAGCTTAGGCGAAAAGCAGCAGTTAGCACTTCAGCATCTGAAGTGATCTGAGCAAATCACAGGTCTTAATTATTGGGTTCTCCAGTGTGATTCTTCTGTCTTTTTTTTTTTTCTATAAAGATTAAGACGCTGGTGGAAGAAAAGTAACCCACCATAACCTCACAGGCAGTCCTCGACTTACGAACCAATGTCATGGTTCCGACAGATGAAACGCTTCAAAGAACTTCAAGGCATTGTTTATCTTACAGAATCTTTATTAGAGAAGCATAGCGTCGGCACTAACACAGTCGAAGCCAAAAACTAGATTCCCTTCCCCTGAGCACATAGTATCAAAGCACAATTCCCTCCTCCAATTAACAGTCATAAATCACATTCTCTAATTAGTTTGAAATCTTATCAGCTCTTATTTCAACAACCTTGATTCTCACACTAGGTTCAGTATTATTAGGTCTAGCTGAACTCTCATGCACATCCCCCCCTCCCCAGCATCATCTAACTCTAGAAGAAAATGGCTACATCTCCATCTGTTGTCAAAGCAAAAACATCCGATGTTAGCAGCGCTGACACCCAGTTCTACAGAACTGGTCCCTCATGCTCAAAAGGTTGGGGACCTCTGGTATAAGGTCTCCTGCCTGAGCAGGGGGTTGGACTAGAAGACCTCCAAGGTCCCTTCCAGCTCTGTTATTCTGGATATACTGTTATTCATTGCCAAATGTCTGGACTACTAATCCCAGAATTCTCTACAATGGCCACATTGTCATGGGAATTTGGGGGGGCTGAAGTCTAAATAATTGAAAGACTTTGAAATCCATCCTTGGTCCATCGGAGCTGCGTATCTCTTTCCTAAACCACAAGCCCAGACCATATGGGTTCTATCCATCAAGCACAAATGACTCCTTCGAAGAACAAGAAATAGTGCCAAACTCCCTACATAAATTCCACTATTATTATTATTATTATTATTATTATTATTATTATTATTATTATTATTATTATTATTATTATTATTATTATTATTATTATTATTATTATTATTATTATTATTATTATTGATCATCGCACAGTCAGCCAGATGTTCAGACTGGATTTGGCATTTTTGCCTACCTATCGAGTCCTTACCAAGGACCTGGGATAGGCAGATGTGGATTATTATTATTATTATTATTATTATTATTAGTAGTAGTAGTAGTAGTAGTAGTAGTAGTATGATTGTTGTTGTTGTTGTTATTATTATTGTTATTATTGTTATTATTATTGATCATCGTGCAGTCAGCCAGATGTTCAGACTGGATTTGGCATTTTTGCCTACCTATCGAGTCCTTACCAAGGACCTGGGATAGGCAGATGTGGATGTTTGATGGTATTACAGATATCGTCGCAGGATGGAAGCAGTTCCTAGTAAGGCCGCCTTTTGCAATTGACTAATGGCGAATTTGTCAATGCCAATGGTGTTCAAGTGGTGCTCCAGTTGTTTTGGGATTGCACCCAAGGCGCCTATTACTATTGGTATTACCCTTGCTTGCCTTTGCCACAGTCATTCTATTTCTATTTGTAGGTCTTTGTATTTTGTTATCTTCTCCAGTTCTTTCTCGTCTATTCTGCTGTCTCCAGGCACTGCCACGTCCACTATCCAGACTTTTTTGTCTTTCTTATCGACAATTGTTAAGTCCGGGGTGTTGCAGGTGCTTGTCTGTTTGAATTCTGAAGCCTCAGAGCAGTTTAATTTTATCATTATCTATGACTTTCTCTATTTTATGATCCCACCAGTTCTTGTTTACAGGCAAACAATATTTCTTGCAGATCTTCCAATGCACCATTGTTGCTACTTTGTCATGCCGCAGCTTGTAGTCAGTCTGTGCCATCTTCTTGCAGCAGCTTACCAGGTGGTCCACTGTTTCTTCAGCTTCTTTGCATAGGCGGCACTTACTGTCTGCTGCTGTCTTCTCAATTTTGACTTTGTATGCATTTGTCCTTAAGGCTTGGTCTTGTGCAGCCAGAATTATTATTATTATTATTATTATTATTATTATTATTATTATTATTATTATTATTATTATTATTATTATTATTATTATTATTATTATTATTATTATTATTATTATTATTAGTAGTAGTAGTAGTAGTAGTAGTAGTAGTAGTAGTAGTAGTAGTAGTAGTAGTAGTAGTAGTAGTAGTAGTAGTAGCAGCAGCAGCAGCAGCAGCAGCAGTAGCAGTAGTAGTAGCAGTAGTAGTAGTAGTATTTCTGAGATAGAATACAATGCTGTTTACTCCCAAATAAACATGTTCACCTTTGGGATATACATGTAAATGCAAACTCCATTTTCTCTCTAATCATGATGGCCCCTGAAGTGAGAGTGTCTGGGTGTGTCTGTATGTATTTATCTCTGTTGGTTGGCAAACAATTTCTTTCCTGACCTTTTGCTCCAACGTATCAAAAATATAGAAGCCACTGAAGAGATGGGGGGGGGGGGGAGAAAAATATGAGTTATGTGCTTTGCAACAGAAATACCATATTTATCTGAAAAGAAGGGTAGTTTCCCCCCCCCTCCGTGAATGATACCCTATTAAAACAAAAACATTATTCCAATATCTGCTAAAAACACAATAAAAGGAAGGAGAACAGGTCTGTTTTCGGATAGAACTTTGTTCTCTTTGGATTGAGGGGAATTACAGCTAGTCCTCGAATTAAAACTACAGGTAGTCCTCGGTTTACAACAGTTTGCCCAGCGACCGTTCGAAGTTACAACCGCACCGAAAAAAAGGGACATGACCATTTTTTCACACTTACGACCGTTGCAGCATCCTTACGGTCACGTGATTTACATTCGGATGCTTGACAACTGGTTCATATTTATGACATTTGCCATGTCCCGAGGTTCTTGCGATCCCCTTTTGCGACCTTTTGAAAAGCAAAGTCAGTGGGGGAAGCCAGATTCACTTAACGACCGCCTCATTCACTTAACAACTGCAATGATTCATTTAACAGAGTGTCCCGGGGCGTGTGTGTGTGTGTGACGCGATCCCCTTTTGTGAGTGACCTTCTGACGAGCAACATCGATGGGGGAAGCCTGAATTCACTTAACGACAGGGTTGCTAATTGAAGAACTGAAATGATTCACTTAACAACTATGGCAAGAAAAGTTGTAAAAATGGAGCGAAATTCCCTTAACAAGCATCTCATTAACAACATAAAGTTTGGGCTCAATTGTGGTCGTAAGTTGAGGACCACCTGCATTCATTTAGTGACCGTTCACAGTTACAACGGCATTTTAAAAAGTGACGTGCAACTAGGCCAGGGTAGGCAACTTTGGCTCTTTTATGACTCATGGACTTCAACTCCCAGAATTCCTGAGCCAGCCATGCTGAGGGGAAAGGGAGAGGTTTCCAAGCTGAGTCATGCTGGCTCAGGAATTCTGGGAGTTGAAGTCCACGAGTCATAAAAGAGCCAAGGTTGCCTACCCGAGCTAGTCCTTGCCCTTAACAACTAGCACCACCTCCTCATGGTCACATGATCAAAATTTGGGCGCTTGGCAACCAGCGTGCCTTTACGACGGTTGCAGCGTCCCAACCGTCACGTGACCGCCATGTGCAACCTTTCTGACAAGCCAAGTCAATGGGGGAAGTTGGATTCGCTTAACAACTGCCTGATTCACTTAACGGGAGCCATTCGCTTGAGAACTGTGGCAAAAAAAAAAAAAAAGATTGTAAAATTGGATGTAACTCAACAACCACCTTACGTAGCAATGGAAATTCTGATTCCCAACCGTGGTCATACATGGAGGACCTTGACATACAACCGTTCATTTAGTGACCATTCAAAGTTACAACAGCACTGTAAAAGTGACTTATGACTGTTGTTCACACTTACGTCCATCGGAGCATCCCCACGATCGCGTGATCGCTCGGCAACTGGTTTATATTTATGATGGTTGCAGCGTCCCGGGGGTCACGTGATCCCCTTTTGCGACCTTCTGAGAAGCAAAGTCAATGGGGGAGGCCAGATTCACTTAACGACCGTGTGACTAATTTAACAACTGCAGTCCTTCACTTAACAGCCGCAGCAAGAAAGGCGCAGAATTCACTTCACAACTGTCTCACTTAGCAATGGAAATTTGGGGGTCAGTTGTAAGTCGAGGAGTACAGAAGAACTAAGGTAGTTTGAGCCCCCTTTTCACAGAGCAAGCAGCGAATAATTTGTACTTATATCTTAAATTTTGAGATGTCCCTCCTCTCATGTAGGTGAGGTATCTGGCGTTTATAAAAATCCAGAATATAATATTATTTGCACCTCTGTCTCTTCTCAAATGCTCGGAGCTCTTACGGGGGAATGTCTGTGGGAAGTATATCAAAGACAAGCTGTCAACAGATGCATCTCTTCAAGGAACATGAAGCAAATCGTTACCTATCCAAATTGACCCTTCGGTGCCAAATCAGTGGAAATCAAAGGAAATTTATCTTTCTGCTCAAGTGATAAATTATGGAACAAGGACAGTGGTGATCCCACGGTACTCAACTATTTTCCAGAGACCCTTTTTAAGCAATGTGAAATCACTCGAGAAGAAGCCCCGTTTTTCTCACAGAAAAGCAATCGTAAAATTTTACTCTATGAAGGCATAAATTTATCATGGCCCTAATAACCTGCGTATTGTCTGCTGCTTCTACCACCCTCCGTTCTCAGCTTCAGGAACCCTCTAGGACAGAGGTGGGGGACAATGGACTCTTTACGACCGGTGGACTTCAATTCCCAGAATTCCTGAGCAAGCATAGGGGAACTGTGGCCCCTTTATGACCTGTGGACTTCAGCTCCCAGAATTCCTGAGCCAGCATGGGGGAACTATGGCCCCTTCATGACTTGTGGACTTCAGCTCCCAGAATTCCTGAGCCAGCATGGGGGAACTATGGCCCCATCGTGACTTGTGGACTTCAACTCCCAGAATTCCTGAGCCAGCATGGGGGAACTATGGCCCATTCATGAGTTGTGGACCAACGCCCAGAATTCCTGAGCCAGCATGGGGGAACTATGGCCCCTTCATGACTTGTGGACTTCAGCTCCCAGAATTCCTGAGCCAGCATGGGGGAACTATGGCCCCATCGTGACTTGTGGACTTCAACTCCCAGAATTCCTGAGCCAGCATGGGGGAACTATGGCCCATTCATGAGTTGTGGACCAACGCCCAGAATTCCTGAGCCAGCATGGGGGAACTATGGCCCCTTCATGACTTGCGGACCTCAACTCCCAGAATTCCTGAGCCAGCATGGGGGAACTATGGCCCCTTCATGACGTGGACTTCAACTCCCAGAATTCCTGAGCCAGCATGGGGAAACTATGGCCCCTTCATGACGTGGACTTCAACTCCCAGAATTCCTGAGCCAGCATGGGGAAACTATGGCCCCTTCATGACGTGGACTTCAACTCCCAGAATTCCTGGGCTAGCATGGCTGGCTCAGGAATTCTGGGAGTTGAAGTCCACAAGTCGTAAAAGGGTCATCGTTGCCCACCCCTGCCCTTGGAGGTCTAAAAGTGCAAAGGGGTCAGCTGTAACCACGATTGTCACTTTTAATGTGCGCAATATTATGCCATTTTCATTTTGTATTTCCCACAAATGCATGAAGCAATCTTTTTAATACAGGTAATCCTCGACTTACAATAGTTTGTTTAGTGGCCGTTCAGTTAAAACAGCACTGAAAAAAGTGACATAACCATTTTTCACACTTCACATTTTTCACACTTCATTTAATGGCTGCTCAAAGTTACAGTGGCACTAAAAAAGTGATATATGACCGGTTTTCATAGTTACGACCGTTGCAGCATCCCACGTGGGTCACGTGATCAAAATTTAGAGGCTTGGCAACTGGCATGTACTTATGACAGTTGCAGTGTCCCAGGATCATGTGATCCCCTTTTTCGACCTTCTGACAAGCAAAGTCAATGAGGAAGCCAGATTCACTTAACAACTGTGGCAAGAAAGGTCGTAGATTGAGGCAAAACTCACTTAACAAATGTCACACTTAGCAACATAAATTGTGGTTGTAAATCGAGGACTACCTGTACAGAAGAACTCAGGTAGTTTGAGCCCCTTTTTCACGGAACAAACAGTTAATAATTTTTTAACTTAAATGGAGTTGTGGGTATTCCATCATTGGAGCTTTACAAAAATAGACAGGACAACAATTTGAGCAGGATGGTATAAGGACTCCTGCATTGAGCTGGGCTTGGACTAGAAGACCTCCAAGGCCCCTTCCAGTCCTATAATTCGATATTTTATGTTCCATCTGTGACTTTACATTCTGTTTTTCTAATGTTTCAAGGTTGCAAAATGAAAATGACAGTCCTGAATCCTTCTCTTTTCATCATTTCATTTTTTTATGATGTATTGATTGTTCTACAATGTTTATAGCCCCTTCCAATCCTAGAGGAGTAAACAGGATGCAATTACTTCTCCAGGACCCTGGAAAGAGAGTACATAATATTTAGGCAGACCACCATCGAGTTCTTTAGCATTCTAGGAATTCCAGCTATGAAGAAGAATAGAATAGAATAGAATAGAATAGAATAGAATAGAATAGAATAGAATAGAATAGAATAGAATATGGAACGGAACAGAGAATAGAATAGAATAGAATAGAATAGAATAGAATAGAATAGAATAGAATAGAATAGAATAGAATAGAATAGAATAGAATAGAATATGGAACGGAACAGAGAATAGAATAGAATAGAATAGAATAGAATAGAATAGAATAGAATAGAATAGAATAGAATAGAATAGAATATGGAACGGAACAGAGAATAGAACAGAATAGAATAGAATAGAATAGAATAGAATAGAATAGAATAGAATAGAATAGAATAGAATAGAATGGAATGGAATGGAACGGAACGGAACGGAACGGAATGGAATGGAAAATAATAAACTAGAATTAGAATTTAGAATAGAATTAGAATTTAGAATAGAATTAGAATTTAGAATAGAATAGAATGGAATGGAAAAGCATAATAAACTAGAATTAGAATTTAGAATAGAATTAGAATTTAGACTAGAACTAGAATTTAAAACAGAACAGAATAGCATAGAATAGAATAGAATTCTTTATTGGCCTAGTGTGATTGGAGACACGAGGAATTTGTCTCAAGTGCATAAGCTCTCGGTGTACATACTAGCCACAAAGTAATATGATCATATGATACCAATAGGAGAAGGTAGTAGAAAAGATGAGAAGGATAATAGTAATAAAGCCATACAACATGGGTAAATATCCTTAGATATAAGATAGTACTGTGGTAATTAGGTGTTCGGCAGAGTGATAGCATGAGAGAAAAAGCTTGCAATAGCCTATTCGGTAGCAGCATCCTGAGGGGAGGAGTTGAAACAGTTTATGTCCAGGATGTGAGGGGCCTGTAGATATTTTTTCAGCCCGCTTTCTGACTTGTGCAGTATACAGGTCCTCTAATATCAATTTATTTAGAGGAAGCAGGAATTCCCTGTCCATATTTCTATCAGCATCTCATATCACAGTTCGGCTCTTCATTCTTCTCTTCACAGTTGCCTGGCGAAAAACATATATCCCCTTGTTAGAGGTTGAGAGGAGGTTATTAAAAAAATACAGCGGTTCTAGAATATCAGATATTAGCTTTCAAGTGATACTACAGATACAGATAGTTCTCGACACATGACCACAAGTGACCCCCAAATTTCCGTGGCTAAGCAAGGCGGTCCCAGTTCAGCCCATGGCATCCGTGGCCTTGGTGACAAGGGATGGGGCAGTGGAGGTGGGGCAATAGACGTTGGTGAAATAAGAGCACGAAAATCAGGATCTATATTGATTCAATAAGAAGACCTTAATTGCAAATACAACTGCAAATATAAGCTGGTTAGAAAAGATGTTATATACTGACAGTTGTGGGATTCAAATACCTGAACAACCGGTTCTCTTATTGGATGCAGGCCTGGGCCTAGGACAGAGTTCCGGAAGTGGCATCCACGCACTTCCGGTCGGCCGTTCTAGGCCTGGGAGGCCTGCTCCAGGTCTCTGAGGCCTAGAACGGAGTTCCGGAAGTGGCATCCACGCACTTCCGGTCGGCCGTTCTAGGCCTGGGAGGCCTGCTCCAGGTCTCTGAGGCCTAGAACGGAGTTCCGGAAGTGGCATCCACGCACTTCCGGTCGGCCGTTCTAGGCCTGGGAGGCCTGCTCCAGGTCTCTGAGGCCTAGAACGGAGTTCCGGAAGTGGCATCCACGCACTTCTGGTGGGCCGTTCTAGGCCTGGGAGGCCTGCTCCAGGTCTCTGAGGCCTAGAACGGAATTCCAGAAATGGCATCCACGCACTTCCGGTGGGCTGTTCTAGGCCTGGGAGGCCTGGCAGTGTCCATTCAGCCAGTTCTCTGAACTCAGCAAAATTTAGCTACTGGTTCTGCCGAACTGGTGCGAACCGGCTGAATCCCACCACTATATACTGATATTATTGTTATTTGTATAAACACTACAGAAACGCCTATATTTACTTTTGTATGTATCGATGGTACCAAGAACTGTATTTGCTTAATGTTGGTAAAATGAGAACATTATTGGAAGAAGTGAGGATCAAGGAACTGTATTATTATCTAACATGTTAACTATGGAATTATAGAAATTAATTACTATTAATTATTGTTAAATATGTGAACCCAGACAACACGTTGTTTACTAAGCACCGAAGATTGTTACTGTAAAAATTAATTGTATATACAGCGGCCCTCCAGAACATTCCCAAATTCTCATGCCATCCCTTGGCAAAATTAATTGCCCAACCCTGGTCTAGGATATTCACAGTTTCCCAGTTGGTTAAATCTGTCCATGTGTTATGCAATTAAGGAGTTTCCATCATGGCTGTAGATATCTCAGATCAAGCCAGTTGCACGTTTTCCCAGTAGTTCTAACAACAGAAATCTCACTCATTGTTCATACCTGACATGAATGAGGCAAGCTGATTGATTTATTCTCTTCCATCTTCCTCCCTATATGGAAGCTCCGGAATACAATGCGGGGAAAATAACAAGAGATTTTGTAATGCACAAAGCAACTTAACCATGCATTGTGGAATAAGCCACAATTGGCTGGATTTGTATATTATATTAAATAAGAATGGTTGGATTCATACAACATGCTAACCCACTTAAGTACTCTATTCAGAGAAGTGGCATTGTAAGAGACAAAGGGGGCACTGAACTGACATAGGTATAATGCAAAAATTGCCCTTTTCTGTGGGTATCACAATGGCAGCGATTCACAGTAAAATCCAATTCTTGTCAACTTGGCAGTAACTTTAACTAAATGGAATACACCCGTAAACAACTCTTACTGGAGATGCTGTAGTGGCAATGCGGAAGGCCATTGTTATTTCCAGGCGTTTAGGGATATATTTTGATTTTGCCTTCCCAGAATGCCAAGTCTAGAATTGTAGAGCTCCCTCAGAGCTACAGTCACCTGCTTGTGTTTTAACTCTTGTTTACTGAATAAAGGAGAAGGATCTTCCTAGAGCTTCAAAGATTTTCTTACTGTGTGCTGTTCTTGGTGCTCCCTGAGCTGTTTTCTTGCAGACATTTTATTAATAGAATAATGTACACTACACTTTGAATGTACACTAATTGGCATACGTTAAAATGACATTTCGTTGCATACAAACTAGGGTTTACCCAAACTAGGTAACGTCATCAGTGCTAGTAGAGAGCGGAGTTTGGGAGGAGGAGGAGGAGGAGGAGGAGGAGGAGGACTGTGGGGTCTTTGGTACTCTCTGAGCTGAGTTGTTTTCTTGCAGGCGTTTCATCACCCAAACTAGGTAACGACATCAGTGCTAGTAGGGAGTGGAGTTTGGGAGGAGGAGGAGGAGGAGGAGGACTGTGGGGTCTTGGGTACTCTCTGAGCTGGGTTGTTTTTTTGCAGACGTTTCATTACCCAAACTAGGTAACGTCATCAATGCTAGTAGAGAGTGGAGTTTGCGAGGAGGAGGAGGAGGACGACGACAATGACAACGACGACTGTGGAGTCTTTGGTGCTCTCTGAGCTGGGTTGTTTTCTTGCAGACGTTTCATTACCCAACTAGGTAACATCATCAGTGTTAGAAGAGAGTGGGGTTTGCTCTCTGTTTCCATACTAATTGCTTGCCCTGTCAGTGTGGCTAGGAATGCTCTTGATAGTTCCTCACTTAGGCTGTTGTTTCCTGTTAGTTTGTTTGTCTGAGCTGGTAATTCCTTGATTTTCAGCATGTTCTCAACATTAGAGTTCCATCAGAACAAACTTCAGAACAATTCAGGTGTTCCATTATAGGGAACTATTAAAAATGTTTTTTTAGCTTAGTGCCACAAAAGTAACTCAGATGGCAGTCCACTCCGGATGCTTTCTACCCCCCCCCCCCCAGCCTGCAGAAACATTCACCAAGGGGATTATTTTTAAATACAGACATAAATAAAGCCTTTTGTTTGTTATAAACTACCTTGAGTAGGATATAAAGTTATATTTTAAGGAGATATATTAATGCACTGGTAAATTAGAATTAAAATTCCATTAGCAAACCATGGAAGCTGTCATAAAAAAAAAAAAGTCTAGGCAAAAAAGCAACAGCAAATTAATTCACTTTGACAACAGCCCTTACACAACACAATTGCATAAATAAAATTCTCCGGTTATTGGCTTCATCCCAGCTCTTATGTTCGCACAGTGGGTAGTTTTTACATTTAACATTCTGCCTGACAAGCTCAATGGACAGAGCAACATAATTATATTTGACAGTCTGAAAGCTCAACGTCTTAGCAACACATTAGACCATACAGACACAGTGTAGATGTTACATTTGGTAACCTACTTAAAAAACATAAAGCACACCCCAACATGTAACAACATTATTTTACAACTCATGCACTGTTTAAAAAAAATAGTAAATTTACGGGCCAATCACCATCGCTGTTTCTTCTATCCTAGATTTGCCCTTAGTCCAGGGGAAGGCAACCTTGGCTCTTTTATGACTTGTGGACTTCAACTCCCAGAATTCCTGAGCCAGCCAGGCTGAGGGAAAAGGGAGAGGTTTCCAAGCTGAGCCATGCTGGCTCAGGAATTCTGGGAGTTGAAGTCCACAAGTCATGAGGGGGCCAAGGTTGCCTACCCCTGGACTAAGGGCAAATCTAGGATAGAAGAAACAGCGATAGTGATTGGCCCGTAAATTTACTATTTAAAAGAGCCAAGGTTGCCTACCCCTGTACTTAGTCTCTTATAGATGTAGTCCTCAACTTGCAATGATTTAATAATGATAATGATGATGATGATGATGATGATGATGATGGTGGTGGTGGTGGTGGTGGTGGTGATGATGATGATGATGATGATGATGATGATGATGATGATGATGATGATGATAATAATAATAATAATAATAATAATAATAATAATAATAATAATAATAATAATAATAATAATAATAATAATAATAATAATAATAATAAAAGTTGGAAGGGACCTTGGAAGTCATCTAGTCCAACCCTCTGCTCAGGCAGGAAGCCCTATACCATTTCAGACAAATGGCTGTCCAGTCTCTTCTTAAAAACCTCCAGTGTTCGAGCATTCATCGCTTCTGGAGGCAGGTTGTTCCACAAAAAGAGGGCTCGTCCAGGATTTGAACCCGGGACCTCTCGCACCCTAAGCGAGAATCATACCCCTAGATCAACGAGCCGCCATTTATTTAGTGACAGTTTGAATTTACAAGGGCATTGAAAAAAGTCACCTAGGACTGTTTTCCACACTTATGACCGTTGCAGCCTCTTCATGGTTATGTGATCAGAATTCAGATGTTTGGCAACTGACTCATATTTATAACGGTTGCAGTGTCCCGGGGGTGGTGGTCATGTGATCCCTTTTTGCGACCTTCTGACAAGCAGAAGAAGTCAATGGGGGAAGCCAGATTCATTTAACAACTGTGTTCCTATCTTAACAACTGCAATGATTCATTTAACAACTGTGGAAATAAATGTTGCAAAATGGGGCAGAACTCAGTCTTGCTTAGCAATAAAAATTTGGGGGTCAATCGTGGTCATAAGTCGAGGACTCTCTGTAAACATCAGCTTAACTGATTTTGTGGTTCTATAAAATTCTAAATATTGTTCACTGCCCAATGCCACCTGTTGAGATGGGAAGCTATGGAAAGTGTTTAAACAGATAAAAAAAAATCCTACTATGTAAGATTCTTTAGATTTAGCAACTGACCTGAATCACAGATAATCCTCATTTAGTGACTCTGACAGGGGTAGGCAACCTTGGCTCTTTTATGACTCGTGGACTTCAACTCCCAGAATGCTGGCTCAGGAATTCTGGGAGTTGAAGTCCACGAGTCATAAAAGAGCCAAGGTTGCCTACCCCTGGCCTAGTAACTTAACCATCAACTGAAGTGGTTGCTAAGTGAAACCATGACTATGCTTATCAACTTACTTCAGTTTTCCTTTGCTTTATAGCAATAGCAATAACACATAGATTTATATACCACTTCATAGGGCTTTACAGCCCTCTCTAAGCGGTTTATAGAGGCAGCCTATTTGCCCCCCCAGCAATCTGGGTCCTCATTTTACCGACCTCGGAAGAATGGAAGGATGAGTCCACCTTGAGCTGGTCAGGATCGAACTCCTGGCAGTGGGCAGAATTAGCCTCCAATACCGCATTCTAACCACTTGTCAAGGTCATAAAAGTGAGGAATGCTTGCAAAGTGCTTTTCCATACAGTAGTGCCTGCAGATCGTCACTAAACGAGGCCATCGCTAAACAAGGACTACCTATAGTTTCACTGATTGTTTTTTTTTTCCTATGCCAAAGGGTAAAATGGAAATTAAAAGAGAGTGGCCTCATTTTGGCAGTTTAAGGTTTGATCCAGAGAGGAAATAATTTTTTTAAAAAAATGGAAATTCTTTGTAAAGGAAATGTAAGGTCCCAGTCCCTTACTTAAACTTGAGATACCATATCAGTTTAATCAGATAACCCAAGCGGAGACTTCTTGATCAAGCAGCACTATAATAATAATAATAATAATAATAATAATAATAATAATAATAATAATAATAATAATAATAATAATAATAATAATAATAATAATAATAATAATAATAATAATAAAGTTGGAAGGGACCTTTGGGGGTCATCAAGTCCAACCCCCTGCTCAGGCAGGTAACCCTATACCATTTCGGACAAATGGCTGTCCAGTCTCTTCTTGAAAACTTCCAGTGTTGAAGCATTCACCGCTTCTGGAGGCAGGTTGTTCCACTGGTTAATTGTTCTAACTGTCAGGAAGTTTCTCCTTAGTTTCTCCTTAGCTCCTTAGATCACTTTATTTGATCAAATTAAGCAGCTGAACACTGGCAGAATTACGTCCAGAAGTGCCACGTTTTAGAAAATTGGTAGCATTGCTTTGTAAACTTTGTTAGCCAATGAAAATCAGACAACAGAGCCATTACATCATAAGGAAGACATCAATCAATCAATCAATCAATCCTGTACACTCCCTTATTCCCGCCTTCGGTATATCCCATCCAGGTACATGTTTCCCACACTTGCATGAAATTTCTCTGGTGCAAAAAAGCCGATTACAAAAAGTAAGAAAGCAACTGTTAGACTAAACAATTTCACCTTTGTTCCAGAACCCTTCAAAATATAATTTGGAGACCAAGTTTGCAAAATAATAATAATAAAAAAAACCATAGAAAGGCCGATTCTAATAGTATTGGATTTGTGAGAGACAACTGAGGGCTTCAGGAGATAATATGCATATAGTATTTGTTATGTCCTGGGCCTTGCCGAGTCATTCAGCGAGGCTCAGGAAGGTTGCAGAGACCTGGACAGACCACGTGTCTGCCCGGGACCCAGACAGGCTGTCTCCAGCCTTGCGTGCATGCGCAAGGCGGGAGAATGGCCTGCAATGATTGGATGTGCATCCCCTTGCAAGGGGATATAAAAGGCCAGTGGCCATTGTGTTCTTGCTTCTGTTCTGTGAATGTACTTAATAAAGAGATCCTTTGTTGTGAACCTGCCTCGTCTCGATGTCTGCTTTGCAAGAACAGAACAGTATTTGCTTTGCATTCTCAAATGCTGTTCTCTGGCATCTTGTCACCTGGTGTGGCACTGCTTGCTAAGGCCACTTTATCTAATCATCTTTGCTGTTCAGCATCAGCACGGAAATAGCACCTTTGACCACAGCAGATGCTGTGTGTTTTCCTTGATGAAAGGAAGAATATGATGATCCGATGGCTGTTCCCGTCCCTGCCTCTCCCCCCTCCCGTCGCTCGCCTTTAGTCCAGTAATTCTTAAATTGGTGATAATTACCCCAGGGAGTAATTAGGACGTATCCTGGGGATATCTATGGAGATTCTCCGTCATCCAGATCATAGTTGCCCCAAAGATGCTTTCTCAGGAGGCAACTGGACTTTTGTTTTTCCTTTGAAGATGTTTCGCTTCTCATCCCAGAAGCTTCTTCAGCTCTGACTGGGTGGTCAGACTGGATGATCCTTCCATTCCCCACCATCCAGTCAGAGCTGAAGAAGCTTCTGGGGTGAGAAGCGAAACGTCTTCAAAGGAAAAACAAGAAAGTCCAGTTGCCTCCTGAAAAAAGCACCTTTGAGTATCCTGGGGATAACGGAGCAATTTGTGAGTAGAACATCCAGTTTGGGACTGACAAACCTATGTAAAGTAACAAACCGTGGTTTCTCGGGTGGAGTGGGGTAATGGCATTATTTGAGATTGGAGAAAAGGGTACAGATGGTTCTTAACTTACAATCACAATTGTGCCCAAAATTTATGTTGCTAAGTGAGACAGTTAAGTGAGTTTTGGCCCATTTTATGACCTTTCGTGCCACCATTGTTAAGTAAATCACTGCAGTTAAGTTAATAACACAGTTGTTAAGTGAATCTGGCTTAATAATAATAATAATAATAATAATTAATCCACTGGGCATTGTGTAAAAAATACGACTTGCCTGTGTCCGAAAAGTCGTGGGAACACAGGGTGGAAAAAGTTGTTGAGAATGAGAGGGTGAAGATCTTGTGGGACTTTCGAATACAGACAGATCGCCATTTGGAACACAATACGCCGGATATCACAGTTGTAGAGAACCGAAGCGTACAGCTGATTGATATCGCTGTACCAGGAGATGCCAGAGTCGAAGAAAAAGAACTGGAAAAAATTACGAAATATCGCGACCTGGCCATCGAAACTGCGCGATTATGGATGAAACGTGTAACAGTGGTACCCATTGTCATCGGGGCACTGGGAACTATGTCCAAAAACTTTGCAAAATACATCAAGAAATTGCAGCTTCCTGCAATAACTCCAGCAATGTTACAAAAAACTGCGCTACTCGGAACATCTTATATTTTAAGAAGGTACCTGGTTGACACCTAGGATGCTGGTAGCAACCCGTGTCAACCATCAGCGCCAGCCAATTTGAATGTTCAGTTGACTGAGGTTCATGTTTAATGAATAAAAGATAATAATAATAATAATAATAATAATAATAATAATAATAATAATAATAATAATAATAATAATAATAATAATAATAATAATAATGCGGCCTTACTAGGAATTGCTTCCATCCTGCGACGATATCTGTAATACCATCAAACATCCACATCTGCCTATCCCAGGTCCTTGGTAAGGACTCGATAGGTAGACAAAAATGCCAAATCCAGTCTGAACATCTGGCTGACTGTGCGATGATCAATAATAATAATAATAATAATACCAATAAAACCCTATACCATTTCGGACAAATGGCTGTCCAGTCTCCTCTTAAAAACCTCCAGTGTTGGAGCATTCACCGCTTCTGGAGGCAGGTAGTTCCACTGGTTAATTGTTCTAACTGTCAGAAAGTTTCTCCTTAGTTCTAGGTTGCTTCTCTCCTTGGTTAGTTTCCATCCATTGCTTCTTGTCCTGCCTTAATTACATGATCCTGGGACACTGCAATCGTCATAAATATGAGTCAGTTGCCAAGCGGCCGAATTTTGATCGTGTGACCCATGGGGACGCTGCAAACGTCAAAAAGGGTCATGTCACTTTTTCCGTGTGGTGACTTCGAACGGTCAAAAAAAAATGGCTGTAAATTGAGGACTACCTGAATTGCTATACAAACATGGAGGATGAAAAGGAAGGGGTTTAGGGATTTGAAAATCCTTATTTAAAATGGTTAGGCTAGATAGGAACTATTGAATGTTGTTCGTCCATTAATCTAAATCAGGGGTCTCCAAACTCAACAACTTTAAGCCTTGTGGACTTCAACTTCCAGAATTCCCCAGCCAGCCATTCCACATGGACTTTGTATGGTGGCGAGGGAATTCTGGGAGTTGAAGTCCACAAGTCTTAAAGTTGCCGAGTTTGGAGACCCCTGGTATAAATTCGTTCTGTTGTCACAATTGCGGCTTTTTGGTAAAATGTGACAAGACCAGGTATGCTTATCTGTGTTGGTGCTATATTACTGATTAATGGTTGATGAAGCATGCATGGGACATGGCAATGTGCCAAATGATAAAAAAAAAATAGTAAATGCCATTTATGTCTGAAGTTTCAGGGAAATATTCCAACTCCCTCGGCTGCTGTTTGCCACAATCTGTTGGGAACTGAAGTGGAAGATTTTTGCTACTAAAATAGTTTCCCATTAAGCTGACTCGAGTCCAATTTTCCAAATAGATCATTCCCCTTCTTTCCTTCCTTTTCTTCCTTCCCTCCCTCCCTCCCTCCCTCCCGCCCACCCTCCCTCCACCCTCCTTCCTTCCATCCTCCCTCCCTCTCCCTCCCTCTTTCTTCTTTCTTTCTTTCTTTTCTTTCTTTCTTTCCTTCCTCCCTCCTTCCCTTCCTTCCTTCCTTCCTTCCGTCCTCCCTCCCTCCTTCTTTCCCTTCCTTCCTTCCTCCCTCCCTCCCTCTTTCTTTCCTTCCTTTCTTCCCTTGCTCCCTCCCTTCTTTCCTCCCTCCCTTTCTTTCTCTTCCTTCTGTCCTTCCTTCCTCCCTTCCTTTCTTTCCTTCCCTTACTTCCTCCCTCCCTCTTTCTTTCCTTCCCTTACTTCTTCCCTCCCTCCCTCTTTCTTCCCTTCCCTTCCCTCCCTCCCTCTCTGTCTCGCTCCCTTACTTCTTTCCCTCTCTCCCTCCCATCCTTCCATCCATCCATCCATCCATCCATCCATCCATCTATCCTTCACAATTCTTCTGGTTCCCAGCATCCATTTCTTAGTCCAGAAAATCTGTTCATGGAACTTAGGCATTATAAGAAGATCCACTCCTATTGTCCCACCTTTGGAGAGGATTTCATTTTCTCCAAAAATATTTTATCTCCGTCAATTGAGTTTCCCAAGAGCTACACCAATCACTGGGCGCTGATAGCTGCAAAAGGCATATATAGCCGTACCGTGCAGGTGAATGGGGTGACGTTCTGGCGGGGTTCCCTTTCCTTTTCAGCCATCTGCCTGGTGGAGATCCCACATTGCCCCATTCACACATTTCCTACCTTCAAAGGGCATCGCAATTGCCTGCCATCTGTTTTCATCGTCTGACGAGGCTACAAAGGCTGGGAGACCTTAGGGCAGGCGTAGGCAACCTTGGCTCTTTTATGACTCGTGAACTTCAACTCCCAGAATTCTGGGAGTTGAAGTCCACAAGTCATGAAGGGGCCAAAGTTTCTCCCGTGCTGGCTCAGGAATTCTGGGAGTTGAAGTCCACAAGTCATGAAGGGGCCAAAGTTTCTCCCGTGCTGGCTCAGGAATTCTGGGAGTTGAAGTCCACAAGTCATGAAGGGGCCAAAGTTTCTCCCGTGCTGGCTCAGGAATTCTGGGAGTTGAAGTCCACAAGTCATGAAGGGGCCAAAGTTGCCTCCCCCTGACTTAGGGCCTGAAGACTGAGTCAGGCCGGGCCTTGTATTAAGCAACAACTAATTCAGCACAAAAAATTAACAATCGACGGTGCCACCCCCTTGTTGTTCCTCAATTACAGGGATTCCTCGACTTACAACCACAAATGAGCCCAAAATTTCTGTTGCTAAGCGAGACCGTTGTTAAGCGAGTTTCGTCCCATTTTATGATCTTTCTTGCCCCAGTTGTTAAGTGAATCACTGCAGTTAAGGTGGTAACACGGCTGATAAGCGAATCCGGCGTTCCCCCTATTGACTTCGCTTGACAGAAGGTCACAAAAGGGGATCACATGACCCCGGGACACTGCGACCGTCATAAATATGAGTTTGCAGTTCCCCAAGACGTTTATCTCACAACATTTTGCAGGAATCTCCCACAGCATCCGTAAGTGGTGGAGTTCTCTCATGGCTTCTGCTAAATTCAGGCCATGTCTGTCCAAAAAGCATGGTTTCTCCAACCTCCTAGCACTGATGATGTTACCTAGTTGGGTAATGAAACGTCTGTAAGAAAACAACCAAGCTCAGAGAGCACCAAGGATTCCAAAGTCTTCATTCTCCTCTCCCCTCCCCTCTTCTTTTTCCTCCTCCTCCTCCTCCTCCTCCTCCTCCTCCTCCTCCCTTTCTCCTTTTACACAAATCCTATTCCCTCATAGCACTGATGATGTTCCCTAGTTGGGTAATGAAACGTCTGTAAGAAAACAACCAAGCTCAGAGAGCACCAAGGACCCACAGTCTTCATTCTCCTCTCCCCTCCCCTCTCCTCCTCCTCCTCCTCCTCCTCGCCCTTTTCTTCTTTTACACAAACTCTACTCCCTTCTAGCACTGATGATGTTCCCTAGTTGGGTAATGAAACGTCTGTAAGAAAACAACCAAGCTCAGAGAACACCAAGCACCCCACAGTCTTCATTCTCCTCTCCCCTCCCCTCTTCTTTCTCCTCCTCCTCCTCCTCCTCCTCCTCCACAAACCCCACTCCCTTCTCCCGCTGACAATATTACCGAGTTGGGTCATGAAACGCCTGCAAGAAAACCACCCAGGTCAGAGAGCACCAAGGATCCCACACTTCAACCCTGAGCTAGCAATATTCCCTTCTATCAGTTGTCTAATCTGAATGTCTGTTTTATAAAGGACCCTATTGTCTCCTCCCACCTCCATCCTAAGCCTGGAGGGGAGATTCTTTAGTCTTTTTAAAGACATGGTCCAGGATCAATGCCATCAGTGCAAACATTAGTTCCTTTTGAATAAACCCAATATTAAATGAACGAGTAATGGCAGTTTGCTATACTCCTTTGGCATTCTACCTCAAAAAAAATCTGCTGTTTGTAGCTTTAAAAAAAGAGAGAGAAAGAAAAAAAGACAACCAAGTTTATCATTCCTTCTCGGCTTTCAACATTTGGATTAAAACACAGGGCCTTTTTTTGGGTGGAGTGGGAGAAAAACAAGGAAAAACAGGGAACAGCTTGCCTCCTAAAGTTACGTGTGTTCCATCGGGGGAGGTTTCCAAGAACAGATTGAACAACCATTTGTCCAGGATGGTAAAAGAACTTGGACTAGAAGACCCCCCAAGGTCCCTTCCAGCCCTGTGACTGTATAATTCTCATCTCAACATCTCTTCTTTCTCCTTCTCTAAAAAAAAAAAAAGACCCCAAAGTCACATGACATTTCACTTGGAAAAACTTTCCCAAAAAGAAAAACTGGCTGAATTCTGAAATAAAATTCTTCATTTATTTAGAGATAAATGTATATATGTATGTATGTATGTATGTATGTATGTATGTATGTATGTATGTATGTATGTATGTATGTATATGTATTGAAGGAGACACTGTCTCCTATGAAGGGTTCTAGGCAATGCCTGAGCTTGGTTGTTTTCTTGCAGACGTTTCATTATCCAAACTAGGTAACATTATCTTCACTAGCACTGATGATGTTACCTAGTTTGGGTAATGAAATGTCTGCAAGAAAACAAGCAAACTCAGAGAGCACCAAGGACCCCACAGTTCTTCTCCTCCTCCTCCTCCTCCTCCCCAAACCCCATTCCCTTCTAGCACTGATGACATTACCTAGTTGGGTAATGAAACGTCTGCAAGAAAAAAACCCAGCTCAGAGAGCACTCAGGACCCCACAGTTCTCCTCCTCCTCCTCCTCCTCCTCCTCCTCCACAAACACCATTCCCTTCTAGCACTGATGACATTACCTAGTTGGGTAATGAAACGTCTGCAAGAAAAAAACCCAGCTCAGAGAGCATTCAGGACCCCACAGTTCTCCTCCTCCTCCTCCTCCTCCTCCTCCTCCTCCACAAACCCCATTCCCTTCTAGCGCTGATGACGTTACCTAGTTGGGTCATGAAACATCTGCAAGAAAACAACCAAACTCAGAGAGCACTCAGGACCCCACAGTTCAACCCTGAGCTACAAATATTCTCTTTCCTTGCTACTGTCTCTTACTTTTTGACTTTGTGGCGTGCTTGCCAGAAATGCTAAGGTCATCTTTGACAGCATCAATGCTGACCGCTCAGGAGCATTGAAATCTTGTCATTTCGGTGATCCTTGTCTTGCAGACCCTCTGCCTTCAGCCGTGTGGCCTTCTTTATTATACTAATATTTATTGATCATCAGCACTGCTTTTGCCGAGAGTGCAGTCCACGTGGGATGGAAAACAGGGGGATATTGCAGCTTCTCTTCAGGGGCCAAATAATCAGATGATAACAATGGCAATAGCACTTAGACTTCTATACTGCTTCACTCCCTTCCTTCCTTCCTTCCTCCCTCCCTCCCTCCCTCCCTCCCTCCCTCCCTTCCTTCCCTTCCTTTAGCACTTAGACTTCTATATTTTCACAGTGCTTTACAGCCCTCTCTAAGAGGTTTACAGACAGTCAGCATATTTGCCCCCCAAATTTCCCTCCCCTCCCTCCCTTCCTTCCTTCCTCCCTCCCTTCCTTCCTTCCTTCTTCCTCCTTTAGCACTTAGATCTTCTTATACCGCTTCACAGTGCTTTACAGCCCTAAGCGGTTTGTACAGAATCAGCATATTTGCCCCCAAATTTCCCTCCCTCCCCTCCTTCCCTCCCTCCCTCCTTCCCTCCTCTCTCCCTCCCTCCCTCCTCCCTCCTCCCTTATTCCTTCCTTCCTTCCTTCCTTCCTTCCTTCCTTCCTTCCTTCCTTCCTTTCGCACTTAGACTTGTATACCGCTTCACAGTGCTTCACAGCCCTCTCTAAGCGGTTTACAAAGTCGGCATATTTGCCCCCAACAATTTGGCTCCTCATTTTACCGACCTCCGGAAGGAAGGAAGGTTGAGTCCACCTTGAGCCGGTGAGACTTGAACTGCCAAACTGCTGGCAGCCAGGAGTCAGCAGAAGTAGTCTGCAATACGGCATCAAGCTGGTGTACCTTTTTGAAAGAAAAATCTGGCTTTCTGAAGGGATGTTTGGTTGCAATGAATGGAAATAATTGCTTGAAGTTTCATTCCCTCCCCCCTCCTATGGCTTGTCTACCTCTGCTCAAATCTCTCCCTTGCCCAGATCTATTTTTGCATCTCAGGAATCATACATGGAAGGGGAGTTGAAGGATAGTCCTCGATTTAGAACATTTCATTTAGTGAACTTTGAAAGTTACAACGGCAATGAAAAAAGTGATTTAGGACCGATACATAAATCCTTGGTTGTATCAACAGAGGCGTAGAATCAAAATCATGAGAAGCATTCATACAGCTTTATAAAGCCTTAGTAAGGCCGCATTTGGAATACTTGCATCCAGTTTTGGTCACCACCGTACAAAAAAGATGTTGAGACTTTGGGAAAAGGGCAAAGAAGAGCAACTAAGGCAGTGATGGCGAACCTTTTAGAGACCGAGTGCCCAAACTGCAACCCAAAACCCACTTATTTATCGCCGGGTGCCAGGTGGGCATGGCCCACTGGGTGGGCGTGGCTGTGGTGGTCATGGCAGACTGGGTGGGTGTGGCCAAGATGGGCGTGATCACCTCGATGTTGCTCGTGGGGACACCTGTGGGGGCCGGACAGGGTTGGGGGAGATCCAGGGGGTCTCTGACAGGTGGGGCGGTGGGCAGGAGGCTCGTCCTGCGGGGTGAGGTGAAGCAAGGCGAGGCAGGGGCCGGGGCGGCTGCTGCCTGACACCATCGGCCCCCGCACACAGAGGCCAGCGAGCGCATGGGGGCCGACAGTATCCGTCAGCAGCCATAGCCTGCCGGCCCCTCCACCGGTGCACTCTGGGGCTCCGCAGCCCGCCGCCAGCAGTTCAGAGAAGCCGCCTCTGAGCTGGACGGCGATGAGGAGGCGATACAGTGAGTCGTGCCCGGGAAAAGGAGAACATGCGAGGCCAGGAGGGATTGGACGGGAGGGAGGGAAACCAGCCATGCCAGGATGCATCCGGCCACGTGGGACCTCGGCGAGTTAGCGGGCGGCTGGTTGAAGAGGGACGGTTGCCATCTCCGGGGCATGGTGCGTGTGCTCACAGAGAGGGCTCTGAGTGCCGCCTGTGGCACGCGTGCCATAGGTTTGCCACCACTGAACTAAGATGGTGAAAGGCCTGGAGACAAAAACATATGAAGAACGGTTGCAGGAATTGGGTATGGCCAATCTAGAGAAAAGAAGGACTAGGGGGGACAAGATAGCAGTATTCCAGTATTTGAGATGCTGCTACAAAGTAAACTTATTTTCCAAAGGGTCAACTTATTTTCCAAAGCAGCAGAAGGCAAGACAAGAAACAATGGATGGAAACTAATCAAGGAGAGAAGCAACCTGGAATTAAGGAAAAACTTCTTAACAGCGAGGACAATTAACCAGTGGAACAGCTGGCCTCTAGAAGTTGTGGGTGCTCCATCACTGGAGGTTTTTAAGAAGAGACTGGACAGCCACCTATCTGAAATGGTATAGGGTCTCCTGCTTGAGCAGGGGGTTGGACTAGAAGACCTCCGAGGTCCCTTCCAGCTCTATTCTGATTGATTATCATTTTTCACACTTACGACCGTTGCAACATCTCCATGGTCACATGACCAACATGCAGATGTGTGGCAACTGGTTCATATTTATGACGGTCGCAGTGTCCCGGGGTCACGTGATCCCCTTTTGCGACCTTCTGACAAGCAAAGTCAACAGGGGAGAACCAGATTCCTTTAACAACCGTGTTACTAACTTAAAAACTGCAGGGATTCCCTTAACAATGGTGGCAGGAAAAGTCAGGAAAAAGGGGCAAAACTCACTTAACAAATGTCTCACTTAGCGACGTCAATTCTGGGCTCAGTTGTGGTCATAAATTGAGGACTACCTCTATAAAACTTTTATCCAGTCAGAGGCAAAACGTCTTCTCTCCTAAGCATGTGTTCCAAATTGCAAAAGGTCAGAGTCCGGCAGCAATTCCAATCATATGCGTATCCCATGCGTAGATAAAATTCATCCCTCTGTGCATACACATAAATCTTCATTTCCATTCAATAATTGCATAATACTAAAATAAATTGGATTCTTTAGAGGTGTGTGGATACACGCATATACATTTTAATGAGATCAAAATGTACTCTGTCTCCCGGACAGGAGACAGATGGAAAATTTAGCCGCCCTTCTCCAATTCATTCATAGGATTGTTCATTACACCTATAAAACTATATCCGGCGACTTCTATTCTTCGCAGAATTTGCCTTTGAGCTGAGCAACACTCCTGGTTTGTGTGGTTTTCCTGGTGGTGGCAGCAGCACCGGAAAGAATAAAAGAATAACAGAGTTGGAAGGGACCTGAGAGGTCTTCTAGTCCAACCCCCGTGCTCAGGCAGATAACCATATACCACTGCAGACAAATGGTTGTCCAATCGCTTCTTAAAAACTTCCAGTGTCGGAGCAACCACAACTTCTGAAAGCAATATAACCCTGTCGCTTGCCCTGTCAATATGAGTGGAGAATGTAGTTTTCTTCTTTAGTAGGGTGTTGTTTTCTGCTTGGAGTTAATAGAATAGAATAGAATAGAATAGAATAGAATAGAATAGAATAGAATAGAATAGAATAGAATAGAATAGAATAGAATAGAATAGAATAGAATAGAAATAGGATATAATAGAATAGAAATAGAAATAGAAATAGAATAGAATAGAATAGAATAGAATAGAATAGAATAGAATAGAATAGAATAGAATAGAATAGAATAGAATAGAAATAGGATATAATAGAACAGAAATAGAAATAGAAATAGAAATAGAATAGAATAGAATAGAAATAGAAATAGAAATAGAAATAGAAATAGAAATAGAAATAGAAATAGAAATAGAATTAGAATAGAATAGAAATAGGATATAATAGAAATAGAAATAGAAATAGAAATAGAATAGAATAGAATAGAATAGAATAGAATAGAATAGAATAGAATAGAATAGAATAGAATAGAATAGAATAGAAATAGGATATAATAGAAATAGAAATAGAAATAGAAATAGAAATAGAATAGAATAGAATAGAATAGAATAGAATAGAATAGAATAGAATAGAATAGAATAGAATAGAATAGAATAGAAATAGAGCTGGAAGGGACCTTGGAGGTCTTCTAGTCCAGCCCCCTGCTCAAGCAGGAGAACCTATACCATCTCAGACAGGTGAATGTCTAGCCTCTTCTTAAAAATCTCCAGTGATGAAGCACCCACAATTTCTGGTGACAAGCTGTTCCACTGGTTGATTGTCCTCACTTTCAGGAAGTTTCTCCTTAATTCCAGGTTGCTTCTCTCTTTGATCAGTTTCCAACCATTGTTTCTCGTCCTTCCCTCTGGTGCTTTGGTGAACAACCTGCCCCCCTCTGCCTTGTGGCAGCCCCTCAGATACTGGAAGACTGCTATCATGTCTCCCCTATTTCTTCTTTTCCTTAGACTAGCCAAACCCAAGTCCTGCAGCCGTTCTTCGTATGTTTTAATCTCCAGGCCTTTGATCATCTTAGTTGCTCTTCTCTGAATTTTTTCCAAACTCTCAACATCTTTTTTTGTGATAGGGTGACCAAAATTGGCTGCAGTATTCCAGGTGTGGTCTTACTAGGGCTTTATAAAGCGATAATAATACTTCGTGTGATCTTGATTCTATGCCTCTGTTTATACAGCCCAGGATTGCGTAAGCTTTTTTGGCTGCTGCTGCTGCACACTGCTGGCTCATGGTCAGGTGATCGCCCACTAGGACTCAAGAGATCCCCCTCACAGTTACTGCCTTCAAGCCAGGTCTCGCCAGTCTGTACTTGTATCTTTGATTTTTCCTGCCTAAATGTAAAACTTTGCTTTTCTCCATATTGAAACTCATTTTGTTGGATAGGGCTCATTGTTCAAGTTGGTCAAGATCTTTTTGGATTCTGAGTTTGTCTTCTGGGGTGTTGGCTACTCCTGCCAGTTTGGTGTCATTTGCAAATTTGATGAGTTCCTCTTTCAATTCTCTCATTTGGATGTTAGTTGCTGGACTCTTTGTTTCCTTTCCTATTGTCTCTTTGGAACAGGGCATAAAGATGATTTACCTCTGTGTGTCCGTTGATGGTTGATTTGTCCAAACATCGGGTTCCAGGAATCCTCTAGCATTTTTTGAATTTAGCTTAGTCTAGGATGCTCATCGTTTCTAAGTTGAAACTATGATTAAGTCTGTCCATGTATTGTGAAATTCAGCCTTCTAGCTGCTAGTGGGTATTCACGGATGCCCCTTTGATAATCTTCTGGGATTCAAGGATGACCTTTAGTCAAACCGGAGTGTTTTCTGCTGCTAATTTTTGGCAGCAGCCTGACACAGGTAGTCCTCAACTTACAACAGTTCATTTAGTGACCGTTCGAAATTACAACGGCACTGAAAAAAGTGACTTATGACCGCTTTTCAGAGTTACGACCGTTGCAGCACCCCCCAGGGTCACATGATCAAACTTCTAGAGGCTTGGCAACTGGTTCATACTTATGACTGTGGCTGTGTCCCGGGGGGGGGGGTATCACGTCATCCCCTTTTGCGACCTTCTGACAAGCAAAGTCAATGGGAAAGCCGGATTCACTTAACAACCAGGTTACTAACTTATCAACTGCAGTGATTCACTTAACAACTGTGGCAAGAAAGGTCTAAAATGGGCAAAAACCAATTATGAAATGTCTCACTTTATAACAGAAATGTTAGGCTCAATTGTGGTCGTAAGTCAAGGACTGCCTGACTTTTGCCAGCAGGGAATGATTAAAGTGCCTATTCTATTCTATTCTATTCTGTTCTGTTCTGTTCTGTTCTGTTCTGTTCTATTCTATTCCATTCCATTCTATTCTATTATATCCTATTTCTATTCTATTCTATTCTATTCTATATTCTATTCCATTCCATTCCATATTTTCTATTCTATTCTATTCTATTCTATTCTATATTATATTCCTATTATATTCCTATTATATATTATATATTATATTATATATTATTATTATATTATATTATATTATATTCCTATATATTATATTCCTTTATATTATATTCCTTTATATTCCTTTATATTCCTATTCTATATTCTATTCCATTCCATTCCATATTTTCTATTCTATTCTATTCTATTCTATTCCCATCACCATCCTCATATATTCTATTCTATTCTATTCTATTCTATTCTATTCCCATCACCATCCTCATATATTCTGTTCTATTCTATTCTATTCTATTCTATTCTATTCTGTTCTGTTCTATTCTGTTCTGTTCTGTTCTGTTCTGTTCTGTTCTGTTCTATTCTATTCTATTCTATTCTATTCTATTCTATTCTATTCCCATCACCATCCTCATATATTCTATTCTATTCTATTCTATTCTATTCTATTCTATTCTATTCTATTCTATTCTATTCTATTCTATTCTATTCTATTCTATTCTATTCTATTCTGTTATTTTTTATTTTATCACTTTTTAATTTCATTATTTCATTTCATCAGCTTCCCTATTTTATTTTATTTCCCTCTGCCTGAATTTTTAGAACTTTTTTTTTTTCCTGGTTATGTCAAATGACTTCCCTGGATATTTTAAGTTAGCTTATAAAAATGGAGACAATCTACCCATGTGTTTGCTAGGAGTCGAAAATGACTTGATAGCACATGGTCAATCAACCACAGAAAATGATTGTGGATGGGCTCACTTGCAAAAGTTGCCTATGCAAGCTTTTAAAAGCCTGCTTTCTGCTTGCGAGGGATATCGAAAAAGGAGGGGGGGGGAAGTAGGCTTCTGGGGATTTTTGCCTCCCAAACCTTATCTTGCAATTAGGCTGCACGCATGTTGACTTCAATGCCATACTGAGCAGCACCAGGCCTGCAAAAGATTCTGTAAAAAAATTGTGTGTATATAAGGCAAAAATCAATCAGCGACTTTTACTATGAACTAGTGACATGAAAGGCACTTCAGAGGAAATAACCAAGACAATGAAAATACTTTCAAGAGATGACCATCCAGCCGAACATCTTCCTTGTCCTTCTTAGCATAATTCATAGTGTGGTATATAAACAGAGGCGTAGAATCAAAATCACGTGAAGAATTACTACCACTTTATAAAGCCTTAGTAAGGCTACAACCGGCATGCTGCATCCAGTTTTGGTCACCACATTACAAAAAAGACGTTGAGGCTTTGGAAAAAGTGCAAAGAAGAGCAAAGAAGATGATTAAAGACCTGGAGACTAAAACATATGAAGAATGGTTGCCAGATTTATTTGGGTATGGCTAGTCTAGAGAAAAGAAGGACTAGGGGTGACAATGATAGCAGTATTCCAGTATTTGAGGGGCTGCCACAAAGAAGAGGGGTTCAATCTATCTTCCAAAGCATCTGAAGGCAGGACAAGAAACAACGGACGGAAACTAATCAAAGAGAGAAGCAACCTGGAATTAAGGAGAAATTTCTTAACAGTGAGGACAATTAACCAGTGGAACAGCTTGCCTCCAGAAGTTGTAAGTGTTGCATCACTGGAGGTTTTTAAGAAAATATTGGACAGCCACTTGTCTGAAATGTTATTGGGTCTCCTGCTTGAGCAGAGGGCTGGACTAGAAGACTTCCAAGGTCCCTTCCAGCTCTATTCTGATTAATTGATTGAGACAAATATTGAAAAAAGGTCTCCCCAAACCCCCTTATCTACCCAAGCAGCCCCTTACACACACACACACCCCAACAGCACAAATTCACTCCTTTCCAGATTGGATGGCAACTCCAGCTTGACAACTTTTATTACTTATTTATTTATTTGTTTGTTTATTGATTGATTCGTGAAATTTATTTGTCACGCATCTTGTGTCAAAACAAGGACAGGTAGTCCTTGAGGCACGACTCCGTTGGGACCAGAATTTCCATTGCCAAGCTAATGAAGGGAGCCGTACCCAATTTTTGCAACCCTTTGGATCTGGTCGTTAAATGAATCACCGCAGTTGTTCACTGCGCCGTGCGGTCGTTCAATGAATCCCATTGATTTTGCTTGTCGGAAACTGGCCGGGAAGGCTACAAAGGGTGATTCGCGTGACCCCAGCGCCAGTGGCCAAGCGCCCAAATTTCGGTCGCATGACCACAAGGGGAGCTGTGGTGGTCCTAAGCCTGAGGATCGGTCGTTAAGTCGCTTTTTCAGGGCCGCTGCAATTTTGAACGGTCGTTAAACGAGTGGTTGTGAATTGACGACTCGCTGCGCAACAGGTAGTTTGCAAAAATGTGAAGAATGGCCCGCTATTGCAAAATGTTTGCCTAAAGCTTTGCTTCCTTCCCTTTCGTTCTCGCCCTACCCTTTGTTTTCTCCCCTCGGTTTTCGATTTAAGCAGGCCCGCAAACTTTAATAGATTAATTGCTCAGATTAATCCATTTAAACCACTCTCATCAATGAGAAAGACATGCCATTCCCCTAACCAGCCCCGATTAGCAACGCTCGCCATTAAACAATTCTTAAAAGACATTGGATATACAGTAATTGTCTTTTGCTTCTGAGCTGTTTATATGGCAATATTCCTTGGTTTGCTTCAGAGTTGAAGATTTGGTTTCTGTTTTTTTCTGCCTGAAATGCACCACTGCTGGTTATTCATTTCTCAAAAGCTGATTTTTTTTTTTAAATTTCAGTGCCTCTTAAAACTCCCTTAATTGGGTCTGATCAAGTTCATTCTGGATGGGAGACCACCAGGAGATTCAAGGGCTATAATATAATATAATTCAAGGGCAACCTGCCTTCAGAAGCTGTGAATGCTCCAACACTGGAGGTTTTTAAGAAGAGACTGGACAGCCGTTTGTCTGAAATGGTAGAGGGTTTCCTGCCTCAGCAGGGGGTTGGACTAGATGACCTCCAAGGTCCCTTCCAACTTTTATTATTATTGTTATTATTATTGATCATCGCACAGTCAGCCAGATGTTCAGACTGGATTTGGCATTTTTGCCTACCAAGGACCTGGGATTGGCAGATGTGGATGTTTGATGGTATTACAGATATCGTCGCAGGATGGAAGCAGTTCCTAGTAAGGCCGCCTTTTGCAATTGACTAATGGCGAATTTGTCAATGCCGATGATGGTGTTCAAGTGGTGCTCCAGTTGTTTTGGGATCGCACCCAAGGCGCCTATTACTATTGGTACTACCCTTGCTTGCCTTTGCCACAGTCTTTCTATTTCTATTTGTAGGTCTTATCTTCTCCAGTTCTTTCTCGTCTATTCTGCTGTCTCTATTATTATTATTATTATTATTATTATTATTATTATTATTATTATTATTATTATTATTATTATTATTATTATTATTATTATTATTATTATTATTATTATTATTATTATTATTGTGGCAAAACTCACTTAACAACTATCTCGCTTATCAACAGAAATTTTGGGCTCAATTGTGGTCGTAAGTCCAGAACTACCTGTAGTTTCCAAAAAGTAGGCATGACTGGCTGATCAGAGCCCCGCCCCTTTGGAGTGTGCATTGCACTCACGCTAACCAGAGGCAAAGCTTTGATCGCCCAGTGGTGTCCATCCATTTTGAAGCCAGCGAGTGTCACTGCATGGGAGTGCAAAACCATATTGGCAAGCAGACCTAAGCTCAAAGGAGATGTGGGCACACCAGCATCCCAGGGCTAAGCAGCGTCACCCTTAGTTAAACCTGGGAGAGGAGACCACCAGGAAATCACTTTGTGGGAAGCTTTAAAAAAAAACAACTCTGAAGAACAACAAGTGTACAGGTGTGTCAAAAACTACAGGTAGTTCTCAACTTAGAACAGTTCATTTAGTGGCCGTTCGAAGTTACAACGGCACTGGAAAAAGTGACTTATGACCGTTTTTCACACTTATGACCGTTGCAGCATCGCCGTGGTCATGTGATCAAAATTCAGACCCTTGGCAACTGACTCGTATTTATGACGGTCGCAAGTGTCTCGGGCGGTCACGTGATCCTCTTTCGGGACCTTCTGACAACGTTCGTGGAGGAGCCAGACTCAAGCTAACCACCGTGCTACTAAGTTAACAACTGCAGTGATTCACTTAACAACGGTGGCAAGAAAGGTCGCAAAATGGGGCAAATCTCACTCAACAAGTGTCTCGCTTAGCAATGGAAATTTTGGGCTCAGTTGTGGTCGTAAGTCGAGGACTGCCTGTGTAGCCCCTAAGGAGAGGAGTGGAAGTGTGGAATTTTTTACTCCTAGAAACAGCAGGTGGCAGCCATCTCTGCTGGAAGAGGCATCCGTTTCTCACATTCAACAGGGAAAGCCTCTTCCAGAAAGAGATCAACCCAGATCAACCCTCTGCATCGGTCCAGAATAAAGGCGGAATGTGAATTTTTCCAACATGTGGAAAAATTCATCCAAGCAACCCACCTCTTCAAAATCCCCTTTCTACCAATAAAGGAGAATATTTGCAGCTCAGGGTTGACACGGGGGGTCCTGGGTGCTCTCTGAGCTGGGTGGTTTTCTTGCAGACGTTTCATTGCCTGACTAGGTAACGTACAGCAAACCTTCACTCCCTTCTAGCACTGATGATGTTCCCTAGCTGGGTCATGAAACGTCTGCAAGAAAACAACCAAGCTCAGAGAGCACCAAGGACCCCACAGTCCTCCTCCTCCTCCTCCTCCCACACTCCCTTCTAGCACTGATGATGTTCCCTAGCTGGGTCATGAAACGTCTGCAAGAAAACAACCAAGCTCAGAGAGCACCAAGGACCCCACAGTCCTCCTCCTCCTCCTCCTCCCACACTCCCTTCTAGCACTGATGATGTTCCCTAGTTGGGTCATGAAACGTCTGCAAGAAAACAACCAAGCTCAGAGATCACCAAGGACCCCACAGTCCTCCCCCTCCCCAAACCCCATTCCCTTCTAGCACTGATGATGTTCCCTAGTTGGGTCATGAAACGTCTGCAAGGAAACAGCCCAGCTCAGAGAGCAGCAAGGGCCTCTCAAACTCTCTTGGAGGAGTCCCCAGGTTTTCCTTCTGCCCTGTGTCCTTCCTCCTCCCAGGGGCAGAGACCTCTTCTTTTAATTTTCAATCAAGGTTCCCTTTTTTGAGGGTCTCCTGCTGAGGGTCTTCTCTGTCCTTTCTCTGAGGGTGTCTTGCCTGGACAGCGTGTTGGACTAGAAGACCTCCAAGGTCCCTTCCAACTCTGTTACAATTCGTTTAGCAACCATCCCAAGGTACAAAAGCACTGAAAAAAGGGACTTATGGCCATTTTTCACCCTTACGGCCTTTGCAGCATCCCCGTGGTCACGTGATCAAAATTCCGACCCTTGGCAACTGACTCATATTTACGACGGTTGCCGTGTCCCCCGGGGGGATCACGCGATCCCCTTTTGCGACCTTCTGACGAGCAACGCCAATGGGGAAGCCCGATTCCCTTAACAACCGGGCGACTTAACTTCATGACCACAGCAATGCACTTTAACAAACAAGCGAGTCATAAAACGGGGCAAGACTCACTGAACCGCCTCGCTTAGCGACGGACATGTTGGGCTCAATTGCGGCCGTTAAGTCGAGGACTACCTGCATTCTACCCAAATAGGTGCTGGGGCCGATGCGCCCCCTCCCCTACCCATTTTTGACCCTGGGGTTGTTTCCAGGCCGAATTGGACACCCTTTAAAACTCGCCGAGAGGCCGTGAAGACGGGCTCTGGGTTCCGATGCCGCGTTTCCCAGCCCGATCTCCGCACAGCCACGGCGGCGGCGAAAGCAGCGAAGGCACCCCCAGAGTTGCCCATTCGCTGGTTAACGTTTGCCGAGTTTGCGGTGGGACGGGAGAGGGGGGAAAGGGGAGGGTGAGTGTAGAAACGGAAAGGGGGAGGGAAGGAAACGTAAAGTAGGGGGGATCCCCCCCTTCCCCCTGCTCCAACCTCGGGAGTCCCACCCTCTGCGAACTAAGCAGCGAGCGCGACGATTTCTCCCTGCGTTTCTTTTCTTTTTTCTTTCTTTCCCCCCTTTGTGGTCGTGTGAATGGTGCAGGCCGGCTTTAGCACGCGTGCAGGATGCGGGGAGTAGGGGTGGGGGGTGGGGTAGGGAGAAAAGGGAAGGCGTGCCCACCCAGGGCATATGGATCGTCGCTCGGCTTCTCATTCATGTTTAACCTGCCGGGACCTGCGTACGTGCCCGCGAGAGTGAGAGTGAGAGAGAGAGAGAGAGAGTGAACGTCTGCAGGAGCGCGCGTGGGCGGGGGCGCGCGTGGGAACGCGCAGCGGGCCGGCTGCCTGGCTCGCTCCCGGCTCTCTCGGCGTCTCTCCCCCCCCTCCCCTCTCTCTCTCTCGCTCTCTCTCTCTCCCTCCTGCGTGTGTATGTGTATAAGAGAAGCGGCGATCGGCAGAGCAGCGGCTGAAAGCGACTCGCGATTGGAGCTGGTGCCGACGACCTGGGGAGACAAAAAAAAGAAAAAAAAAGAAAAAAAAATCAGCCTTGGGAGAAGAAATCCTGACCCGGGAAAAAGGGCGATTCTTTTTGAATTTTTCTTCTTTCTTCTTCTTCTTCTTCTTTTTTTTTTTTACATTTTTTTTTTTTTTAGGGAGGGTGGGGGAGAATCGGGATGGGGGAAGGAGACGGCGCTGGATCCTTCTCGCCTGCTTTTCTCGGATGAAGCGCTGCCCTTCCTGGCACTCCATTTAGGGGGGTCTTTATATATATATATTTTTGGGGGGCCACCCCCTCTTCTTCTCCCCCAACCTTTTCCCACGGCTACTTTGGGGGACGGAGCGCCGGGGCAGCTGGCCAGCCGCCACCACCCCCCCCGCCGCCGCCGCGTCGCCCATCCCAGGATCGCGATCGCCGCAGTAAGCTGGTAAGCCTGGCGAGGGCGGGGGGGCTTTCGGGGGTGGTGGTGTTGGTGTTGGGGGGTTGCAATGCGCTCTCCATCCTCGACCCCCCCTCCCCTCCCTCCCTCCCTCCCTCCCACCCATCGCCTCCTCCTCCACCTTTAAAGCTCCCTTCCACCGCCGCTTCCCTCCTGCCTCCCTTCCCCCCCCCTTCGCCTGATTTAAAGAGATCAGCCCAGATCTCTCGCGATCTCCTCCTCCTCCTCCTCCCCCCCGCCGCCGCGGGATCGTTTTATACTGCAATACAGTGGTATTTTTTGGGGTTCGGAGGGAGAAAAATCTAAAAAAAATCCCATCTCCTTGGACCCGCAGTCCACGCCGTTACCCATCCTTGGGTTTCTGCCTAAGGCGGGGTGGGGGGTGGGGGTGGAGGGGGGCCCGGCTTTGGGGTGGGAGCCGATCCTCGCCGACCCTCTGCAATGGCTTGGATCGCTCCTTCACGACCCCTCCCTCCATTCATGCATGCGTGTATGTGTGTGTGTGTGTGTTGGAGAGAGATGGGCCGTCTCGTCTTCCTCCTCCTCCTCCTCCTCCTCCTCCTCCTCTTTGAACGGGCACCATCCGTGCAGTTTTCCGGAGGATTCAGACGCGGGTGGGGTGCTGGCTGGTTGCGGGAGGCGGGCGAGGCAACCTGCGGGATCCCTTGTAACGTAGGGACCCGGCTCGCTTACAGCATCTCTCTCTCTCTCTCTCTTTCTAAAGCAGAGAGGCTGTGTTTGAAGGAGAGTCGATTCCTAGATATATATATATATATATTTCTGGCAGTGGAGGAATCAATTGCAAGAAAGGGCCAGGTGGAGTGTTCCCAGATCTATCCCGAAGTAATAGATCCCCAAGTTCTTTCAGATCTTCCCTTAGGGACTTTAAGCCCCCCCCCTCCCTCCCCCTCCCCCTCCCCCTCCCGTTCCTTCCCCTCTGCCTATCCTTGCTGTCTGTGGTCTTCTTTTGTGAATCTGTTGACTTCTGGATCAAGGGTGGTGAAACTCCAGGCTGCTGGCACGGCGACCTGGTGGATCACCTTTAGTGGCCAAGCCTTGGGACTCGATCTCTAAGGAATGGCCTGTCTTTGTTTTAAGGTTGGGTTTTGGCCCAGCCTGTATTGCCACCGAAAGTGAAAATTGGAGTGAAGCTTAACCTTCTGGGCTAATTTTATGTGGAACTTTTTTTTTTTTTTTCCCCTCTGCCTTATTTTACAGAGATGATCCTTTGGTTGTTGTTACAAAAGAAAAAAGAAAAGTTGTGCGTGCTGAGATTCAAATGTAATTGATCCAAGCTGGGGTTTCTTATTTATATCACCTTGCTGAAGTTGTTCTTTATTTGGGAATTCTGCTGAGGGGGTCTGCCAGCCCAAACTTGGGAAAGTTTGCGTGATACTTTAACCAAAGAGAGAGTGAACGGGTTTTTAAAAAAAAGAGAAATGTGGTTAGATCTCTGATTCAGGAAGGTTGATGTTAGGTTGCTATCGTTGTCTTCTGCCGAGGGGTCCTTTTGTATTTCAGATCAGGGGAATAACATGTTGTAAAACAATTCACTATAGTTCACTCTGGCTGGAGACACTGAATGGGATTGAATTCTTCTTAACTGCAAAGTAGATTTCTTTAAAAAAAATATAAAAAAAATTCCAGGAATGCTGTGAAATATTGTCTTGGGTTTCTAGAAAAACTGATTTTTGAACCAGTCTAGTTCAGTTCATTGAAATTGAAACAATACCCTTTCCTTGCTAGCCTGGACACAGCTGAAGAGGAGCACACATACACTCACAAAAGGCAAAACTGTGTTACCAAATTTTTTTTTTTTAAAAAAAAATGCCGTTGTACAATCAAATAAAATGCAAGTTGACTTGCCAAGCCTTTAAATGTAACTCCCTTCCAAGAAAGTGGGTGGGTGGTCTCCCTGCAGTTGTGCCAAGAGGTTCTCCTTATCTTAAATGCAAACATACATGGCAAATGAAGCCGGGATAGATGGCTTGCATTAAGCCTGTCCACAAAATCTAGGAAGCATCACCACCCATAGGTGACTGTATTGCCTCCTGAAGCTATATTAAGACATTTGTCTCCTCCGAATTTGTTTGGGTAGCTTTTACTGGAACAAAACACCTTTCCTGAGAGGTGCTTTTCTTCTTCGTAGCCTATAGCTGTTTTGCAATTTTTCATAATAATAATAATAAAAAAAATCAGGCAGTTGTAGAAATTAGACTTTCTTCTGCATGCTAAACAGAACTTAAAGGAAAAAAGGAACAGGGAAGAACTGTTGCTCTCTTTAAAATATGCAACATGAGCAAAGCTGGGGCTTGGGGAGCTGTGACATTGGGGCTGCAAAACTCTTGATGACCTTTAGATGGCAGCAAAGGGACGTAATCCATCTCTCTCTCTCTCTCTCTCTCTCTCTCTCTCTCTCTCTCTCTCTCTCCCCTCTCTTCTCTCTCTCTCCCCCCCCCCCATCTTTGCTACCACCTAGTGAAGGTCAGGATTTTTGCAGCCCAGACCTATAATGAAGCTAAAGATATTTATTTGTTATTATTCTTATTTTATCTACAAGCAAAAGGACCTTGTGTCTTTTCTGCCTTGCTCACTCTTTTAGATGATTTGGCATTCTTGGGTCTTCCAGGTTGGGTTTGAGATGCCTGCCTCTTGCATGTTTGCAAGATAATTTCTGGATGTCTGAAGACTTGGAGATTTTTTTTGTTGTTGTTGCTGCTGCAAATCCTGTTACATTTAGAAAGCAGTTTGGCCAGCATGCTGCAAGCATCTGCTGGAAATAGCACGAGGCTTTCTGGTGGAGAAAGCTCACGATGAGAGTCTAGTAGTTGAATGTTGAATCTCTTATTGAGAAACAGTCAAGGCATCGCTGGGGTGGCTGGGTGTAGGTCTCCCTGTATGGAAATGCACAAGGCTGTAGGGTGGTTTTTCCTTCCCTGTAGGTATAGCTGCAATAGGAAAATCACAGCGAAGAAAAAAAAGAATTGATCAGGTTTTTGTCTCCTTTGCGGCTCTAGAAATCCGGGCTAAAAAGTGTCTCTGCTGGAGAAGTGGACAAAAATATAGGTGTGTGTTGATCCTCCCAAAATCCGTGTACTCCCCTAGGAAGGATTTAAAAAAAACCAGTTTTAGCATTTTGGGGAAAGACGAGTGAGAGAAAGAGAATAGATAGATAGATAGATAGATAGATAGATAGATAGATAGATAGATAGATAGATAGATAGATAGATAGATAGATAGATAGATAGATAGATAGATAGATAGATAGATAGATAGATAAGGGGTGTTCTGTGGGAATCTGTGAGCAATCACTTCTTGGGAAGCTCTTTTTTTTCAAAAAAAAAGATATATTTATTTAGAAGTGATTTTCATCAATTGTTCTGGGGGGCTATCGAAGCAAGGATGAAGGGAATAAATGCAACAGCGCTAATGGGTAATCCTGCAAGAAAGCCATAAGCAGAGTCAAGGCAACAACTGCAGGAAACACACCCTGTAAAACAACAGGTTGGTAGAAGTGTGGCGGAGGTATTTTAATGGCACTGCTTAGAATTGCGATTTCTCTCTCTCTCTCTCTCTCTCTCTCTCTCTCTCTCTCTCTCTCTCTCTCTCTCTCTCTCTCTCTCTCTCTCTTTCTCTCTCTCTCTCTCTCTCTCTCTCTCTCGTTTAAGGGGGTTGAAGTTTGAGGCAGGAGAGCTGGAAAGAAAGGAGCAGAGCTGCGTTTTGTTTTTTTTTCCCCTGTGGTTCCGAGAAAATAATTGGGATCTGAGTTTTTTTTCTCCCCTGTGGAGCAGTGACTAAGAAAACCACCCCACCTTCCCTGTGCACGGATTTGAGTTAAAATGCTGCTGCTTTTCTGTTTCCTTTCAAGCCGGCACAAATATGCATTCCTTTGTCCAGGAACTCACACACACACCCCTCCTACTTTTAAACTGAAATAAATGCGATCTCCTTTCTTTTTTCTCTCCTCCCCTTGCTCTCCGCATGAGGAAACGTGAGATCCAGTTTTGCTCAGATGTCTGTTCGCTTTCCGAAACAATCAGAGTAAGGATTAACGTCGGCTGTAACTAGAAGTGTCCAAACAAAATGCAAAAGGTGGTGCTATGAGGTAAAATGGTACATGGTGGGTGACATAGTGGTCTCCTATGAGGGGATTTACCTCAGGGGGTGCTAGAAATGTTCAAATCCCACGCGTCTGAATGGAAGGCAGAGTCAGAGGAAATTGTTTGCCTTCCATGATATGGTAGCAGTCTTCCAATATTGGAGGGGCTGTCACAGAAAAGAGGGGACAACCTATTCTCTAAAGTAGGGGTCCCCAACCCCTGGGCTGTAGACCAGTACCGGTTCACAGCCTGTTAGGAACCAGGCCCCAAGCTGGAGGTGAGCAGCAGGCGAACGAAATTGTGCCTACGTGGGATCTAGGTTGCACGCTCCCTTCCCCCAGTCTGTGGGAAAAAATTGTCTTCCACAAAACTGGTCCCTGGTGCCAAAAAGGTTGGGGATCTCTGCTCTAAAGCACCCGAGGGCAGGGTAAGAATATCTAAGGGGCTGCCACAAAGAAGAGGGGGTCACCTCTTCCCCAAAGCAGCTGAAGGCAGGACAAGAAGCAACGGATGGAAACTTATCAACGAGAGAACCAACCTAGAACTAAGGAGAAATTTCCTGACAGTGAGAACAATTAACCAGTGGAACCACTTGCCTCCAGAAGTTGTGGGTGCTCCAACATTGGAGGTTTTTAAGAAGAGACTGGACAGCCACAGTCTCCTGCTTACGCAAAGGGTTGGACTAGAAGGCCTCCAAGGTCCCTTCCAATTCTATCATAAACTTTTTCCTAGGTTCAGCCAAGCCCATCAGTATCCAATAATATTCACTGGTGTCATGGTAGTCTTGGCAGCTAGAACAATTTTTTTCTGTAGATGTTCTACGCAATTGGAACCCAACAGTCCTCAACTTACATCCACAATTGGAACTAGAATTTTAGTTGCTAAGCAAAGCGGTGCTTAACTGAGTTGTGGACAATTTTATAACCGGTTTTGCCGTCCCCGCAGAGCCCATCACCGCAGTTTTTAAGTGAATCATGCGGTTGTTAAGTGAATTCAGTTTCCCCCATTGATACGTTGCCTGTCATTATAGCCAGCTGGGAAGATCGCAAATGGCAGTTGGGTGGTGCAGCCATTGTGAATATATTCTGGGGGTCAATCACCCAAATTTTTATCACATGAACATGGGGATGCTGCGTTGCTCGTAAATGCAAGGACCGGTCTTTTGTCATGGTTGTTTTTTTTTTAGTACTGTTGTAACTTCAAATGGTTGCAAATCAAGGACTACCATTATGGAGGTAGGACATAGACCAGATCCATGCATCATATTTAAAGCACCGTGTGATTGTCACATTCCTACTGAACTTGTGTATGGGTACAGCAGGAATTCCACACAGCTGTAGGTCACTGGCATGTCTGAACTAAGTCATGATAGAGCAGCTTCAACCTTTCCAGCTTTGTGGACCGGCCGAGGTGGTGGTGGAGGGGGGGCGGGGGAGAGGGGATGGTTTTGTGTGCCCGTGCTGATTTCACAAATGCAACTTCGCGTGTGCAGGCGTGGATGTGCACGCTCACCCACCACTTCTGCGGCCCGGTTCCGAACGGGCCACAGCCCAGGGATTGGGGACCCCTGTTATAAAGTTCCCTAGAAAATGTGTTTATCTGGATTGACTATACTCAGTAGCAAAGATCTAAGGTTTAGTCTTGAGAAAGTAAAGACACTCTTGAGACACCCTTGATTCCTGGTCATTTCGTGGACACAAGCATCCAAATTTCCTGGCCTTGATACGTAGGTGGTTTGTCTTTGTCTTCAGCCAGGATTTCATTTTATTTATTTATTTATTTATTTATTTTAACTTTACAGTCTAGATCAGGGGTCTTCAAACTTGACCCTTTTGTCTTGTGGACTTCAGCTCCCAGAATTCCTCAGCCAGGCACGCTGGCTGAGGAATTCTGGGAGTTGAAGTCCACAAGTCATGAAGGGGCCATAGTTCCCCCATGCTGGCTGAGGAATTCTGGGAGTTGAAGTCCACAAGTCATGAAGGGGCCATAGTTCCCCTATGCAGGCTGAGGAATTCTGGGAGTTGAAGTCCACAAGTCATGAAGGGGCCATAGTTCCCCCATGCTGGCTGAGGAATTCTGGGAGTTGAAGTCCACAAGTCATAAAAGGGCCAGATTTGAAGACCCCCTGGTCTAGATTATGTCCCAGGGATTCATTCCCTAGCGGTCTTTCCATCCAGCTCCTTGCCAAACCTGGTTCTGCTTTGCTTCAGATCTTGATCAAGATCAGGCAGATGGTGCCACCTGTTGAAGATAAAGTAGCAGGTGATAAGAGATCTCTTGAATCTGTGAGGAGCTGCTGCCAGGATGACAGGATAGGAACCGGCCACCTAATACTATCCAGATGTTATGGATGACACTGGCCCATAGAACTGGCAATATACATTAAACAGAAGTGAACTCTCGAAACATCTGAAAGATAGCTCTTTACTAGACAGTGAGCCTCTGGCTGCCTCAGTATAAACCAGCTTTGATTTTTCATCCTTTGATGAAAGGATGGAACATAGAGTCTCGGTCCAAGAGACTGGAGACATTCTTTGGCTTTTCCAGACTTGGAATAAATATTTGGAATATAACCACCTACGTATTCTTTACTGGTCAAACGAGCTGTACACTTTGTTGATGCATTTTAGTTCTTCAGTTTCTCATCCAGCTAGAGAAACCTTGCAGATATTCCAGAAATACAAAACTAGAATCTTGATAAATGTGATAAATGGAGCTGTGAATGCTCCAACACTGGGAGTTTTTAAGAAGAGACTGGACAGCCATTTGTCTGAAATGGGATAGGCTTTCCTGCCTGAGCAGGGGGTTGGACTAGATGACCTCCAAGGTCCCTTCCAACTTCATTATTATTATTATTATTATTATTATTATTATTATTATTATTATTATTATTATTATTATTATTATTATTATTATTATTATTATTTTGTGACTTTGGTTTAAGGTAAAATCATCATTACTCTGGCAACTCTACAGGTAGTCCTTGATTTACAACATCTCGCTTAATGACCGTTCAAAGTTACAACGGCACTGAAAAAAGCGACTTATAACCGTTTTTCACACGACTGTGGCCACCTCCCCATGATCACCATTGAGATGCTTGGCAACTGACTCGTATTTATGACGGTCGCAGTGTCCCCAAGGGTCATGTGATCATCTTTCGTGATCTTCTGACAAGCAAAGTCAAACGGGGAAGCCAGCTTCACTTAACAACCGGGTTACTAACTTAACACCTGGGGCAAGAAAGGCTGTAAAATGGGGCAAAACTCACTTAACATAAATTTTGGGCCTCGATTGTGGTCGTAAGTTGAGAACTACCTGTATAGCAGGAAGCAAGCATTGGGGAGCATCTCTTGAAATCGTTGGATTTTATTGTTTTGTGACCTTATGGCCAGTTCTGACTCTGTAGGAGTAGTAAATACAGGATAGTTCTCAACTTATGACCACAGCTGAGCTCAAGATTTCTGTGTCTGAGGCAGTTCAGTGAGTTTTTGCTCCATTTTACAACCTTTTGGGCCACAGTTCGTAAGTGAAACCTTGCGGTTTTTAAGTGAATCGTGTGGACCTTAAGTGAATCTGGCTTCCCTCATCGGAAGCTGGCTGGGAAGGCGACAAATGGGGGATGACGAGAACCGTTGTCATAACTACGAGCCATTTGCCAAGCATCCCAATGTTGATCACGTGTCCATGGGGATGCTACAACAGTCATAAGTGTGAAAACTGGCCTTTTTTCAGTGCTGTGGTAACTTCAAACAGTCACCAAACAAACAGTTGTAAGTCGAGGACTACCGGCAAATGGAACTGTCATCTCCTTCTTTGATAGGAGAGAAGCAACCTGGAATTAAGGAGAAACTTCCTAACAGTGAGGACAATTGACCAGTGGAACTGCTTGCCTCCAGAAGTTGTGGGTGCTCTATCACTGGAGGTTTTAAAGAAGAGACTGGACCACGGGTCTTCAAACTTGCCCCTTTTATGACTTGTGGACTTCAACTCCCAGAATTCCTCAGCCAGGCACACTGGCTGAGGAATTCTGGGAGTTGAAGTCCACAAGTCATAAAAGGGGCAAGTTTGAAGACCCATGGATTAGACAGTCACCTGTCTGAAATGGTATAGAATAGATTCTCCTGCTTGAGCGGGGGGCTGGACTAGAAGACCTCCAAGGTCCCTTCCAGCTCTGTTCTGATCTTCTGACCTTCTTCTTCTTCTTCTTCTGATCCATGCTAATGGATCTTCATTAGAAGACAGTCATCCCATCAAGTATTTTTACACAGCTTTTGAGATACTCTTCTTATCTGTTCATCTGTCTGGCATCACCACTTGCCTCTTCTTACTTAGGGAGCATTTCTAGGTAGCTCTCCCGAATTTATATTAGCATAAATTAAAGAAATCAAGACAAAATGAATTCCCAAGTGCTCCTGATAATGAATTTTGTTATTCTGGCTTTTTTTAAATATATATATATATATATGTAGGTCTTTGGTAATTCGGGTTTTCTCCCGCGTAAAATTGAAAGTGTCTTGGCGACGTTTCGACGAAGTCTCATTCGTCATCTTCAGGCTGGTGTCTCTTCGGCCTCGTGCTTCTAGGAGCAATGTGTGATCGCAGCTGTTTCTTCCTTTGGATCACACATTGCTCCTAGAAGCACGAGGCCGAAGAGACACCAGCCTGAAGATGACGAATGAGACTTCGTCGAAACGTCGCCAAGACACTTTCAATTTTACGCGGGAGAAAACCCGAATTACCAAAGACCTACATACAAACACCCGTGAAAACCTCAGAAAACATATATGTATGTATGTATGTATGTATGTATATAAAAATAAATAAATAAATAAATAAATGAAAGAAAGAAAGAAAGAAAGAAAGAAAGAAAGAAAGAAAGAAAGAAAGAAAGAAAGAAAGAAAGAAAGAAAGAAAAAAATGAATCACTCCTCTTGAAATGTTGTTTTTTTTACATAACTGCTTCCTGCCTAACCTTTCTAGCTGATTTTGTGCCAGGAAGACTGGTGAATATTATTGACTGACAGTTGCATTGCATAACCTGCTTAACCAAGGAAAAAGGTTAGTTTGCAAGTTAAGCATGTTAAAGTTAAGTCGGACGGCGTTGCATAATTTTAGCCAGGGAAATCAGGCCACTGGTCTGACCCAGTATTAACCCAGTATTAACCTCCGGTCTTAATCCAGTATTTTTTACAACTCTTTGATCTCCGTTCCTAGGAGATTGTAGCTGTTGTTTTCTAAGCACTCTTGTCAGCAATGGACCCTACGCCTTTGTAAGCAGGCTTTTGAAAATTCTGCGTATTTTACATTACGGTGAAAGGTAATTTTATGTAAATTGAGAACCTGCCGGGTTCATAGCTGCCACGGTTCATTATTAGTGTTTCAATATCTCAGGGGCTGCCCCAAAGAAGAGGGAGTCAACCTGTTCTCCAAAGGACCTGAAGGCAGGACAAGAAGCAACGGATGGAAACTAATCAAGGAGAGAAGCAACCTAGAACTAAGGAGAAACTTCCTGGCAGTTAGAACAATTAACCAGTGGAACAACCTGCCTCCAGAAGCGGTGAATGCTCCAACACTGGAAGTTTTTAAGAAGAGACTGGACAGCCATTTGTCTGAAATGGTATAGGGTTTCCTGCCTGAGCAGGGGGTTGGACTAGATGACCTCCAAGGTCCCTTCCAACTTTATTAGTGAAGACAATCAACCAGTGGAACAGCTTACCCCCAGAAATCGTGGGCATTGCTGGAAGTTTTTAAAAAGAGACTGGACAATCACCTGTCTGAGATGTTATAGTCTTCCTGCTTGAGCAGGGGGCTGGACTAGAAGACCTCCAAGGTCCCTTCCAGCTCTATTCTATTCTATTCCCCCTTTGACTTTGCTTTTTGAAAGCTGGCTGGGAAAAGTGGCAAATAATGGCAATCCCCAGGAAGGTGCAACGGCTGTAAAAAAAAAAAAAAACGCCCGTTGCCAATTGGGTCCAATTTCGATCACTTGACCATGAGGATTTTGCAAATGATCTGCTCATAAGTCACTTTTTTCAATGCTGTTATCACTTTGTATGGACGCTAAACAAATGGTTATAAGTCGAGGATTGCCTACGGTCCACGGCTCCTTGCCAGTTGGCAGGAAGTTGAAGAGTAAGTCAACCGGTTGATATTCAATTGTATATCTATTAATAATAAGGATTGTATTTGCCTAGTGTGGGAAAACAGATATCACCAGAAGAAGAGAGGAAACACTGGATGGTGTAATATTGGATCTGGACTGAAGAAGTTAATATATACCATGGAATTACTTCTTCTTCTTCTTCTTGTGCCATATCCGTTAACGGACGTTGGCGATCATGTTGGCGATCCTGTTTTTATCAGCAGCCGCACGAAAAAGTGCTGCTGAGTTTTGTCCAAACCAGTCCCTTAGATTTTGAAGCCATGATGTTCTTCTTCTGCCTGGCCCTCGTTTGCCTTCAATCTTTCCCTGGAGGATTAAATGGAGTATGCCATATTTTTCTGGGTGTTGCATCACATGTCCGAAATATTCTAACTTTCGTTTTTTAATTGTTTTGATGATTTCCCTTGGCTTTCCCAGGCGGCTTAAAACCTCCTCATTTCTGATCTTGTCCACCCAGCTTCTACGTAACAGCCGCCTGTAAATCCACATTTCAAATGCTTCTAGTCTCTTCAGGTGGCCTTCTGTCAGAGACCAACTCTCTACTCCATAGAGCAGGATAGAAAAAACATAGCATCTGACAAGCCTGATTTTCAGTCTTAGGCTTATGTCGTGACTGCAGAAGACCTTTTTCATTTTGAAGAATGCCGTTCGAGCTTTCTCGATTAGTGGAATTAGTGGAATTACTGGGTCCATTAGTGGAATTACTAATGGACCCAGACAACACGTTGTTTACTAAGTATTTGATTGTAAAACTAGAAAATTAATATTTATTTAAAAAAAAAATGTTGGGGAAGGACTTGGAGAGGACAGTTCATGCAAGAAAGCCCACCAAATTCCTGTACTGAAGCTGTTCTGTAAGGAGGAATGAGCTAAAATTCTTCCAAGCTTAGCTGTAGGACTGATCAGCAGTTATTGGAAATGGTTAGCAGCAGTTATAGCTGCCCATGGGACATACCAAGATTGAAAGCGAAAATTCACATGCTTTTGACACACACACACAAACATGTGGTTTTGGATCATTTTCCTCAATAAATAAAGGAACAAGAGAAGAAAAAAAAAGACTAAGTCAACCAGAGGAGATCAGCATCCCTTCCCCTTACCTAAAAACATCATAGATGTCGGACCTTGTTGCCTTGCTGCTTATCTAGGTTAGGCGACATGAACTTCAGCATCGTGTCTCGTGTTTCTGAACCTTTTCCGGGTGGCTTTATAGAAGCCTTCTGTAGCTTAAGGTGTAAATTAGATCCCAGAAGTGCTCTGGAATTTAACACTTGTCTTCCAGGATTATCCAGCTTATAAATAGATTTGGAGGCATTGCGGACTGAGATTCCTGCTTCCAAATAGTGCTGCAATGCATCGGGGCAGGCAGATTTCCCGAGATTGGCGTCCTTCTGTTGTGTTGGATTTAATCTTGCATGCCTCCCAGTCCACGTGGCCAAATTATCAAGATGCTTGAGACACGGCAGTCCTACTCGGAGGTTCAAGAGAACATATATAGGGCCTTACTTCCCCAATCAGGTCTGCAAGTAGACTCATCACTCAGCACTACCAAAAGAGTAGAATCCTGGGTGCTCTCTGAGCTTGCTTGTTTTCTTGCAGAGGTTTCATTACCAAACTAGGTAACATCATCAGTGCTAGTAAGGAGTGGGGTTTGTGGAAAGGAGGTGGTGGTGGTGGTGGTGGTGGTGGTGGTAGGGTGGTGGTGGTGGTGGGGAGGAGGAGGAGGAGGAGGAGGAGGAGGAGGAGGACTGTGTGGTCCTTGGTGCTCTCTGAGCTTGGTTGTTTTCTTGCAGATGTTTCATTACCAAACTAGGTAACATCATCACTGCTAGAAGGAGTGGCTTGCTTTATCAGTGTTGGTGGGACTGTTCTTGACGGTTCCTTGATTAAGTTGTTTACTGTTTGAATGTTTGTCTGAGTCAGTACTTCCTTGATTGGGGTGTTGTTTACTTCTGGATTGTTGATTGATCTAATGTTCTTCGTGTTAATCTCTGTTCATCTGGATGTGGATTGCAGGTGAGGAGGTATTTTGGTCTTTTTATCTCCTGTTTGGCTTGTTGACCGTGTCTTTTGAATGGTATGTAGATGTTGTTTACCTCTATGTGCCTGTTGATGGCTGATTTGTCTGAATTCCAGGCTTCCAGAAATTCTCTAGCTCTTTTGGACTTGGGTTGGTCTAGGATGCTCACATTCTCCCTTGGTAATGTGTAGTTCATGATTTGGGGTATTATTTACTGCTTACTCAACTCAGACAAACAATCAAACGGTAAACAACAGCCTAATCAGGGAACCACCAGGAACACTCCTATCAACGCTGATGGATAGTTCTCAACTTGCAACCACAATTGAGCTCAACATTTTCATTGCTAAGCAAGAGAGTTGTTAAGTGAGTTTTGCCCCATTTTACAACCTTCCTTGCCACAGTTGTTAAATGAATCACTGCAGTTGTTAAGTTAGTAACACGGTTGTTAAGGGAATCTGGCTTCCTCACTAACTTTGCTTGCCAAAAGGTGATCAGATGACCCTCGGACACCACAACCGTCATAAATACGTGCCAGTTGCCAAGCATCCAAATTTTGATCACGTGACCACAGGGACGCTACAATGATCATAAGTGTGAAAAAAGTCATTGTTGAAGGAAAAATCTTCATCAGGGTCCAGTCCAAGCCGGGAATAAACAACATGGCGACTGCTTTAGAAAGAAGGTTGCAGTTTATTGAAGTGGAGAGCCAGACAGAAAGATGGCTCTGGAAGAAAAGAGAGCACATGTAGGGAGTGGGTTTTTATACCCTCCGGAACCTTTTGTTTGGAGTTGTTCCTGTGGCATGAACTTTGTCCAGAGTCTGAGTGTGCCCTTTGGCATCTGTGGGTTAATCCTATTATGTCCTGTCTTAGAGTTTGGGTGAGGTATGTAAATTTTAGGTGTCTTTGTCTTCTTAATCTTCTAGCTTCAACCTTCCTGAATGGTTTACATCTGCATTTCTACAGAGCTGGTTTCTGCTTGGGGGAGGGAGACTTGGGGCTATTAAGAAAACTGGGCATGCTTTTCTGCCTCTTTAAGATCCTTTGAGGAAATATATTTTTCTGCCCTTGTAATATTTCCTTCTCTGGGGGGCTGACTTCCCACAGCATAAATTCTTTTTTTCCAGTGCTGTTGTAACTTCGATCAGTCACTAGATGAAAGCTTGTAAGCTGAGGACTACCTGTAAACAGAGAGCACACCCCACTCCCTTCTAGCACTGATGATATTACCTAGTTGGGTAATAAAATGTCTGTAAGAAAACCACCCAGCCCAGAGAACACCAAACCCCCCCCCCACAGTTCAACCTTGAGCTACAAATATTCTCTTTTATTGGTACTGCCACAACACTTTCTATCTTATAATATCTCTGAAACCGGCCTGATGTCATTCTTAGTTCTTATCATCTGCAGGAAAACAGATTAGACAACTCCAGCTGTATGCAAAGAAGTCTTGTAGGTGTTGAAATTTAGGGTATCTCAGACAGAAAAGAGGCACCTGAAATTGCCTTTTTCCACTTCAGCCTCTACGGAATTAAAAAAAACAACAACACACGCTCCAATCAACATCAATTTGTTTTTCAAGCTTGACCGATACCTGCTTAGTCACTCAAAAGCAAGATGACTTTCCTTTCCAGTTTCAGCTGATAGCGTGGTACTTTTTTTGGGTTCCAGGAGAGATTTGGGGGCACCACAGGTCTAGCCGCTGGGAATTCGTGAAGCTTTGACAAACGCTTTTAAAATGATACGTGGGATTTTCAGCGATGTCAAAGACCACAATGGTAGCATTGCCAGGATGAAAGGAACAGAATGAAATTGGATCTGTCTGTAATCTCCTTAGTGCAAGGAGTCACTTGCTCAATGCTACCTCGGTAGCGTTTTTTACACAAGAAAGCACTTTTTTTTAAAAAAAGAAGAAGACGGCCCACATGGCATTTTGTGGGGGGCCTGTTCTAAAACCTCCGGTCTGCTGCGTGGAATTCTTTATCTCAAAAGATGCTTTACAGGGACCGCATGTCATCCCTGACTGTTCTCAGCAGTGGAGGAAAACCAGAAATCCAATATCATCAGTAGAATGGAAATGAGATGGGTGGAAGGGGAGTATTAATGGGGCTTTGGAAAGGATGTGTGGGTCCTTTGGGGGGAGAGAATAAAGCTAGTTGGCATCACTTCGTGGTGAAGGCTTGCTTGCCTACGATCCGCTACTCCTGAAAAGAAAAAATTGAATTGTTGAGTTAATTCATATGATGCCTACAGCCGACCATCTCACACAAGTGATTCTGGGCGACTTAGGAGGATTAAAACACAGGAAAAAGTCACAACGTATAACTCTGAATGGCCAAGGATTCAACAATAACCACATTCGCAGAAACAGCACATCACTAACAACGAAGCTCACCTACACCCTGACCCAAAAGCCTGGGGAAACAGCCAGCGTTGTGAAAAGCTAACCAGATTGAGGCATCAAAATCTCTGGAGCTGTGTTTCTCAACCATGGCAAGTTGAAGGCGTGTGGACCAACTCCCAGAATTCCCCAGCCAGCCATGCTTGGGGCTTTGCCCTATGGAACAGCGCCCCCTAGAGCTGCGTTTCTCAACCGTGGCAAGTTGAAGATGTGTGGAGGGAAAAAAATGTAAATTGTCATCACAAGACTGCAGAACTCTGCACACAGCCAAATAAGTGGGTTGGTTACCAAATGACCAAAATGCAATTATATGACCACATGGGGGGGTTGTCAGAACTTCGAAAACCGGGTCGTAAATACAGGTAGTCCTCGACTTACAGCCATTTATTGAGTGGCAACAGCATTGAAAAAAGTGACTTATGACCATTTCTCACACCGACGACTGTTGCGGCATCCTCACGGTCACATCATCAGTATTCAAGTGGCTTGGCAACTGACTCGTATTTATGACGGTCGCAGCATCCCAGGGTCATGTGATCCCCTTTTGCGACCTTCTGACAAGCAAAGTCAATGAGGAAGCCGGATTCACTTAACAACCGGGTTACTAGCGTAACAGCTATGGTGATTCACTTAACGGTGGCAAGAAAGGTTGCAAAATGGGGCAAAAGTGTCTTGCTTAGCAACAGAAATGTTGGGCTCACTTGTGGTCGTAAGCTGAGCACCACCTGTATATCCTTCTACGGCACTTATGAATCAAAAGATTTACTTGGTTGTGAACGAATTCAAACAGCAATTGGAAGCATCTTATATTTTGGCATAATTAAATCTCTTGCTCCATCTTTTAAGCTTGATGCTTGGCTCTTCAGAAGCCTGGCTTTATTTTTGCTGGAAACAAAGCAAGAACAAACTTGCAGATGATGGTCTGTTGAGAAACCTGGTTCAGCCACCAGCCATCTTCTCCCAGCGATCAGTCAGTTGCAACCAAGAGACTTTGTTCAGATTTACGGCGGTAGTTTGGTGTCGGAGAGAACCTGCAGACCAGCTAAACTTTAATCAGAGGGAGATCTTCTTTCTCTCCACAATTAGACCGGTGTTTTTTTTTGACCACGGATGCATCACTGCACAATAATGGAGGCATAAAACTGCCCAAGTCTTATTAATAGCACATAATACCCATAACAGCACTTTGGAGTGTGTGCAGCACTTCTTTGGCATTACCTAAGTGTAATGTTTAGAAAAACCCTGTAAGATGAGTCAGTATTATTATCATCTGTGCTGCTGTTAGGGAACTCAAGCTGCAGAGATTGACTTGCCTTAAGGCCACCAGTGAATTTATAGCAGCAGGGAAATTTAGAAAGGAGATGTTTTAGAAAGATGCATAGCTTAGTCTCTTGGCAGCTATGATTCACTAGGGCGGAAGTAGGCTAAGGCCTGCTCAAGGTCACGAATGAGCTTCCATCCACCTCTGATGGGGTCTTTCAGTTCCCTTGTTCCAAATGGAGTTTTAATTTCCAAATAAAAACATTAGAAGCTAGCACGCTGCAGTCAGAGATGCGTTTTAACAACAGAATCATCTGTAGCCCAATGTGGGGTCTCGCAAAACCATGGATGGAAACTAATCAAGGAGAGAACCAGTCTAGAACTAAGGAGAAATTTCCCGACAGCTAGAACAATTAACCAGGGGAACAACTTGCCAAAAGAAGTTGTGGGTGCACCATCCCTAGAGGAGAGGGGATCAACCTGTTCTCCGAAGCACCTGAAGGCAGGAGAAGCAATGGGTGGAAACTAATCAAGGAGAGAAGCAACTAGAACAGGGGTCTTCAAACCTGGCCCTTTTATGACTTGTGGACTTCAACTCCCAGAATTCCTCAGCCAGGTACGCTGGCTGAGGAATTCTGGGAGTTGAAGTCCACAAGTCATAAAAGGGCCAAGTTTGAAGACCCCTGAACTAGGAGAAATTTCCTGACCGCGAGAACAATTAATCGACTTGCCTCCAGAAGTTGTGGGTGCTCCAACACTGGAAGGTTTTAAGAAAGAGACTGGACAAACATTTGTCTGAAATGGTATGGGGGTCTCCTCCTTGAGCAGGGAGTTGGATTAGAAGACTTCCAAGGTCCCTTCCAAATTAGTAATATGGTTGTAGTTTTGTTTGCTTTACTCAAAGAAGGGTTTTTATGGCTGGAGAAAGGGCTGAAGAAGTCAATTCAGATGATCAGGGACACCATTTTCTTCCAAGATGGAAGTATTGTATTTGGAGTTATTTTAGTTCAGAAAAATAAAAATGAGAGGCTGAAGGATATAATTATGGAGGGAAGAAAGTAGACGGGGAGAATTTCCCCCCCCCCCTTCATTTCAAATATTAGGACTAGGGGGTGATCCCTAGGAAGAGATTTAGAAACAAACAAGGGAAAGCATTGCTAACCTGTGGAATTGGTTTTTACAAGATGCGGTGGGTGATGGCCACTAATATAGATGGCTTTCCAAGGGGAATGGATGAATTTATGGAGAATGCAGGTACCGTGTTTCCCCAAAAATAAGATCCAGCCGGAAAATAAGCCCTAGCATGATTTTTCAGGATGCTCGTAATATAAGCCCCAGCCAAAAATAAACCCCAGTTAAGATTGTCAGCCAGACAGACGCATTTAGTACCGTATTTCCCCAAATATAAGACCTAACCGGAAAATAAGCTCTAATGCATCTTTTGGAGCAAAAATTAATATAAGACCCGGTCTTATTTTCGGGGAAACACTTAGAGCAGTTCGTTTAGTGACTGTTCGAAATTACAGTGGCACTGAAAACCTGACTTATGATTGTTTCTCACATGACCGTTGCAGCGTCCCCGTGGTCACGTGATCCAAATTCAGACGCTTGGCAACTGGCTCGTATTTATGACGGTCGCAGCGTCCCCTGGGGTCACGCGATCCCCTTTTGCGACCTTCTGCCAAGCCAAGTCAATGGGGGGAGGCAGATTCACTTAACAACCATGTGACTAGCTTAACGACTGCAGTGATTTATTTAACAGCTGTGGCAAGAAAGGTCATAAAATGGGGCAAAAATTCACTTAACAGCTGTCTTGCTTTGCAAGAGAAATTTTGGGCCCCGCTGAGATTGTCAATGGAGGGCTATCTGTGCTTCTCTTGAAGGCTGTTAATAATAATAATAATAATAATAATAATAACAACAACAACAACAACAACAACAATAATAAAGTTGGAGGTCATCTAGTCCGACCCGCTGCTCAGGTAGGAAACCCTATATCATTTCAGACAAATGGCTGTCCAGTCTTTTCTTAAAAACTTCCAGTGTTGGAGCATTCACAGCTTCTGGAGACAGGTTGTTCCACTGATGAATTGATATATAATTGATATATTAAAGACTCTGTATTAAGAAGGGGACGTTTAGCAACCGTCCGAAGTTACAACAGCACTGAAAATACGTGCCTTAGAACTGGTCCTCACAGTGATGATGGCTGTATTATCTGCCTGGTCACATGATTAAAATTCAGACCTTCGGCAACCGGCATATCTTTATGACAATTGTCACATCCTAGGGCCATACGGTCACTATTTGTGACCTTCCCAGCTGGCATCTGACAATCAAAGAAGGTGATTAACATTGGTGGCAAAAAAAATAAAAAAAAATGGGAGCGACTCATTTAACAACCGTCTTGCTTAGCAGTGGAATTTCTGGTTCTTAACTGGAGTCATAAATCAAGGACTGCTTATATACAGATATCCTAACTCACAAGGTGTGATGGGAAAATGTATCCCAAATTTTTGGGATTTTTTTTTCCACTGTAAAATCAATTTCAGATGCATTCTTTGATGCCTGCTTGAAATGTGGATCAGAACGTCCTTTTTTAAAAAAATCTTTAGATTTGTATTAGCCAGGTTGAACCTATTTATTAGCTTCCTTATTTCCATTAAACGTAAATCCAAAGGATATATATGGGGAAAGACAATTACCTGGCTGGTAATCAATCAAATGAGTACATCAGGATGTCGGCATTGCAGCTAAGTACTATTGCTACTATTACAGGTAGTCCTCGACTTACGACCGCAATTGAGCCCAAAATTTTCTGTTGCTAAGTGAAACATTTGTGGAGTGAGCTTTGCCCCGCTTTACGACTTTTCTTGCCACGGTTGTGAAGTGAATCGCTGCAGCGAATAAGTTGGTCACACGGTTGTTAAGTGAATCGGGCTTCCCCCATTGACTTTGCCTGGCAGGCGGTCGCAAAAGGGGGATCACATGACCCCCAGGGACATTACAACCGTCATAAATACGAGTCAGCCGCCAAGCCTCTGAATTTTGATCACGTGACCGTGGGGATGCTGCAACCGTCGTAAGTGTGAAAAAACGGTCACTTTTTCCGTTGTAATTTTGAACAGTCGCTAAATGAACTGTTGTAAGTCGAGGACTATCTGTTCTACTACTACCTTTGCAGTCGTTACTGCTTTCCAGCCCAAGAATTGATTGCGAGGAAAATGGCTTAATTACGTTTCGCAATTGCATCCCGCCGATCCCATTTCCCGCGCTAACCTCGTTGCAGAATTGTTGCGGAAAATGCATTTTGCTTCCATATCCGCTGGTGGAATCGGGCTTCAGTTTTGACGTTTGTCTCAGGCCTAATGAATAGCCCCTGTTAAGAGAATTTACGGGTGGAAACGGCCTTTGTTTCGGGTGATTGTGTTTCATGGCTGACTTATAGCGGAGAAGTACGGCTTCCTTGGAGGATTCAAAATGGAGCTGATGGAGCGAAATGTACTTTCTGTTTACCTCCACGGATAGATTTGTTGTTCTGGCTAAGTCATGTTCCAGGAGACAGACAGCCCTTTGCACAATTTTGCTGCTCGTTTTTTTTTTTTTTTCCCTTCCCTCCTCGTCTTACGTCAACGCTACACCTTAAGTAAGCTTTACGGAGCTGGCACCGGTTTTGTAACAGCCACCCTGACATCATCCTCTCTTGAATATTTCATCAAGGGGTTTCTGAGTCGGTCTAGTTCCATCAAGACTGTGTAGGGTTTCAGCTGGAGAGATTCATTTGTCAGCCGTGTAGAACAAGACTCTGATTATAAGCCAGACTCAGCAAGTGGTGCCCTTGGGTCATATTTGACTCTCTCAGGGTTATTGCCTACTCTTTCCTTCCTCCTAGTTGCCGAGTCCAGAGGCGAAACATCTGTGAGATAGGTGGCCCCGAGCAGGTTGTTCCCACGTCTCAAAATGGCCGTGATGCTGAGCAAGGTCACAGGATAAAGAGATTCCTAATTGTGACGGGGAAGGAAACTTGCTGTGACTCTTTATGAAAATCCCCTTTGCTTGAGCATAGGGAGCTGATTAAGGCCAGGCTTACAGGTAAATGCACAACTGATAGTGAAGTACAGATAGTCCTCGACGCACGGCCACAATTGAGCCCCAAACTTTTGTTGCTAAGCGAGGCAGTGGTTAAGTGAGTTTTGCCCCATTTTACGACCTTCCTTGCCACCATTGCTAAGCGAATCACTGCAGCTGTTAAGTCAGCAACACAGCTGTTAAGCGAATCTGGCTTTTCCATGGATTGTCAGGAAGTCGCAGAAGGGGATCACGTGACCGTGGGACACTGCAACCGTCATAAAGACATGCCAGTTGCCAAGCCTCTGAATTTTGATCACGTGACCGTGGGGATGCAGCGACAGTCTTAAAGGGTGAAAAATGGCCATAAGTCACTTTTTTTCAGCGCTGTTATAATTTGGAACTACCTGTGTGTAAAAATTGGAGTGGAACAATTAATGGCCCCAAGTTTAACAAATCCCATTGCATTCTTTAACGAATGGAACGGAACGGAATAGGGAATAGAATAGAATAGAATAGAATAGAATAGAATAGAATAGAATAGAATAGAATAGAATAGAATAGAAAATATGGAATGCAATGGAATAGAAAACATGGAATGGAATAAAATGGAAAATATGGAATGGAATGCAATGGAATGGAATGGAATGGAATGGAATAGAATAGAAAATATGGAATGGAATGGAATGAATAGAATAGAATAGAATAGAATAGAATAGAATAGAATAGAATAGAATAGAATAGAATAGAATAGAATAGAATAGAATAGAATAGAATAGAATAACAGAGTTGGAAGGAACCTTGGAGGTCTTCTAGTCCAACCCCCCCCCCTTTTTTTTTTTACTATTATTATTCTTAATTGAATTCATGGATTACATTTGCAAAAACATGCAGATGAATAAAAGAAAAAACCCAATAACACCCAAACAAATAAATACTTTGCTGCTGTTGTATATAGATAATAGATACGTATGCGTATGCATTGAGCTAATTAATTTCTGATTCAGTGCTAAAAGTATCAGAAATTTAAAAATCGCTTAAAGACGCTCCCCTACTGTTTGCACATCTGGTTGCCCCAGCAAAGCAAGCAGAATCTCCCCCCATTCTTCCAGTTAAAACCCTGTTCCTCAACAGAGGAAGTGAGTCATAGCATTTTGGCCTCTTGACCTGGCGAAACCTACAATGTTTTCACGGATTTTCTGAAGGACAGAAGGAAAAAGGGCCCTTGTGATGTCCAGGGACAGTTTGCATCGTGGAACAAGGTTTCACCTGAAAAGGCCAAATTCTGGGGTCCCTGCAACTGGTTGTCCTCGAGAGAAAGAACCGGACTAAGCCCGCCCAACTCAGTCTTATCAAGAGAGCAGGGACCTCCAGATGTTAGAAGGTGGATCACAGACCAGAGTAGGACACCAAAATCAGGAATGCTAATGCTACTTTTATTATAGGTAGTCCTCGACTTACGACAGTTCATTTAGTGACCTTTCGGCACCGGAAAAAAGTGACCTTACGACCATTTTTCACACTTTACGACCTATGCAGCATCCTTATATTCACGCGATCAAAATTCAGACACTTAGCAACTGAGTCATATTTATGACGGTTGCAAAGTTCCCGGGTCATGTGATTTCCCCTTTTGCGACCTTCTGACAAGCAAAGTCAATGGGGGAAGCCAGATTCACTTAACAACCGTGTCACTAATTTAACAACTGCAGCGATTCACGTAACAAATGTGTCAAGGAAGGCCCTAAAATGGGGAAAAATGCACATAACCAAGTCTCGCTTAACGTTGTGGTCGTAAGCCGAGGATTACCTGATTAGAATAAGTTCTCTCCTGCTATTAATTGTGGTGAATAAACGCAGAGACTGCAAAATTCAGTAATATTTATATGCTCTGCATCATATATCAGAGAGCGAAGGCAACACAGGAACAAATAAGTATTAATTTTGTTTAGCTATGAACCATTCTGGTGTTTTAACTCTGACATGCTTTTTTTAAACAAAAATGAAGTGTGTTCCAGTGAAGGTAACAAGATAACTTGGAACAGTTTTTAAGGGGAGATATATACCCCTTAACAGATGTACTTTTAAATTAGCTTTCTGGCTGAATAATATTTGCTGAAGGATCCAGCATAAAAAAGAAAAGAAGCATTAGGTTTTTTGCTGATCTGCTTTGAATGACACATAATTATTCAGTGGTTAAAGTGCCAATGTCTGTCTATTTAACATCCTCACTTGGATAGATCTCTAGCAAGTGTTTCTCAAAATTGGCAACTTTAAGAGGTGTGGACTTCAACTCCCAGAATTCTGGGAATTGAAGTCCAAACCTCTTAAAATTGCTAAGTTTGAGCAACACTGCTCTAGTCTAGACCAGGGGTCTCCAACCTTGGCAACTTTAAGGCTTATGGACTTCAACTCCCAGAATTCCTCAGCCAGCATGAGGAATTCTGGGAGTTGAAGTCCACAAGTCATAAAAGGGCCAAGTTTGAAGACTCCCTGGTCTAGATTGTAACAAGGTAAAATAGTAACGGAACATCACTTTACAAGGTTATTTTGTCTAGTCTGAGCCTCTAGATGGTTCTCAAAACCAAAAGTAGAATAGATCAAATCAAGAAGGAGCATATCTAAGCTGCAAAAATCTGAATGGCCATTAGATGGCAGCAGAGTTACGAGTTTTCGAATGTCTTTGCTGCCAATGGTTGTTAGGAATTCTGGAACTCAGAGGGCATATAGCTCATCCATCCCAATTCTTCCAGAATTTGATGGGCCAGATGGAGATACACTTCCATTCATATTGATACAGGTAGTCCTCAAATTACGATCATAACTGAGCACAAAATTACTAAGCAAGACAATGATTAAGTAAGTTTTGTCCCATTTTATCACCTCTCTCGTCACCGTTGTTAAGTGAATCATTGCAGTTGTTAAGTTAGTAACACGGTTGTTAAGTGAGTCTGGCTTCCTCGTTGGCTTTGCTTGTCAGAAGTTGGCAAAAGGGGATCACGTGACTCCCGGGACACTGCAAACCGTCATAAATATGAGTCAGTTGCCAAGCGTCCGAATTTTGATCACGTGACCCTTGGAGATGCTGCAACTGTCTTAAGTGTGAAAACCAGTCATAAGTCACTTTTTTCAATGCCATTGTAACTTTGAACGGTCACTAAACAAATGGTTGTAACTCAAGGACCACCTTTATGTAGGGTTAGCTTCAAGGCACGGTCAAAAAAGTCAAGATGGCAGCTACCAGCGGTGTGATTGAAGCTCTGTTTTTTTAATGTGCATCATAATCGGCAGAGATTTGATCACCTCAGCATGTCCGCCATTTTGAACATACTTTAAGGACTCTTCTGGACAAAGGCTAATTTTGATTTTGGCTTCGTGTGTTTGTGCAAACCTGCCCAGTGCAATTTGTCTAATATGATTTGCAGGAAAACATGTTGTGTGAAGCAGCCAATGGTGGTTTATTTCATGTGCTTCTACGAATCCTGGTTTGTACCATGTGTGAACCAACACACAAGGAACTTTAGGAAGGGGACCTGCTTCTTCTAAAATAGTTCTGGGGAAAGAAATGTCCATGGTTTCCCATTGGCTAAAGAATGGAAAATCATTCTTGGTGCATGATGCAAGATTGTTATATATGTAGTCCTTGTTTAGTACCAAAATCATTCAGTCATTAAGCAAATCAGTAAAGGAGAATATTTGTAGCTGAGGGCTGAAATGAGGGGTCCTTGGTGCTCGCTGAGCTTGGTGGTTTTCTTGCAGATGTTTCATGACCCAAATTAGGTAACATCACCAGAGCTAGTGATGACGATGCCCTGATGACATTACCTAGTCAGGCAATGAAATGTCTGCAAGAAAACAACCAAGCTCAGAGACCACCAAGGAGCCCTCATTAAGCGGACCAGTTACTAAGTGAAACTGCCACTGTGCTTACAATTTTACATTTTACAGGCCTACATGTGAGGATTGGTCACAAAGTTCCTTTTTCATCCCCGTCATAACTAGGAACGGTCAGTAAATGAGGACTACCTGTACAAGTGAATTCAGATAGTCCTTAACTTACCACAGTTCATTTAGTGACCTTTCAAAGTTACGATGGCACTGAAAAACGTGACTTGTGACCATTTTTTTTACTTACAACCTTTTATCGTGTAATCAAAATTCGGACAAAATTCGGCCACTGGATTATATTTATGACGGATGCCATTTCCCAAGATCCTATTGATCCCCTTTTGCGACCTTCTTACAAGCAAAGTCAATGGGGAAGCCGAGTTCATTTAACAACCGGGTTACTAACTTATCAACTGCAGAGCAAGAGAAATCGTAAAATGAGGCAAATTAACAAGCGTCTCACTTAACAACAGAAAACTGGGGCTCGGTCGTGGTCGTAAGTTCGAGGACTATCATTAATCCCCAAATGCATAATCTTCCAGGCCATAGACTGCCCACAGAGGATTTAGTAGAAGGTTGATGAAGACAATTGCTTCATTCCTGGAAGTGCGAGTAAACAACTGCTGTGTATCTTTTGTCCGCTGACACAAATGGTGGAATCAGCTTCCCCTTTTAATAGTAGGCAATCTGTGGGTTACAAGTCATGTAAATAATTAAAGAATAAATGGCAAGCACGCAGGTATGTGTTTTGAGAGTTTTTTCTGAGACCTTTTAAAGTGCCGCGTTAAATATTGGGGCACGTTCGGGTGACACGGCAGGTTTTACTAATGTGTGTATAGCCTTGCAAAGTGGATTTGTAAATATTGGCAAACATGTTCTCGAAACAGACAGCTGGCTTACTTACTTTTGATATTCGGCTACAAAAGCAACACAACAACAACCAGCAACACAACAACAACCAGCAACACAACAACAACCAGCAATCAGATCTGGTTATGTTCTTAATGCTTTTTTCAACTCGCACAATCGTATCATACAGTACAGCATTTCTTAAAACTCGGCAAGTTTAAGAGGTGGGGACTTCAAGTCCCAGAATACCCCAGGCTGCAATTTAGCCAGATTAGTACAACACAAACACACACACACACACACACACACACTTAATGTTTAACCTATCCATAGATGTCTGTTGAGGGAAAGTCAAGGATGGCTTCAGTGGCAAGTTGGCAACCGCCATATTGATATGTTTGCAAATTGTTAGATTTGTTGTTATTGAAATGGCCAGTTATATACTAATGTGTAAAAGTAAAAAGTTGAGGTTGTAATGTTCTTACCTTGTACTGTGCTAAAAAGACTCGGAAGTCAACACCTTTTTCTTTCTTGCCTTGTAGCTCCTATTTTCTTTCCCCCTTTCTTTTTCCTTCCCTTAATTTCATATTTTTATTTTTATTTGTATTTTATATACTGATAAAACAATAAAAGTTACATAATAGGAGAAAGCGTCCATTTAAATCTGCCAGGCTTCAAGATACCAAGGACTTTGAAGCCAACACGGTTCTAGGCTGCGTTAACAGAGGGATCGAATCAAGATCACGTGAAGTGTGAATACCACTTTACAAGGCCTTGGTAAGGCCACACTTGGGATACTGCATCCAGTTTTGGTCACCACGATGTAAAAAAGATGTTGAGACTCTAGAAAGAGTGCAGAGAAGAGCAACAAAGATGATGAGGGGACTGGAGGCTAAAACATATGAAGAATGGTTGCTGGAATTGGGTATGTCTCGTTTAATGAAGAGAAGGACGAGGGGTGACATGATAGCAGTGTTCCAATATCTTAGGGGCTGCCCCAAAGAAGAGGGAGTCAAGCTATTCTCCAAAGCGCCTGAAGGCAGGACAAGAAGCAATGGATGGAAACTAATCAAGGAGAGAAGCAACCTAGAACTGAGGAGAAACTTCCTGACAGTTAGAACAATTAACCAGTGGAACAACCTGCCTCCAGAAGTGGTGAATGCTCCAACACTGGAAGTTTTTAAGAAGAGACTGGACAGCCATTTGTCTGAAATGGTATAGGGTTTCCTGCCTGAGCAGGGGGTTGGACTAGATGACCTCCAAGGTCCCTTCCAACTATTATTATTATTATTATTATTATTATTATTATTATTATTATTATTATTATTATTATTATTATTATTACCTCCAATGTCCCTTCCAGCTCTGTTATTCTAACCAACGACTTTGAAGTTGGTAAGCCCCTACTTTGTGGCCCTGCCTCTCTCAACGTTACAGTCCTAGACATCTGCAGGTTAACTTTCTGTTAGTGCAGGGGTCTTCAAACTTGGCCCTTTTATGACTTGTGGACTTCAACTCCCAGAATTCCTCAGCCAGGCACGCTGGCTGAGGAATTCTGGGAGTTGAAGTCCACAAGTCCTAAAAGGGCCAGGTTTGAAGAGCCCTGTGTTAGTGTAATGAGAAATAGGAATAATATTGAGAAACAGGAGGAAGAGTGCCAGTGAGACAACAGGCAGATAAAAGAAATATAAACCCAGGGCAGAAGCGTAATCTGAGTAAGCGTTTCCCACAAGCCCTTCCCAAGTTCTCATGAAGATAAAACGAAGGAGAAGGGAGGCAGGTTCAGACTTATAAAAGTCTGCTACTGTCGTCCTGGACTTTCAGATGGTGCTATTGGCTGCAGGTTCTTGGCTGAGATACTCCATGATACGGGTAGTCCTCCACGTACGACCATCATTGAGCCCAAATTTTCTGTCGTTAAGTGAGACGGTTTTCAAGTGGATTTTGCCCCATTTTACGACCTTTCTTGCCACCGCTGTTAAGTGAATCACTGCAGTTGTTAAATTAGCCACATGGTTGTTCAGTGAATCTGGCTTCCCCATTGACTTTGCTGGTCGAAAAGGTCGTAAAAGGGGATCACATGACCTCCGGGGACACTGCAACCGTCATAAATACGAGTCAGTTGCCCAGCGTCTGAATATTAATCACATGACCCTTGGGGATGCTGCAACGGTCTTAAGGGTGGAAAACGGTCAAAAGTCACTTTTTCCCGTGCAGTGGTAAAGTTTGAACAGTCACTAAATGAACTGTTGCAAGTCGAGGACTGTCTGTTCTGTAGGCTGAAATCCAGAACATGCTTACAACGTGATTGTCCTCAGCCTGGTTTAATTCAGCTGCCATAAGCCCAGCCAGCAAAAAAGCCCTCATTGTCCCTTTAAACAATGAAATATTTAAATCAGCAACAGAAAAATGGACGCTAAAAATATAGCAGATCAATCAATAGGATGGGCATTTAGCAGAGATAAATGCAAAGGGCTTCACTTATAAGGCATCAAATCCACGTTGGTAGGATGAAGAATGTCGGGTCTTGTGAAAAGATCTTGGCACAGTCATCGGCTGAAAGCTGGATATGAGTCAGCTGGGTGATGTGGCTGCAAAGAGACAGTTTTTAGGCATGGACAAGAGTCATTGTGAGGGGAAATAATCGTCCCATTTTAGTCATCCCTGGTCACTGTATCTTCCTTAAAGATTTGGGGAAGCTGGAATAGAGTCACAGAGGGAGAGTATAGTATAGTATAGTATAGTATAGTATAGTATAGTATAGTATAGTATAGTATAGTATAGTATAGTATAGTATAGTATAGAATAGAATAGAATAGAATAGAATAGAATAGAATAGAATAGAATAGAATAGAATAGAATAGAATAGAATAGAATAGAATAGAAAATATGGGATGGAATAGAGTGGAGTGGAGTAGACTAGAATAGAATAGATTAATGGAATGGAACGGAACGGAACGGAACGGAACAATAGAATAGAATAGAATAGAATAGAATAGAATAGAATAGGAATGGAATTGGAACAGGAACAGGAACAGGAACAGGAACAGGAACAGGAACAGGAACAGAACAGGATAGAATAGAATTAGAAAGGAATGGAATGGAATGGAATGTGATTGGAAGAGAAGAGAAGAGAAGAGAAGAGTTAGAAGGGACCTTGGAGGTCTTGTAGTCCAACCCCCTGCTCAGGCAGGAAACTCTATACCATTTCAGACAAATGGTTGTCCAATGAAGAGAAATGAGTTTTAAAAGAAAAGGCAGATTTCCATGTTTAACTTGTGCATCAAAGAGAAATATTTAATTTATTTGTGTCCTGCCTTTATTATTTTTATAAAACTCACAGTCTCCTAGTGATTGGCCCAAGTTCACCCAGCTGGCTTTCATGCCTAAGGCGGGACTAGAACTCACAGTCTCCTGGTGATTGGCCCAAAGTCACCCAGCCTGTTTTGATGCCTAAGACAGGACTAGAATTCACCATCTCCTGGTTTCTAGCCCAGTGCTCAACTAGACTGACTCTTTCTTTGGTTGAAATTTGAAACAGAGGAAAAACAGGTTAAAGAATATATATGATAAAGTAGGCTACGAATTTTGGCTATAAGGTACAGACTGATCAGTGGGAAAATATGTAGTTAAAAGGGTTAAACTTTAGATTGGGTTACAGTTTTAAAGAGAACGTCTATAAAATATATGTTATCATTGATATATGATGCCAGAGAAATTATCTAGGACAGGGGTCTTCAAACTTGGCCCTTTTATGACTCGTGGACCTCAACTCCCTGAATTGCTCAGCCAGCATGGGGGAACTATGGCCCGTTCATGACTTGCGGACTTCAACTCCCAGAATTCCTCAGCCAGCATAGGGGAACTATGGCCCCTTCATGACTTGCAGACTTCAACTCCCAGAATTCCTGAGCCAGGCACGCTGGCTGAGGAATTCTGGGAGTTGAAGTCCACAAGTCATAAAAGGGCCAAGTTTGAAGACCCCTGATCTTGGATATGCAAAGGCATTCCAGGTGTATGTTGAAAATAGGAACAATGTGAAGGAACATTTTATCACCCTTGGTGGACATCTGAAAAAGCTAAAACATTTTGGATTCAAATAAGTACTTTGATGCAGAGGGTTTTAAAGATTAATATTCAGTTGATGCCAGAACTTTGCCTTTTAAGACTGATGGATAAACTGTTAGGAAAAGATGATTTTAGCATAGGATTACAGGACTGCAGCAAGATTATTATAGGCACAGAGATGGAAGGATTTGGCACGGTCCACAATGGAGCAGTGGTTTAGGAAACTGACAGCTCTTACTGAGATGGATAAACTGACTTCTCTGATTAGAGAAAAGACAGGATCTACATTTATTAGTAACTAGAAATCTCTTACGGACTGTTCGTGTAGAAGTGAACGATATGAACAATATTGGGAGATAGGATAGAAAGAAGAATATTTTGCTATAACTTAGAGCAAGAGGTTAAAATATAATGGTACAGGTAGTCCTCGGTTTATGACCACAGTTGAACCCAAAGTTTCTGTTGCTAAGTGAGACATTTATTAAGTGAGTTTTGCCCCATTTTGCGACCTTTCTTGCCACAGTTGTTAAGTGAATCAGTGCAGCGGTTAAATTAGTAACACGGTTGTTAAGTGAATCTGGCTTCCCCATTGACTTTGCTTGTCAGAAGGTCGAAAAAGGGGATCCCATGACCCCAGGACACTGCAACGGTCATAAATGTGAGTCACTTGCCAAGTATCCAAATTTTGATCATGTGACAATGGGGATGCTGCAGTGGTCATTAAGAGAGAACAACGGTCATAAATCACTTTTTTCAGTGCCGTTCTAACTTTGAACAGTCGCTAAGCAAACTGTTTTAAGTTGAGGACTACCTGTATAATTGTATTTATAATTGCTGTGAAGAGTATCAGAATTACTGGTTTCTCCCTTTTCTACTTTTCGTTAAACTTTTTTTCTTTTCTTACACTTTTTGTGTCCTCTTTTTCTTTTCTCTTTTCTTCTTTCCTTCATATTAGTTTGTATTCAACTTTTAATCTTTAAAAAATGATATTATTTTTAAAAAAACTCCACATTCTCAAAGCCTTCCGTAATTCCAGCCTGTTCCCTCTATCCTGTGCTTTCTCCAAGAGAACAGATGTATGCTAAATTTTTCTCTTGTTCACACATTTCTCAATTACCTGCTGAAGGGCAAAAATCTGTTCTGCGTTTCTCGGGCCCAGCAGAAATTCAAACTCTTACTTCTGAAATTTCACTCGTGGCCGTCTCTTGTACCTTTGCAATCAGAAGCCTGCCAAGCGCCTTCCCAGATGCAATTAGCTGGTAGTTTGGACGTTTGCTCCGGCTACCTGTTTCCAAGCATCAAGCACGGAGGAATTTTATGCACCCACATAAGTCTCTTAGCCACTCCATAAGTCAAAGGTGGCAAGTCTTTTGGGCTTGACTGGTGTGAGAGAGGGAGAGAGGGGGAGGGAAGAAGAGAGCAAGAAAGAGAGAAGAGGCTTCTCTGAACCTCTCCCCTCCCCTCTTTTCTCTTTTCCTCCCTCCCTCTATCCTCTCTTCCCCTTCCCCCTCTCCCTCTCCTTCCCTGCTCTCCTCCTTTCCTTCCTTCCTTCTTCCCTCCCTTCCACCCTTCTCTCTTCCCCTTCTCTCCCTCTCCCTTTCCCCCCTCTTTTCCTCTCCTCCTTTCCTTCCTTCTTCCCTCCCTCCCTCCCTTTCTCCCTCCTCTCTTCCCCTTCCTCTTCTCCCTCCCCATCTCCTTCCGTTTTTCTCTCCTTCCTTCCTCCCTCCCTCCCCTCTTCCCCTTCCTCTTCCCCCTCCCCTCTCCTTCCTTCCTTTTCTTCCTTCCTTCCTCCCTCCCTCTCCTCTCCCCTCCCTTCTCGCCTCCCTCCCCTCTTTTCCTCCGCTCCTTCAAACTGCCTCTCCCCTCCCTTCCCCTCTCCTCCTCTTTCCTATTTCCCATGACCCCATTTTATATATCTCAACCGTCCATCTGTCATAGTCATCACCAAATGGACCCATAGAGTTTGACCTCTGTTATCCGCCATGACTGTGGTCAATCGTCTCTCCCAGCTTTTTAGTAACACAGAGAAGGTTTAGACTGAGTCTCAGTTGGACCTGTGCCTCATATAACCTTCCCTGCTAAAGGTAAGCACTCTATTCCATCCACTTTGGCACATTTGGGCTGTAAGGCCATAAACGTAACTTCAGCCCAGTTTGATTTCATGCAGCCTTTTACAATTTTCTACATACTAGAATCTCTAACCTAGAAACTATCTTGCAAGCCACATATTAACCCACATCCCAGGGACTAGTCCAGGGGTAGGCAACCTTGGCTCTTTTATGACCCGTGGACTTCAACTCCCAGAATTCCTGAGCCAGCATGGGGAAAACTTTGGCCCCTTCATGACTTGTGGACTTCAACTCCCAGAATTCCTGAGCCAGCATGGGGGAACTATGTCCCCTTCATGACTTGTGGACTTCAACTCCCAGCATGGCTGGCTCAGGAATTCTGGGAGTTGAAGTCCACAAGTCATAAAGGGGCCATAGTTCCCCCATGCTGGCTCAGGAATTCTGGGAGTTGAAGTCCACGAGTCATAAAAGAGCCAAGGTTGCCTACCCCTGGACTAGTAGATAGAAGTGGTGCACTTACATCAACTCAGAATGCAAATGGTGCCACGTGAAAGAAGAGAAAACATGCCACAGAAGAAAGTGGAGACGTCTTTTTGTGTCACTCCGGAGTGCAGGACAAGAAATAATGGATTTGGATTACAGGAAAGCAGATTGCAGTTGAGTGTTGGGGAAAAAAACCCTAATGGAGCAATTCAGCAAAGGAGTCAATTACTCAGAGAGATGGTTGGCTCTTTTTAGCTAATTTGGATGCATTTAAGCAGAGGTTAGGCCTCTATCTACACACCAGTGTGAATGCCAGGATTGGCTTTTGTTACCTACAATTCTATGATTATGCGATTCTGGAAAACCCAACATAAAATAAAATGAACATCGAGAGATCTCTCCTTCCATTGGCTGGGTTAGCCCACTCAGCAATTTGGGGTGTCCGGATTCCGGCAAGCCGTAATTCTCATTTTATTGCTGATGTACAACTGCCAGAATCTCTTTGTCATGGGCCAGGCTGGTTTGTCTAATTTTTTTAAGAGGGCTGCAGATTTCCTAGCCGTGTTTGAGAGGCGTGTAGTGAACCAGGCAGAAGTTGGTTGGCAGGGGGAAATTAGACCCATCATTACGTCATTTGGTTTGTAAACAACTCCGCCAAAGTCAAATGCCTTTTTAAAATAGTATTTGGGACTTGAAATAGGAAGGATGAGTGGGAAGTGTTTTGTGCCAGAAGCCACACGCTAAACTCTGTCATAGGATTACTAGCAAATGCTCCGCTTAGGCCCCTCTCTTTTCTCTGTGAACCAAGAAAAGATGGGAAGGTTCAAGGAAGGGAGGAAGGAAGGAAGAAGAATGAGGTTCAGATCGGGTGAGGTAGGAAATTCTTCTTTAATAATAATAATAAAGTGGATCTTTAATAATAATAATAATAACAACAACAACCCGTGTCAACCATCAGCGCCAGCCAATTTGAATGTTCAGTTGACTGAGGTTCATGTTTAATGAATAAAAGATAATAATGATGATGATGATGATGATGATGATAATGATGATGATGGAAGGGACCTTGGAGATCATCTAGTCCAACCCCCTGCTCAGGCAGGAAACCCTATACCATTTCAGACAAATGGATGTCCAGTCTCTTCTTAAAAACCTCCAGTGTTGGAGCATTCACAGCTTCTGGAGGCAGGTTGTCCCACTGATTAATTGTTCTCACTGTCAGGAAATTTCTCCTTAGTTCTAGGTTGCTTCTCTCCTTGGTTAGTTTCCATCCTTTGCTTCTTGTCCTGCCTTCAGGGGCTTTGGAGATTAGATTGACCCCTTCTTATTTGTGGCAGCCCCTGAGATATTGGAACACTGCTATCATGTCCCCCCTCGTCCTTCTCTTCATTAAACTGGACATAACCCAATTCCAGCAACTGTTCCTTATATGTTTTAGCCTCCAGACCTCTAACCATCTTTGTTGCTCTTCTCTGTACTCTTTCTAGAGTCTCAACATCTTTTTTACATCATGGTGACCAAAACTGGATGCAGTATTCCAAGTGTGGCCTTACCAAGGCCTTGTAAAATGGTATTAATACTTCACGTGATCTTGATTCTATCCCTCTGTTAATGCAGCCTAGCACTGGGTTGGCTTTTTTGGCAGCTGCAGCACACGGCTGGCTCATATTTAAGTGATTGTCCACTAGGACTCCGAGATCCCTCTCACAGTTGCTACTATTGAGCGGCCTGATTTCCTTTTACCACCAGGTCTTCCAAACATAATTGCTTTATCCAGTAAATTCCCGCCACATGACATGGCCAAAGTAAGTGAGACATAGTTTTGTGATTTTTTTTTTTCCAGGGACATATCTGGTGTGATGCACGCCAGTACTTGCTTCTTAGTCACATTTGCTGTCCAAGGAATACGCAGGAGCCTTCTCCAGCACCACAACTCAAACAAGTCCATTTTCTTCCTGTCTTTCTGGATTTTTTTTTTTGTCCAAAGAAAATAAATCTTGGAATGAGGCGATTGCAAATCAAATGTGTAACTCTGCAAAGAAAACAGTAAGCCCACCGTTGCAGGAAACTGAGCACCACTTAAGGGCATGTTCACTTTTATCTTTCAAGCCCTGAGTTTGGGTTGATGTAACTGCACGCGCTGAGTAATCGCATGAGTCAGAAAATGTTCATATATTTTAATGGTTTGTGGGATGGTCTTGAGAGACAGAAGGAAGAGCCACAGGCTGGACAACCATCAGATAAAGGGCGGATAAGAGGCAGCCGGGCCCTCAGATACAATAGGGGTGTGGCAAATGACTCAGGATGACTCTTCTGTGTTTCTTGGTCTATAGAGGTGAGGAGGGAGAGATGTCCTTTCAGACTTGAGTCTATCACAGATAATAATAATAATAATAATAATAATAATAATAATAATAATAATAATAATAATAATAATAATAATAATAATAATAATAATTAATAATAACAACAACAACAACAACAACAATAATAACAACAACAATAATAACAACAACAACAACAACAACAAAATTAGAGTAGAGTAGAGTAGAATAGAATAGAATAGAATAGAATAGAATAGAATAGAATAGAATAGAATAGAATAGAATAACAGAGTTGGAAGGGACCTTGGAGGTCTTCTAGACCAACCCCCTGTTCAGGCAGGAAACCCTATACCAGGGGTAGGCAACCTTGGCTCTTTTATGACTCGTGGACTTCAACTCCCAGAATTCCTGAGCCAGCCATGCTGGCTCAGGAATTCTGGGAGTTGAAGTCCACGAGTCATAAAAGAGCCAAGGTTGCCTACCCCTGCTCTATACCATTTCAGACAAATGGTTGTCCAGTCTCTTCTTAAAAACTTCCAGTGTTGGAGCATCCACAACTTCTGCAGGCAGGTTGTTCCACTGATTAATTGTTCTGTCAGGAAATTACTCCTTAGTTCTAATCTAGGTTGCTTCTCTCCTTGGTTAGTTTCCATCCATTGCTTCTTGTCCTGCCTTCTGGTGCTTTGGAGAATAGCTTGACTCCCTCTTCTTTGGGGCAGCCCCTGAGATATTGGAAGACTGCTATCATGTCACCCCTGGTCCTCAACGTACTACCTAGGACAGCGTTCGCCAACCTTTCCAGCTTGGCGGCCTGGCCCGTGTGTGTGTGTGTGTGTGTGAGAGAGAGAGGGGGGGGGGCAGGCGCACACAGTCATGCACAGCTCCATTTGTGAGAGTGGTGAGTGTGCACGCCCTCCACTCATGCGAGTGGAGCTACATGCACGAGCACAGCCACCCTCCCTCCGCTTGTGCAAATGGAGCTTCGTGCGCGTGCTTGCCCGCCGCTCACGTGAGTGGAGATTGACACGTGCATGCTTGCCTATCTCTCCCACGGCCCGGTTTCGAACAGGCTGCGGCCCAGGGGTTGGGGACCCCTTATCTAGGAGACATGTCTTCTCTGTCTCAGCGTGTACCCTTTGGAACATTGTCACCTCCTCAGATTTGTTTGGATCTGATCCTGCTGGCTTCCCGTGGGCCTTTGAAGATCTGGCTTTGCCCCTGGGCATCGTGCCAGGGCACCAGATGAACCCATGCAACAGTTGGGATATTGAATGACTGTGGTATGGCCTCATTTAGTTTACACTTTGTTCTGAGCTATTGTTTTCTCTGCTGGCTTGGTGTCTGCTCCATGATCCTGTTAGGCCTCTAGTGCCACAATATGCAAATGGGCAATACAATAATATTGTATTTCTTTCCCTTTGGAATTATTTTCTTTGTCCTTCTGTTTGAGCTTGGCAATATACAGATAGTCCTTGACTTATGACCTATATACAATTGAACCCAAAATTTCTTTCGCTAAGCGAGACAGTGGTTAGGTCCGTTTTGCTCCGTTTTACAACCTTTCTTGCTACCGTTGCTGAGGGAATCATTGCAGTTGTTACATTAATAACGCGGTAACGCTATTGTTTAGATTGCGCTAATTTCAATTTCTTCTTCAAGCAACGGTGTAACCCTGCCAGAAAAACGTCGGAAAGAGACCAAACCTTTGTTGATTTCATTTCGAATTCTTCTGCCTGTTCTCCCAGAGAGCACGGCGAGGATTTGCACAGAGGCCAAGCATCCCAGGTCCGTCCAACGGAGATTTAAAGTGGAATTTCCAGAGCTTCTCTGCATTGTTTAGGACGCTGTTTTGCAGAAATGGCAAAACTGATCGTTCTGGATTTTTGTTGGACCCTGCCATGGGTTGTGAGGCCTCGTTTAGCGTCTGCCTAAATCCAGCACCGGTCGTATCCGACCTCCGCTTAAACCAACCCTCTTCTTGTCTGGCACGAAAGAAAAGCCACCCTGGGCAGCCCTGCTGGATCTGATCGCGGCTGCACCAAGGACACGGTTTTCCTGCAAGGCTTGGTGCAAAGGGACCCGGCTACGTGCTGCTGGTCTGGGTGGGGAGGCCATGGAAGAGGACCCTCTGCCAGGCCAGCTCCCTGGCAGGAAGCATCTCGGCCTGTCCTAGGCGGTCTGGGCCCATGGAAGGGAGTGGGGCAGTGGTGGGGCTCAGCGCAAAAGCCGCCGGGTGGTTCTACCATCAAGGCGTCTTCAGGGGAGAAGCTGTTTTGTGACACTGAAAGGGAGGGAGGGAGGGAAGGAGGGAGGCCAAGGAGAGGTTGGAGGGGAATTCGCTTGGAAAATTGCTCAAGGGGACAGAAGCCAAGTCTCTTGTGGCAGATTCTGCCATCTATCAGTTGCCTTAGTGTGAAGGGCAACAGACAGAAGGATCAGGAAATTAACCGAGGGAGGGAAAGAGGGAAGAAAGGAAGGAGAGGAGAGGAGAGGAGAGGGAGGAGGGGAAGGAAGGAAGGAAGGAAGGAAGGGAAGGAAGGAAGGAAGGAAGGAAGGAAGGAAGGAAGGAAGGAAGGAAGGGAAGGAAGGAAGGAAGGAAGGAAGGAAGGAAGGATTGATAGGAGGAGGAAGGCAGAGAGGGAAAGCAGAGAGGCCAAGAAGAAATTGGGGGCGGAATTCGCTTGGAAAATTGCTCAAGGGGACAGAAGCCAAGGCTTTTCTGGCAGATTCTGCCATCTATCAATTGCCTGAAGGGCAACAGTCAGAAGGATCAGGAAATTAACCAAAGGAGGGAGGGAAGAAAGGAAAGGAGTGGGAGGGAGGGAGAGAAGGAGGGAGGGAGAGAGGAAGGAAGGGAGGGAGGGAGGGAGGGAGGAAGGAACAGATGGAAGGAATAGAATAGAATAGAATAGAATAGAATAGAATAGAATAGAATAGAATAGAATAGAATAGAATAGAATAGAATAGAATAGAATAGAATAGAATAGAATAGAATAGAATAGAATAGAATAGAAGCTGGAAGGGACCTTGGACCCATAGTACCATCTCAGAGAAGTGAGTGTCCAGTCTCTTCTTAAAAACCTCCAGTGATGGAGCGACCACAATGTCTGAAGGCAAGCTGTCCCACTTGAAAAACACTGGTTCAGGACATGAATACACTGTACTTCCCCCCTGTCCCAATCCCCTCCCACTATGGAAGCCCAGGTAGATTCCATGGAATGTGCCTCATTGCTATAAACCTCTAATCCGGAATCTTTATTACTTTGAGATACTTTATACACAATGTCACCGTGACTGCCTACATACCACTATTCTTCACAAAGCTTTGCAGTATTGCAACATAGCTGCATGTAAAACAGCAGAGACTTATTAATTTTTTTTTATTTTTGCAGCGAGGGGAAGAGATAGGATTTTTGTTTTTTCTAGCAACAGCTTAGGCAAGGGGGGGCTGATTAAATAACATTTCTTGCATTTTCCCCTCTGGTCAGCTGGAGAACCTACTAATTGTCCCCTGATGATCTCAGTGGGTTGCCTGCATTCATGGCTGGGCTGGCGGCGGTGTGTGTGTTGGGCTGGAGGCATTGTCAAAGGTTAAAAATGACCTTCAACTAAGCTTTGTTCTTGATGTCATTGAGGACACAACCAAGCACTTTCAGATAATAGGATGAAAGCAGTTTGCTCCTGCCTTCTGGGATATATTTCCAACTTCCCAGTGTAAACCATAGCCCTAATATCAACTGGTGGTCTCCCTTCCCCATTAGAAGTCTGGAAGCTTGGAAGCTTCCTTAAATACGATCGCCTTAAGAGCAGATTTTTCCTTCTGTTTACTTAGGACGACACTATCTGATTGAAAACTTGCCCAATGTAATAGAGATAGTCCTTGAGTTACAACCATTTGTATAGTGACCGTTCAAAGTTGCAATGGTTAAAATTTTAATCACGTGACCAATGGGGGATGCTGCACCGGTTGTGAGTGTGAAAAACAATCTTTAAGTCACTGTTTTTCACACTTAACGACCGTCGCAGCTTCCCCATTGGTCACGTGATCAAAATTTAGACTTTTGGCAACTGACTCATATTTATGACCGTTGCAGTGTCCCGGGGTCACGTGATCTTCTGACAAGCAAAGTCATTGGGGAAGCCGGTTTCACTTAACAACCCTGTTACTAACTTAACAACTGCAGTAATTCCCTTAACAATTGTGGCAAGAAAGATCGTAAAGTGGGGCAAAATTCACTTAAGAAATGTCTTAGTGACAAAAAGTTTGCGTGGTTGAAATATTTCTTTCAGAAGCAGCTGAGAAGTAAGTTGTTCTCAGTGAAATGTAGACAGTCCTTAAATTACAACAGTTTGCTTAGTGACCGGTCAGAGTTACTACAGCTCTGAAAAAAGCGACTTATGACCATTTTTCACACTTACGACTGTTGCAGTATCCCCATAGTTACGTGCTCAAAATACAGAGGCTTGGAAACTGGCATGTATTTATGACTGTTGCATTGTCCCGAGGTCATTTGTAACCTTCCCAGCCTACTTCCAGCACGCAGAGGCAATGAAGGAAGTCAGTTTCGCTTAACGACCGCATAATTCACTTAACAAGGGCAGCGATTCGCTTAAGTGCGGCAAAAAGATGTGGCACAACTGACTTAACAACTGCCTTGCTTAGCATCGGAAATGTTGTACTCCATTGCGGTCGTAATTCGGGGATATCATTTATTGCATTTTCCTGCTTTTTATTTTCTTTTGGTTTGATATAATTTAATCCCAAATTTTGAGGGAATGCATGTATATTAATGATAATAATAATAGAGTTGGAAGGGACCATGGAGGTCATCTAGTCCAACCCCCTGCTCAGGCAGGAAACCCTATACCATTTCAGACAAATGGCTGTCCAGTCTCTTCTTAAAAACTTCCAGTGTTGGAGCATTCACCGCTTCTGGAGGCAGGTTGTTCCACTGGTGAATTGTTCTCACCGTCAGGAAATTTCTCCTTAATTCCAGGTTGCTTCTCTCCTTGATTAGTTTCCATCCATTGCTTCTTGTCCTGCCTTGGAGAATAGCTTGACTCCCTCTTCTTTGGGGCAGCCCCTGAGATATTGGAAGACTGCTATCATGTCCCCCCTCATCCTTCTCTTCGTTAAACTAGACACCCCCAATTCCAGCAGCCATTCCTTATATGTTTTAGCCTCTAGTCCCCTAATCCAGGGCTTTTCAATCTTTTCACTCATTGTACCACTTTTAGGATATGGCAGTATCCGAGTACCACCAGTCACCTAGCAAGGTGTCAAAAACTTGATGACCAAAAGAAAAAGAAAAAGAAAAAAGTGATAAAGTACAGGTAGTCCTCGACTTACAACAGTTCGCTTAGTGACTGTTCGAAGTTACAATGGCACTGAAAAAAGTGCCCCCCAAGCCACAGCCGAGCAAGACACCTGCCTGCCCGCCCGGCGGCGCTCTTCCTCCTGTCGGAGGTTTCCATTGTTGTGAGCATTTCTGTTGAGGATTGGCAGCAGGGGTGGGGTGGGGGGGTGTTTGGTTTTTACTCCCCCCGTCTGCTGGATGGTTGCAGCAGGTTTTGGTCACTTCACATGACCCTGGGACACTGTGACCATCATAAATATGAATCAGTTGCCAAGCATCTGAATGTAAATACAAGACCCTGGAGATGCTGCAACATTCCAGCTGATCGGCGCTTCTTCTGGGCTCAGCAGAAGCACTAGGATCAGTGCCGCTTTCCAGCTGATTGGTGCTTCTTCTGGGCTCAGCAGAAGCACCAGGATCAGCGCCGAGCTCCAGCTGGAGCCTGGCGCTGATCCTGGCGCTTCCACTGAGCCCTGACAGCCCCAAAGCGCCGATCAGCTGGAAAGCGGCACTGATCCTGGCGCTTCCGCTGAGCTCTGACAGCCCTGCAGCTCCAGCCATCTCTCGCTCAGGCTTGTGCGGTGCTGCCACCGGTTCAGCTCATTCCCCTCCCCCGCTATCACTTTTCTAGGATGGTCGCGTACCACCTGCCAGGTGTCAATGTACCACAGGTGGTACTCGTACCACTGGTTGAGCCCTGCCCTAATCATCTTTGTTGCTCTTCTCTGTATTCTTTCTAGAGCCTCAACATCTTTTTTACATCGTGGTCATCTTTGTTGCTCTTCTCTGTATTCTTTCTAGAGCCTCAACATCTTTTTTACATCGTGGTGACCAAAACTGGATGCAGTATTCCAAGTGTGGCCTTACCAAGGCATTGTAAAGTGGTATTAATACTTCACGTGATCTTGATTCTATCCCTCTGTTAATGCAGCCTAGCACTGTGTTGGCTTTTTTGGCAGCTGCAGATCATGGCTGGCTCACATTTAAGTGTCTCATATTATTGTCTTTCTTTTAATGGGTTTCTATATGCAGTATACTTTCTAAGCGTTCCTTTTTAATCGTTGCAATGGGACTGTACAGATAGTCGACTTACAACCACAACAGAGCCCTAAATTTTCGTTGCTAAGCTGTTGTAAGTCGAGGACTACCTGTATTTTACGAAAAATAAAAATATAATGGGAGAAGGGGTCTCTCTGCCCCCTTCTTTCCCCCCTTCCCTGGTGTTCTTGCTGTTTGCCCTTGAGTGTTCCTCTGACATTTGATGGATGAATAGGATAATTGGGGATTACCTCATGCCTCTTTGGCAGAAGCGGTTACTAAATGTAATTAAACCTCTGATTTTATGTACTCCCTATTTTAGACAAGGTGCTTTGCCAAATGTTGTGGGCTAGCCAGAGTCTAAATTTGCACCAGATGATAAGGGTGACGACCATTTGGGATAAAATTGCCTCACTAGGTATCTACTTCCATCGTTCGTGGCCTAACCTAATCCATTCCAAAGTTTTGAAAAGGTTTGAGAAAAGGAGGTTATCTTTGCCTTGGGGAGTGGGTTTTTATTTATTTTTCCCTAGTTCTTATTATTTATTGTTTACTACTCTTCCAACCTGCAGGAAAAGGTCCAAAAAGTCAAGATGGGGACCTTAATTGTGCGAGCAAAGTCACACCTCCTTTTTTCCATCTGTCGCAATGCATGTGGGGAAAAAAATGAGGCCTTGATTGCAGCCATCTTGACTTTTTGGACCTACCTGCTCCTCACATACACCCTTTCTTTTCTGCAATAAAATCAGAACTTCACAGGGACTGATAGAGTTTGCTCCTACTTTATCCATAGAGGTAGTTCTTGACTTGTGACTGTAATTGATCTGGCAACTTCGGTCCTAAGTTGTCATGGTCATTAAGCAGGTCGTCACAGGCCCAGTTTTATGACCTTGATGAGGTAAAAAAAAAATGAGGCAGTTGTTAAGTGAATGCCACAAGGGTTAAGCCAGGGGTCTTCAAACTTAGCCCTTTTATGACTTGTGGACTTCAATTCCCAGAATTCCTCAGCCAGGCTTGCTGGAAAGAGTGCAGAGAAGAACAACAAAGATGATTAGGGGGCTGGAGGCTCAAACATATGAAGAATGGTTGCAGGAATTGGGTATGTCTGGTTTAATGAAAAGAAGGACTAGGGTGTGACATGATAGCAGTCTTTCAATATTTGAGCGTCTCCTACAAAGAAGAGGGAGTCAAGCTATTCTCCAAAGCGCCTGAAGGCAGGACAAGAAGCAACGGATGGAAACTAACCAAGGAGAGAAGCAACCTAGAAATAAGGAGAAATTTCCTGACAGGTAGAACAATCAATCAGTGGAACAACCTGCCTCCAGTAGTTGTGGATGCCCCATCACTGGAGGCTTTCAAGAAGAGACTGGAAAGCCATTTATCTGAAATGGTATAAGGTCTCCTGCTCAAGCAGGGGGTTGGACTAGAAGACCTCCAAGGTCCCTTCCAACTCTGTTATTCTATGTTCTAATTGTTGTCATAAGTCAAGGACAGCTCTGTCTTGTAATGGCTAAGAGAGAAGGAGAATTCTTGAAAAGACAATGTGGATTTCCTGTCCGACAGTTGTAACGTAGAAGCTACTCCTGATAACTGTCTGTTCCTTGGGTGAAATGAACTGTTTCAATAGCAGCACTTCTATTTGGAAAGTAATTTGATATTAACTTCGGGGATCATGCTCTGAATTTCTGCAGTTCTGTTTCACTTCATCTGCATCGGATATCTGAAGGTTCCCTTGTTCTGAGATAACATATGCTGCAGAAATTCAAAACATTGTCTCCCTGCTTTGTGCACACTGACACACCAAGCTGAATTTGCAATTAGGCTTGAGGAGGTAAAAAAAAAAAAGCTTGTCAACCTACGCTTAGTGAGTGCGTAAGCTTCTCATATTTCTTCCCATACTCCTTTGATCTCTTCTGTACCATTTAGAGCAAGATTGTAAAATACACACATTTTAAGGACCTTCCACAAAATGCTTGCTAAGTTTGTCAGATGTGGGAAATTACGACAGGGGTCTGTTGCTCAGCTTTAAGTGAGATCACTGCCTCCATTTTAAGAACATTAGCCACTGAGTTGTAAGAGAAATTCTCAAAATCCAGCATATTATTACTCACCCACTGAAGGCAGTGGAGATGTATGGATATTTTTCCACCAAGGATAGCTGAATTCTGGGATATTGCTTGCAATAGATGACTTCACTTTTTATTTCTCTGAAATGCACCATTATTGCACTTTATAGGGTTTCGTTGGCAATGACTGCATTTTATTTTTATCTATTTTATGCATATCTTTATTAGATGTGTATCTAATTGTTTTATTTTCATTACGTTAGAAGTAACTCAAGACGATGAACGTACAAAATACTCCTTCTTCCCTAGAACAACAATCCTGTGAGGTGGGCTGGACTGAGAGAGAATGACTGGCCCCCAAGTCACCCAGTGAGCTTTCATGCCTAAGGCAGGACTAGAACTCACAGTCTCCTGGGGACTGGCCCAAAGTCACCCAGCTGGCTTTCATAGCCAAAGCAGGACTAGAACTCACAGTCTCCTGGGGATTGGCCCAAAGTCACCCAGCTGTCTTTCATGGCTAAAGCAGGACTAGAACTCACAGTCTCCTGGGGATTGGCCCAAAGTCACCCAGCTGTCTTTCATGGCTAAAGCAGGACTAGAACTCACAGTCTCCTGGGGATTGGCCCAAAGTCACCCAGCTGGCTTTCATGGCTAAAGCAGGACTAGAACTCACAGTCTCCTGGGGATTGGCCCAAAGTCACCCAGCAAACTTGCATGTCTAAGGCAGCACTAGAACTCACTATCTCCCAGTTTCTAGACTTATGCCTTTACCACTACACCAAACTGGCTCTATAAATATAGGTCAAAAATATAGGTGGCTTTAGGAATATGGGGGATATTAAAATTGTCCTTGTTCATCAACACGGGCAGTATATTAGACTATTTTCTTGAACCAAGATCCCTTTAATCAAACACAGTTGCTTCTCAGAAGCTAGCTGGGAAGGTTGTACTTGGTGATCCCATGACCCCCAACCTCACAAATAACATGCCAGTTGCCAAGCGCCTGAACTTTAATCACATGACCACGGGAATGCTACCGTAGTCATACGTGTGAAAGTCAGACATAGGCCATTTTTTCCAGAGCTGTTTTAACTTCCGACAGTCACTAAACGAATGGTTGTAATTCGAGACTACCTGTACTGGTCCAGCAAATGTTAGAATGGATGCAGGGATGATTCCGGTTCAGAGAAGGCCAAGAACACATGGACAGAACTGATGTCTTTGTTTTTCACAGCCCTAATCTTGCCAACGCAATCCTAGGCTGCGTTAATAAAGGGATAGAATCAAGATCGTGTGAAGTGTTAATACCACTTTACAAGGCCTTGGTAAGGCCACACTTGGAATACTGCATCCAGTTTTGGTCACCACGATGTAAAAAAGATGTGGAGACTCTAGAAAGAGTGCAGAGAAGAGCAACAAAGATGATTAGGGGACTGGAGGCTAAAACATATAAGGAACGGTTGCTGGAATTGGGTATGTCTAGTTTAATGGAGAGAAGGACGAGGGGTGACATGATAGCAGTCTCCCAGTATCTCAGGGGCTGCCACAAAGAAGAGGGAGTCAAGCTATTCTCCAAAGCACCTGAAGGCAGGACAAGAAGCAACGGATGGAAACTGATCAAGGAGAGAAGCAACCTGGAACTAAGGAGAAACTTCCTGACAGTTAGAACAATCAATCAGTGGAACCAGCCTTCAGAAGTTGTGGGAGCCCCATCACTGGAGGCTTTCAAGAAGAGACTGGACAGCTATTTGTCTGAAATGATATAGGGTCTCCTGCTCGAGCAGGGGTTGGACTAGAACAGGGCTTTTCAACCAGTGGTACGGGTACCACCTGTGGTACATTGGCACCTGGCAGGTGGTACGCGACCATCCTAGAAAAGTGGTAGCGGGGGAGGGGAATGAGCTGAACCGGTGGCAGCACTGCACAAGCCTGAGCGAGAGACGGCTGGAGCTGCAAGGCTGTCAGGGCTCAGTGGAAGCGCCAGGATCAGCGCCAGGCTCCAGCTGGAAAGCAGCACTGATCCTGGCGCTTCTGCTGAGCCCAGAAGAAGCGCCGATCAGCTGGAATGTTGCAGCATCTCCAGGGTCTTGTGATTTACATTCAGATGCTTGGCAACTGATTCATATTTATGACGGTCACAGTGTCCCAGGGTCATGTGAAGTGACCAAAACTTGCTGCAACCACCCAGCAGACAGGGGGAATAAAAACCAAACACCCACCCCACCCCACCCCCGCTGCCAATCCTCAACAGAAATGCTCACAACAATGAAAACCTTGGACGGGAGGAAGAGCGCCGCCGGGCGGGCAGGCAGGTGTCTTGCTCGGCTGTGGCTTGGGGGGCACTTTTTTCAGTGCCATTGTAACTTCAAACAGTCACTAAGCGAACTGTTGTAAGTCGAGGACTACCTGTACTTTATCACTTTTTTCCTTTTTTGGGGGGGGTCATCAAGTTTTTAACACCTTGCTAGGCGACTGGTAGTACTCGGATGTTGCCATATCCTAAAAGTGGTACAATGGGTGAAAAGGTTGAAAAGCCCTGGACTAGAAGACCTCCAAGGTCCCTTCCAACTCTATGATTCTATGACATTTATTCAACACTACACGGCATGTAACTTCCAAAGGAATGAATGCCAGCTGAAAAGCTGAGATAAAACAGAAACCCTGCCAAATAATCATTTACAGAAGAGAGGTGGGGGTGTGCGTGAAGGGGGTAGGGTGGATGCAGGGAGAGATAAATGGACTATTAGGACCAAAACATCTGAAATAAAATTCCCCGCAAAGGGTTAGTGCAGCATTGGAAGGTTTTGTGGAGTTTGGCCTACACAAAGAATGCTGTGGTACAAGGTTTATGCTAAAAGAATAAAATCTGTTTTATATATTGTATTTGCCAACAGGCAGATGAAGTGCTTTTTTTTTGTTTACTGTAGGGTAGAGAACTATGGCTCCTTTATGACCTGTGGACTTCAACTCCCAGAATTCCTGAGCCAGCCATGCTAGCCCAGGAATTCTGGGAGTTGAAGTCCACAAGTCATGAAGGGGCCACAGTTCCCCCATGCTGGCTCAAGAATTCTGGGAGTTGAAGTCCGCAAGTCATGAAGGGGCCACAGTTCCCCCATGCTGGCTCAAGAATTCTGGGAGTTGAAGTCCGCAAGTCATGAAGGGACCTTAGTTCCGCCATGCTGGCTCAGAAATTCTGGGAGTTGAAGTCCGCAAGTCATGAAGGGGCCATAGTTCCCCCATGCTGGCTCAGGAATTCTGGGAGTTGAAGTCCGCAAGTCATGAAGGAGCCATAGTTCCCCCATGCTGGCTCAGGAATTCTGGGAGTTGAAGTCCACAAGTCATGAAGGAGCCATAGTTCCCCCATGCTGGCTCAGGAATTCTGGGAGTTGAAGTCTACAGGTCATAAAGGGGCCATAGTGTCCCAGGATCATGTGTGATCCCCTTTTGTGACTTTCTGACAAGACAAGACAAGACAAGACAAGACAATATGGAAGCCAGATTCGCTTAACAACAATACATGATTGAAGTGGGACACTGCAATCATGTAATTATATCATGGACATTGTGTTCATGTTTACAACACTGATGCCCTTCTGCTTCCAGAAGGGGAAAAATTACCAAATATAGGAGCATAGTCACTATTTCTAGTTAATTGTCTGGGAGAAAACTAAATTAATATGAGCAATAGACATGATTAGGATGTTCTGTAAGAATAGTATCCGTCATATAAAAGGGGAGTGGTCACTGCCAAAAACTAACAAAGAAACGTAAGGGTTCACTTATAAATAGGCAAAGTGTTGGGGGAAAAAATAGCACACTTATCAGCACTAGACACCTATAGTGCAAAAGAGTGTCATGCAATGTGGAACTAGCTCAACACTTCCCTTCTCATCCTGGCACCAGGCTGTGAACCAAAGCTTAAATTTGCATCAAGTCTTTTTAGCAAATTTCTGTGAGTTTTGAGCATCAGTTGCAAACCTAACATCTGAAGATGGTGAGGGCTGTTTTTTTTTTGTTTGTTTGTTTGTTTTTTGGTCAGAAAATCTGGTGAAACGAAGAGAATCTGAGTCATCCATTTTTTTTTTTTAACTCAGTGAAAGTGGGAATGTGTTTACAAACAAACCAAGCACGACACAAATTCTGGATTGACAGGATGCGTGAATTAAGGAAGAATTGTTTCTGTGGCGTAGAGATCACAATATATTCAGCACAGTTTATGCAAACTGGACATGCTTTAATGGAGATTTTAGCTCAGTTGTGCTTGGTCTGACACACAACTGCTTGTTCGTGGTTAATTGAACCAGCGTTTACTTAGCCTGATTTCTTGGTTTATAACAGCAGTCCCCAACTTAATGGCTCCACAGATAGGCAGCATTGGTGAGGGGAGGAGGAGATGGTGTTGCATGCGCAGCCTAGATGCAGTGCATGCACAAATGAAGCTTCACACGCTCACCCGCTGCTTCTGCGGCCCGGTTTCAAACAGGCTGTGGACCGGGACCGGTCTGCAGCCCAGGGATTGGGGACCCCTGGTTTATACAACACATTGAATCATAAAGCCTGAAAGGGATTTGCAACAGCCCTACAAAGCAGAATGTGGTTGGCCTCTTTCCATGTTAATGTGTTACATCATGGGTCTTCAAACCTGGCCCCTTTATGACTTGTGGACTTCAATTCCCAGAATTCCTCAGCCAGCATGGGAGAACGATGGCCCCTTCATGACTTCTGGACTTCAACTCCCAGAATTCCTGAGCCAGCATGGGGGAAACTTTGGCCCCTTCATGACTCGTGGACTTCAACTCCCAGAATTCCTGAGCCAGCATGGGGAAAACTATGGCCCCTTCATGACTTGCGGACTTCAACTCCCAGAATTCCTCAGCCAGCATGGGGAAAACTATGGCCTCTTCATGACTTGTGGACTTCAACTCCCAGAATTCCTGAGCCAGCATGGGGGAACTATGGCCCCTTCATGACTTGCGGACTTCAACTCAATTGGAAGGGATGGGATAGAATAGAATAGAATAGAATAGAATAGAATAGAATAGAATAGAATAGAATAGAATAGAATAGAATAGAATAACCTTTATTGTCATTTTTTCCTGTGGGCACAACGGCACACATTAAAAATGAAATTAATTGCTTGCTCTCAAAGTGTACACATACATAACACACATTTAAAACATACTATGTACAACATGTATATAGACCTACACCCTTACCTATAAGTAACCTATAAATATTAATCACTGTCCATCTTGAATACATAACGGAAGGAGGAAGCTTTAGAATAGAATAGGATAGAATAGAATAGAATTAGAATTAGAATAGAATAAGAATAAGAATAAGAATAGAATAGAATAGAATAGAATAGAATAGAATAGAATAGAATAGAATAGAATAGAATAGAATAGAATAGAATAGAATAACCTTTATTGTCATTTTTTCCTGTGGGCACAACGGCACACATTAAAAATGAAATTTAGTTTCTTGCTCTCAAAGTGTACACATACATAACACACACTTAAAACATACTATATACAACATATGTATAGACCTACACCCTTACATATAAGTAACCTATAAATATTAATCACTGTCCATCTTGAATACATAACAGAAGGAGGAAGCTTTACTAGGAGTAGTGATACTTGAGCAACAGAACTGTCACTCACGGAATAGTAACTTCTTAGGGCATCTACTATTATCATTATTATTGCTGTTCATTGAGTGACAGTTTGAATGCCATGTTCTCTACCACATTGTAGCTTTGAGTGAGTGAGTGACTGACTGGCAGCATAATGGTCCTGCAGTATGACATTTGAGTTATATTTATTCATCATTTTCCTGGCCAGCTTCAGAGGCTTTGAGACTTTGAATCAAATTTTATTTTATTGTGGTATTTTATCTTATAGGTAGTCCTTGGACGTACGACCACAGCTGAGCTCAAAATTTCTGTTGCCAAGCAAGACAGGTGTTAAGTGAAATTTGCCTCAGTTTTACCCTTTTTCTTGTCACAGTTGTGAAGTGTATCACTGCAGTTGTTAAGTTAGTAACCCGGTTGTTAATTGAATCAGGCTTCCCAGTTGACTTTGCTTGTCAGAAGGTCGCGAAAGGGGATCACGTGACCCCGGGACACTGCAACCGTCACAAGTGCGAGTCAGTTGCCAAGCGCCTGAATTTTGATCACATTGCCGCAGGGATGTTACAATGGTCATAAGTATGAAAAACAGTCGTAAGTCACTTTTTTCCGTGCCGTTGTAACTTGAACGGTCACCAAATGAATGGTGGTAAGTCAAGGACTATATGTAAAAAAAAATGGAAGTCTTTCTTCACAGGCATTAGAGACACCGCAAGGTAAAATTTTGGCATGCTATTAATTCAAATTCCTTCATGGCCAAGAAGACTTTTCCAGTTTTAAAATGATGTTTGTCCTCATTGATTCAGAATGTTAGGAGTTCATGCAGTCACTACTATCTGGAGCATGGCGTTGAAATCATAAGTCAATAAAGTAATTGTAATGATTTTTTTCCTAATTAACTAGCACTTTCCCTTCCTTTCAGAAGTCTCTCCCTCCCTCCCTCCCTCCCTCCCTCTCTCTCTCTCTCTCTCTCTCTCTCTCTCTCTCTCTCTCTCTCTCTCTCTCTTTCCCCAGCTGGGAATCAATCTTTTTTAACACTACTAATGTATGCAATTGTTGTAATGGCCAAAGCTTCAAAAGTGGATGTCTTTAATTAACTGATGTGCTGAATCAGGGGTCTTCAAACTTGGCCCTTTTATGACTTGTGGACTTCAACTCCCAGAATTCCTCAGCCAGCATGCCTGGCTGAGGAATTCTGGGAGTTGAAGTCCACAAGTCATAAAAGGGCCAAGTTTGAAGACCCCTGTGCTAAATGGTTGCCTTTAGTTATCCTTTCCCCTCCCTCGATCTGCATAATCAAGGGAACATAGGCTGAGACCTGAGAAAAAGACTTTCAGAATACTCATTGCAAATTATTTTTAGAACTATTGTGGGGAATGGGGTGAAGACCCCTAAGTTAGACTGGGTCACATCTAGCCCTTCGGCTATCCCTGCTGGGTCCACATAAAGCCAATTGGAAATTAGAAATCAAATGTAAATAAATCTCAAAGGTGCTTCCCCCCCCCCCAAAAAAGGCAACTGGGCTTTGTTTTTCTGTTTTTCCTTGACGACGTTTCACTTCTCATCCAAGAAGCTTCATTGGAATTGATAAAGCTTCTTGGATGAGAAGCGAAACGTCTTCAAGGAAAAACAGAGAAAGTAAGTCCAGTTGCCTTTTGGAAAAAAGTACTTTTTACACAACCATGGCCTGGATGACTGAGAATCTCTATAGTAAATAATTATACCCTATCCACGTGATGCAACAGCTATTTTTTTAAAAAAAAATTATATATATCCTGGCGTGTCTGCCTACCTTCACACCCCTGTTGGTTTGGCCTTCCACAACAAATTTCTCATGTGGCCACTTGGGAAAATTAATTGCCCACCTTTGACTTAGATCCTACTACTTCCCCAAAGTATATCAAACAGCTGGAAAATTGAAGGTCCTTGGTGTTTTCCGAGCTTGGTTCTTGCAGACGTTTCATTACCACCGAATGATGCACTGATGAGGTTACCTAGTTGGGTTATGAAACGTCTGCAAGAAAACCACCAACCTCAGAAAGCACCAAGGACCTTCTCATTTCAACAAATACAAATATTCTCCTTTATTAGCTGGAAGACTTTGTCCAAAGGACTGAAGGGATGGGAACCTTCCCTGCAACCCATGACTAAAAAATCCTTTATTGATGAAAAAAAAAGTCGTGATGGACTTAACACTTTATGCAGAGAGCAAGGAAGTTGAATTGTGAGCAGCTCAGTCGTGACCCTAGAACTGGGGTTTTAAGTCAATGAAATGGCTTGTAATATGCAAAAAAAAAAAAAAGCAGATGAAATGAAAATATGTGTCTTATAGTGCAAGACTACAAGGAATCCTCCACTTACAGCCGTTCATTTAGCGACCGTTCGAAGTTACAACAGCACTGAAAAAAGGGACACGGCCAGTTTTCATACTTGCAACCGTTGCGGCGTCCCAACAGTCACGTGATCAAAATTAAGAGGCTTGGCAACTGACTCATATTTATGACCGTTGCAGTGTCCTGGGATCACCTGATCCCCTTTTGTGACTTTCCAACAAGCAAAGCCAACGGGGGAAGCCAGATTCACTTAACAACTGTGCTACCAACTTAGCAACTGCAGTTAGTCATTTAGCAAGAAAAGCTTGGCAAAAATTCACTCAACAATTGTCTTGCTTAGCCACAGAAATTTCAGGCTCCGTCGTAAGTTCGAGGACTACCTGTATCATTGGAGTAGGACAGAAATAGCACCGTGGGGGTCTGTGGTCCTGATTTATAGCCTCCATCTAACGTGGTGAGGAGGTCTTCACTGGCACCCCTGGATCACCCTGAATGTCACCAAACGTAGCATTCGCTCTTCTTGAAAGAACATCTGCATCAGATCTCAATGCATTTAGCAGATGTTGTGCATTTATCAACCTAACTGCTTTGCCCTTCTTGAGGCTTTGAGATCTTTCTCCTAAAAAAAAAAAAGAAAAAAAAATCGTGCATTTTTTTTCCACCTGAAGCCAAGGCTTGGACGGCGGTCGTAATTTCTCTAACCAAAGTGGAGGAGATTTGGCCTCTCGCCAATGGTTCCAGCGCTTTGCAATCTGTAAAATAGCCTTTTTGGCTGGCTGAGCCAGCAAAAAAGAACAGCTCTCCAAATCTTTTTTTTTCCCTCCCCCTTCTTTTCCATCTTAGATAAGAGTTAAAGACAAATGACACCCTGTTTTTTTTCCCTTTCCTCTCCTTCCCCCCCCCCCCAAAGCAATAAAAATCACATCAGGCCCTTTAAGTACTGTGTAAAATTGCTGAACTAAAAACAACAACAACATCTTCATTCCTGGAGGTATTTAGGCATTTTAAGTTCAGGTAGTCCTCGTTTTACGACCACAGTGGAGCCCAAAAATTCTGTGGCTAACGGGGACAGTGGTTCAGTGAGTTTTGCCCCATTGTGTGACCTTGCTTGTCACAGTTGTTTAGTGAATCATTGCAAGTAACAGGGTTGTTAAGAGAATCTGGCTTCCCTATTAACTTTGCTTGTCCCACGGTCACAAATGGTGATCACACATCCCCGGGACACGGCAACCACGATAAATGTGAGTCAGTTGCCAAGCCTCCGAATTTGGATCACGTGACCATGGGGATGCTGCAATGGTCATAAGTGTGAAAAAGGGTCATAAGTCGTTTTTTTCAGTGTTGTTGTCACTTCCAATGATCGCTACATGGATGGTTATAAGTTGAGGACCACCTCTAATGAAAATTGTGGCGGTGACCCACACCGGCTGCAATCCACTTTTAATGAAGCCATCAATTGGAAAAATTCTGAAGCTGTCACTCTAGTTTTATTGTCTGTTCTTATATAATTTCTACCTACTTATTTGTTATACTTATACCCAGCGTTTCCTTCAGGAGCGCATAGCAACCTACGTAGAAATTGTATTTATAAATTTATTTATGTATGTATTTAGTAGATCTTTATACCCCCGCCTTTATGACTTCATAAGTAACTCCAGGTTGCAAACAGACCTAATGTCTCATCTTAGGCATGAAAGACAAATGGTGACTTTGGGCCAATCACCAGGAGATGGTGAATTCTAGTCCTGTTTAGGCATAAAAACCATCTGGTGACTTTGGGCCAATCACCAGGAGATGGCGAGTTCTAGTCCTGTTTAAGTATGAAAGCCAACTGGTGACTTCGGGCCAATCATCAGGAGATGGTGAGTTCTAGTCCTGCTTAGGCATGAAAGCCAACTTGTGACTTTGGGCCAATCCCCAGGAGGCTGTGAGTGCTAGTCCTGTTTAGGCATGAAAGTTGGCTGGGTGACTTTGGGCCAATCCCCAGGAGGCTGTGAGTTCTAGTCCCACTTTAGGCGTGAAAGCCAGCTGGGTGACTTTGGGCCAATCACCAGGAGACTGTGAATTCTAGTCCTAGCTTAGGCATGAAAGTTGTCCAGGTGGCTTTGGGCCGTTCTCTCTCTCTCAGCCCAACCCCCCCCTCCCCATCACGGGATTGTTGTTCTGGAGAAAAATAGGAGGGAAGGAGGAGTATTAGGGATGTCCACCGCTTGAATTATTGATGAAAGTAATAAAGGCAGGATAAGAATCTAATAAATAAAAACCTAATAAATAAATAATAAACATATTGCCAATTATGGCGAAGAGACTCTGCGAAATAAAATGTTGCTCAGGATGGCAGTAGGCCTTTATTACCCCTTCCAAAACTAGCCAGGAGAATCAAGTGCTAAAGTTTCTTTTCATTTTTTTTTTTTTAAAAGCGGTCAAAGCCCCTTTTCTGGCGATCTTCTTGAATAAAAAAAAAACCCCAAAACAAACCCAAATCTGCATAGAGAGAACAATGTGGTCATTCAGTGCTGTGAGGGGCCTGCTGTTCCTTACATCTGGTCCATATTTCATGAATAGGCAGAGTCAGCCAGCCTTGAAATCAGTTTGCAAACGTTGCCTTAATTATCAGTGCCAACACTCCAAAATTAAGCTTATTCTCGATCTTCCTTTTTTTTTTCAAGGAGAGGAAGGACATCCACTGCCCTGTTTGACCCGTGCCGCTTTTTCTCTCCTGCCAATGGATTTACAATCCTGAATAAAACCGAAACGGCGAATTTGGCGCTCCGGCAATCACAAATCGGGGGGGGGGGGGAAGGACTTGTGGATTAGGTGGTTTCATTAACCACTCCCTCTAGTGTTTAATAGTTGCAAAACAAAAGCAACGAAAAGGTTTTCATCTTGTGCGGAATTGATCGGAAGCCTAGTGCCCAAAATTATTGCATTAATTCAGGCATGGCATCTGATAGGATGGAATTAGCCAGGAGAATTTTGTTGATAATATATTTGGTTAGTAACAGAATAACAGAGTTGGAAGGGACCTTGGAGGTTTTTCTAGTCCAGGGGTCCCCAACCTGTGGGCCCCGACCCACTACCGGTCCATGGCCTATTTGCAACTGGGCCTCGTGAATGAATGGCTGGCTGGGGCACACGCATGTGTGCGTGCGCACAGCCCCACTCGCATGAGCATTGCCCCTCCCACAAAACCATCCCCTCTTTCTCCCCCCCCGCCCCCTCTGGATTGGGGAACTCTGTTCTAGTCCAGCCCACTGTTCAGGCAGGAAATCCTATAACATTTCAGACGAATGGCTGTCCAGTCACTTCTTAAAAACTTCCAATGAAGAAGCACCCAAAACTTCTGGAGGCAGGTTGTTCCACTGATTGATTGTTCTCACTGACAGGAAATTTCTCCTCAGTTCTAGGTTGCTTCTCTCCTTGATTAGTTACCATCATCCTTTTCTTCTTATTTTGCCTTGGGGTGCTTTGGAGAATAGGCTGACCCCCCTCTTCTTTCTGGCAGCCCCTGAAATATTGGAAGACTGCTATCATGTCACCCCCAGTCCTTCCTTTCATTAAACTAGACATCCCCAATTCCAGCAACCGTTCTTTGTATGTTTTAACCTCCAGTCCCCTGATCATTTTTGTTGCTCTTCTCTGCACTCTTTCTAGTCTTTCAGAAGTTACAAGGATTATTGGGTTGTTTTTTTATTTGTAAAAGGAGAATGTATGGCATGCATAGAGCTGGGTATTGAATGTCTTCTGAAGTTCTGCATCAAATTTTTTAGGGAGGGAAGATTGAGTGAACAATTGTCCCAGGGGAACGACACCTTCACCAATAAAAAGGTGTTGGCCTAGAAGCTAGAAGTTGTGAGTTCTAGTCCGCCTTAGGCATGAAAGCAGAATAGGTTTCTTTGGGGACAATCAACCAGGAGACTGTGAATTCCAGTCCTGCCTTAGGCATGAAAGCCAGCTGGGTTACTTTGGGGCCAATCACCAGGAAATGGCGAGTTCTAGTTTCGCCAGGCATGAGAGCTAGCTGGTTGACTTTGAGGCCAATCACCAGGAAATGGCGAGTTCTAGTTTCGCCTTAGACATGAGAGCCAGCTGGGTGACTTTGGGGCCAATCACCAGGAAATGGCGAGTTCTAGTTTCGCCTTAGGCATGAGAGCTAGCTGGTTGACTTTGAGGCCAATCAACCAGGAGACTGTGAATTCTAGTCCTGCCTTAGGCATGAAAGCCAGCTGGGTAACTTTGGGGCTAATCAACCAGGAGACTATGAGTTCTAGTCCTGCCTTAGGCATGAAAGCCAGCTGGGTGACTTTGGGGCCAATCACCAAGAAGTGGCGAGTTCTAGTTTCTCCTTAGACATGAAAGTCGGCTAGGTGACTTTGGGCCAGTCCCTTTCTCTCAGCCCAACCCACCTCACAGGTTTTTTGTTGTGAGGTAAATAGGAGGTGGAAGGAATGTTATGTATGTTCACCCCCTTGAGTTAGTCGTGAAGTCATAAAGACAGGGTCAAACTCTAATAAATAAAATAAGATATTAGCTGGGAACCTTATTTGAAACCCTGCGGCATTTGCAGGGTGCTAGCGAGTAGATAATTCAAGCAAACGTTCAGCTGAGGCCGGAGTTTTTCTTTTCAATTTTCGCCGAAGCACTTTATGCTGGCAAAATCCATAGATATCTAAAGGTGTGTGGAAATATTCCCAAGAATAAGCACTTAAGTACCCATTGCATATTTTGTTTCAGACCGTTCTCGCGAGGAGAGAAAGCCTTCCCATTTCATACAAAAAAAAAAAGTCTAAATGGCCGCAGGCAAAATGAAGACAGCTAGGCCGCGAGAGTGATCTGTTGATCCCGTTCAGGGGGTTAATGAGCTAGTTAAGGAGGTATCCAATCTTTCTTGACCTCCTCAAGATATAATGGCTGTGTTAAGCTCCTCGCAGGCTTTCCATGTTATTAGTCTGGCAGGAATGGGTTTTAAATAAAGGCTTGCAGAAGAAAACTGCCCACGTTCAGAAAATTATGTGAATCCTATCGAGAGAACACAGGTGGTCCTCGACTTACAGGCATCCATCCATTCAGTGACCGTTTGAATTTACAACGGCACTTTGAAAAAGTGACTTATTGCAGGGTCGTACTCGAATCACAACCGCAACAGAGCCCAAAATTTAGGTTGCTCAGCGAGAAATTTGTGAAGTGAGTATTGCCCCGTTTTAATGACCTTTCTGGCCGCCGTTAAGTGAATCACTGCAGTTGTTCAATTCGTAACACGGTGGTTAAGTGAACCTGATTTCCCCGCTGACTTTGCTTGTGAGTCAGTTGTCAAGCAGTCCGGATGTAAACCACATGACCAGGTCGTGTGAAAAATGGTCATCAGTCAGTTTTTTTTTCAGTGCCGTTGTAACTTTGAAGGGTTATTAAGCAAACTGTTGTAAGACAAGGAGTACCTGTACTAGTTTCTACACTTATGACCATGTTATAACTCTGGCAGGAATTGGTTTTATATAAAGGTTTGCAAAACAAAACCCCGGCTGACTTTCAGAAAATATGGGAGCCCTATCAAGGGAATACAGGTAGTCCTCGACTTATATAGATTTAGTGATCCTTCAACATTACAACAGCACTGAAAATTATTTTCGGTGTGACTTATTACCGGTTTTCATACTTATGACCATTGCTGCATCCCCCTGATCACGTGATCAGAATTTGGACACTTGGCAACTGACATGTCTTTCCTTCCTTCATTCATTCTTTTTCTTTCTTTCTTTCCTTCCTTCCTTCCTTCCTTCCTTCCTTCCTTCCTTCCTTCCTTCCTTCCTTCCTTCCTTCCTTCTTTCTTTTTCTTTCCTTCCTTCCTTCCTTCCTTCTTTCCTTCTTTCTTTCTTTCTTTCTTTCTCTTTCTTTCTTTCCTTCCTTCCTTCCGTCCTTCCTTCCTTCCTTCCTTCCTTCTTTCTTTTTCTTTCCTTCCTTCCTTCCTTTCTTTCTTTTCTTCTTTCTTTCTTATTTTATTTTATTTTATTTTATTTTATTATTTTATTTTATTTTATTTTATTTTATTTTATTTTATTTTATTTTATTTTATTTTATTTTATTTTATTTATTTTATTTTATTTTATTTTATTTTATTTTATTTTATTTTATTTTATTTTATTTAGAAAAATTTATACTGCCGCCTCCTCGCTCACAGTGACGCTAGGCAGCTTACAGATAATAAAAACACAATGTGGAAAAAATAAAAATAATAAAATAATAAAATAATAATAAAATAATAATAAAATAATAATAAAATAATAATAAAATAATAATAAAATAATAATAAAATAATAATAAAATAATAACACCCCCCCACCACCACCCTCCCTCAGCGACAACACATGCTCAAATCAACCGTTTAATGCACTCCATCCCGCTCTGGGGTCCCCAGGCCCGCTGGCAAAACCACGGTTTCAGGGCCTTACGAAAGAGTGTCAGAGTGGGGGGGAGGAGTCTAATTTCTGCAGGGATGATGTTCCAAAGGGAGGGAGCCACCACGGAGAAGGCCCTTCTTCTGGGTCCCATCATATGTATTCCCTTAGACTAGAGGACGGGATCCAGTGGTGGGATTCAGCCAGTTCGCACCAGTTCGGCAGAACCGTTACCTACTCTCTCTTGAGTTCGGCGAACCGGTTGTTAAAATGGCACTTGAAAAAAGTGGAGTCCGTGGGCGCGCCTGCCTCGCACTCGCCCCGTGTCCACCATGCTTTCCACAGCGTGCTGCAGCCGATCTGAGGTGTGGAGAGCATGGCGGATGCGGGGCGAGTGTGTAGCAAGCGCGCACACGGACTCCACTGTTTTCGGTGGCGCTTCAGTGCCTGGCCGGCCGGGAGGTCCCCACTCCTCCTTCCCTCAGGCCGGCTGCTCCACTTCCTGTCTCTCCATTGCAGTATTAAATAATAAACTACCTTTCGGTATGTTGTTTTTTAATACTTAAAACAATCATTAGGGCAGAGAACCGGTGGTTAAATTATTTTAATCCAACACTGATGGGACCCTCACCCCCGCTGTAGTGGGTAGGGTACATTTGACCGGCAAGAGACGGTCCCTCAGATAACCTGGTCCCACTTACGACGGTGATCATAACAGTTGCAGCATCCCGGGGTCAATGAGGGAAGCCAGATTCACTTAATGACTGTGGTTATTCACTTACCGACTGTAGGGATTCACTTATCCCAGGGGGGGGGAACCTTGGCTCTTTTATGCCTCATGGACTTCAACTCCCAGAATTCCTGAGTCAGCTATGCTGACTCAGGAATTCTGGGAGTTGAAGTCCATGAGGCATAAAAGAGCCAAGGTTGCCTACCCCTGACTTATTCCCTGTAGTGATTCACTTAACAACTGTGGTTAAAAAAAAGGTTGTAAAATGAGGCGCGACTCACTGACATAACTGCCTCGCTTAGGCAATGTACATTTTGGGCTCAGCTGTGGTCTGCAGTGATTCACTTAACAACTGTGGCTAAAAAAGATCGTAAAATGGGATACAACTCACTTGCTTAGCAATGTCAATTTTGGGCCCAGTTGTCATAAGTTGACAACTGTAGTTTTGCTGCTGGCTATTCCGTGGGTAATACACTTACACAATGGCTGCCCCTTTTTCTGAGGCCCAGCTATGCGTTTTAACCATTTCCTTCTTTCTTCAAAGAAATCTTTCTGTTTGGAAAAGAATCCATTTTTGGCACATGGGTGTTGTTTTTAATGTCTGGCTAACCAGATATATGGGGAAGAACTCAAGAGGACAAGCAATTTTGAGATGGAAGGCGTTAATTTGATGGTGACAGTTTTCTTCTGGAAGGGTCCAGCGGCTTATGTAATTTGACCTGATTCCCTGGTATTTTATATTTTATTCTGTGACTTAGAACAGTTATAAGCTGAGGACTACCTGTATAGTGAAGAGTAAGGAGCAAAATCCCTCTGCTAACCGTTCTCTTTTAGCATCTTCCTTTGAATTTCCTGCAGCCCTTTTGGCAACGTCAAAATAGGAAAACAGACTCAAAAGAAGTGGCACAAACTTCCCGGAGAAGGAAAAAATTATATATGCTAATTTTATGCACCTCTGAATAGCGAGTGGAGACAGAACTCCAGTCCCAGTTAAAACAAAAGAGAGAGAGAGAGAGACTTCTAAATTCCTTTCTCCATTCAGGAGTTCCCTAAGGGCTCTCAAGAGTGTCCAGCCAGTTCACCAACTTGGCACGGCTTTAACCTATTATAAAACAAGGTTCCGGTCCTCAACGTGTGGTTTATGTTATTACTTAGGGAACAGTCGTCGTGCTGGCTGAGCTGTGAAAAGCGCCACTTGACACAGAGGCAGGAGAAAGAACAAAACTTTGAAAAATCATCTCGACTGAATGGATTGTGGTTTTTTTTTTTGTTTTTTTTTTAAATATCATAGATAATGGCAGATCTTGAGATCTGATGTTCTCTAAAGCAGCAGCCTTGCCTTTCCCAAAAGCGTTCTTCGTAAGTGATTCACCACTACCGCAAGATAACAGAATAAGAGATTACAACAACCACTTACAACAGTGGAACAGCTTGCCTCCAGAAATCATGATCGCTCCATCACTGGAGGTTTTTAAAAAGAGACTGGACAGTCACTTGTCTGAGATGGTATAGGTTCTCTTGTTTGAGCAGGGGGCAGGACTAGAAGATCTCCAAGGTCCCTTCCAGATTCTATTCTATTCTATTCTATTCTATTCTATTCTATTCTATTCTATTCTATTCTATTCTATTCCTATTCCTATTCCTATTCTATTCTATTCTATTCTATTCTATTCCTATTCTATTCTATTCTATTCTATTCTATTCTATTCTATTCTATTCTATTCTATTCTATTCTATTCTATTCTATTCTATTCTATTCTATTCTATTCTATTCTTTAAGGAGAAACTTCCTGACAGTGAGGACAATTAACCAGTGGAACGGCTGGCCTCCAGAAATCGTGGGCGCTCCATCACTGGAGATTTTTAAGAAGAGACTGGAGAGCCATTTGTCTGAAATGGTATAGGTTCTCCTGCTTGAGCAGGGGGCTGGACTAGAAGACCTCCAAGGTCCCTTCCAGCTCTACTCTATTCTAAGTTTGTTTAGCAACCTTTTGAACTTAACAACCGCACTGAAAACAGTGACTGTTGAGCATTTTTCATACTTACGACCGTTTCAGCATCCTTGTGGCCATGTGATCAAAATTCAGACACTTGGCGACTGACTCATATTTATGACAGTCGCAGTATCCTGGGAGTCAGGTGATCCCCTTTTGCTACCTTCTGACAAGGGAAGTCAATGGAGGAAGGCCAGATTCACTTAACAACCCCTATTACTAATTTAATAACTGCAGTGATTCACTGAACACCTGTGACAAGAAAGGTTGTAAAATGGAACAAAACTCAACAACTGTCTTGCTTAATAATGTTGGGCTCAGCTGTGATTGTAAGTCGAGGTCTACCTGCGTTTTGGGTCTGATAAGGATAACAGAATCACAGAGTTGGAAGGGACCTTGGAGGTCTTCTAGTCCAACCCCGTGCTCAGGCAGGAGACTCTATGCCATTTTGGACAAATGATTGTCCAATCTCTTCCTAGAAACTCTAAGTGTCGGAGCAGATCTGGAATACTGTGCTCTGATCCGTGCAACAATTCCTACAAAATCCAAAATATACAAAATTTCGCGACTTATTTCCTTAGATCAGGGGTAGGCAACCTTGGCTTCTTTTATGACTTGTGGACTTCAACTCCCAGAATTCCTGAGCCAGCATGGGGGAACTATGGCCCCTTCATGACTTGGGCACTTCAACTCCCAGAATTCCTGAGCCAGCATGGGGGAACTGTGGCCCCTTCATGACTCGTGGACTTCAACTCCCAGAATTCCTGAGCCAGCATGGGGTAACTGTGGCCCCTTCATGACTTGTGGACTTCAACTCCCAGAATTCCTGAACCAGCATGGCTCAGCTTGGAAACCTCTCCCTTTCCCCTCAGCATGGCTGGCTCAGGAATTCTGGCAGTTGGAAGTCCACGAGTCATAAAAGGGCCATCGTTCCCCTAGGCCAGGGGTAGGCAACCTTGGCTCTTTTATGACTCGTGGATTTCAACTCCCAGAATTCCTGAGCCGGCATGGCTCAGCTTGGAAACCTCTCTTTCCCCTCAGCATGGCTGGCTCAGGAATTCTGGGAGTTGAAGTCCACGAGTCATAAAAGAGCCAAGGTTGCCTACTCCTGCCTTAGATGCTTTGCCTTGTGTAATTCCCCATCAGTGTGTGTGTGTGTTGTTACAGAGTTGCAATTTCACACACACATTGGGGGGAACTTGATTGGAGGTGGCTTGGAGGAGATACAGGTACAAGCAGTCCTCATTTTACAATCAATTACTTACTAACGGTTTAAAGTTACAACAGATCCCCCAAAACGGGACTTACGATCCAAGGACTGCCCACCAGCCAATCCCCCACTGTCACGTCACCCCATTTGGGGGTTCGACGATGCAGCCCTAAATTTCTCCTGCTAAGCAAGACAGTTGTTAAACTGAATTTTTGCCCCCTTTTATGACTTTTCTTGCCCCAGTTGTTCAGTGAATCCCTGCCGTTGGTAAATTAGTCACATGGTTGTTAAGTGAATCTGGCTTTCCCCCGTTGACTTTGTTGGTCAGAAAGTCACAAAATGGGATCATGTGATCCCCAGGGCACTGTGACCGTCATAAATATGAATCAGTTGCCAAGTGTCTGAATTTTGTGATGTGACCACGGGGAATACTGCAAGGGTCGTAAGTGTGAAAAACACAACTCGCTTTTTTCAGTGCTGTCGTATCTTAGAATGGTCACTAAAATGAAGTGTTGTAATTTGAGGAATACCTGTATTTGAAAACCTCAAGTTGTGCTTTTATGGCAAGGCTGGTCCAGATTGAATCTCTACTCAAATGCCCTGGTCAACTGCCACCAGCTTTGGAACAGAGGAAAAGAAATACACAAAAAGGGTTTGTGACATCACAGTGGGGGGAACGTGGTGCATGCTTCCCTACCTATTTTTATTTATGCATTTGATTTACCCTCTGCCTTTCTACTGTGGTAAACGCCGAATGCAGCTGATAAAAATTTAAAACCAAAACAGACCGTGAAAGGCTAGAAAGAGAGAAGAAAACGGACAATGAAAATACTTTTAAAGTTAAATATTTGGTGTAAAGCCTGGTGAAAGAAATATTCGCTGACCAGCTCCATTTTTTTCCCCTCCAATGGTTAACCAATCTATGTAGGTGAAAAACATGATCTTTTTTTTTTAAAAGAAAGCCCAGCTTTTGTTGCTACCTGCAACAGGAAGAGTCTGTTTGATTTCTGGAAAGACAGCCTGAATAAAAGCTGAACCTACAAAATGACCTCAAAGCAAAATTCAGGTCACTCTTTCATAATAAAGCCTGGAATAAAAATCCTGATTTGGTTCTGAAATGCTTGCTTCCCAAACAGAATAACTACTAGGACAAAGAGCTGATTGAAGCATTTCTATATATCTTAGCTTTGTCCAAAGATTACGAATCAAAGGGGTTTTTTTAACGGTTAGTAAGTGCTCTAGTGATCCTCTATGTCACTGCGTCATGGCTGATAACCCAATTGTATGAAACTGGTTCAATTAATTTGCTCCACTCCACTTCTAAGCCACCTTGATTGTGAATCAGGGAGGGAAAGGAAGCAATGGTCCTACTTGCTAGGGAGGGAGGGAGGGAGGGAGGGAGGAAGGATGGGGAAGAGGGAGGAAGGAAGGAGGAGGATGGAGAAGGGAGGGAGGGAGGAAGGAAAAAAGGAAGAAGGGAAGAAGGAAAGAAGGAATGAGGAGGATGGGGGAGAGAGGAAGGAAGGAAGGAGGGAGGGAGGAGGAATGAATGAATGGAGGAAGGAAGGAAGGAAGGAAGAAGAGGGAAAGAAGGAGGGAGGTAGGAAGGAAGGAAGAAGGGAGGGAAGGAAGGAAGAATGTAGGAAGGAAAGGAAGGAAGGAAGGAAAGAGGAGGATGGGGAGGGAGGAAGGAAGGAAGAAGGGAGGGAAGGAAGGAAGGAGGGAGGAGGAACTAACGAAGGAAGGGAGGAAGGAAGGAGGAGGATGGGGACGAGGGAAGAAGGAAGGAGGAGGATGGAGAAGGGAGGGAGGAAGGAAGGAAGAAGGGAGGGAGGGAGGAAGAGAGGGAGGAAGGAAGGAAAAAAGGAAGAAGGAAGGGAAGAAGGAAGGAAGGAGGAGGATGGGGAGGAGGG